>CM077152.1:165324206-165674955 GCA_039583875.1 Platanthera guangdongensis | reverse complement strand
AATATTTAATACATCTCTTCATCTTCTAAATAGGCTTCTTATCCATCATACATGCTTCTTCAGCAGCAGCCTCATCTTCACTCACTGATGAGGAACTTGACTCTGAACAGAGTCACTCCAGGTTTCTACAATGAATCCTCTTCCCTTCTCTTGTCCATCTTGTTGAAGAACTGCTTCTTGTGCTCCTTATTTTGGACTTATCGTCTTCTCTTTAAGACAGTTAGGAACAATGCGACTTGGCTTTCTGCGGGCAAAGTAGATAACTTCCTTACTTAGGGTCTTGTAAAATTTGGGCTTGCTGAAGCCCCTTTCTTCTTTTGGAGTCTTCTGCTTTAACCCATCTTCTAAATATCTAGCAGGAGACTAAACATCTCTCTTCAGAGTTAAAAGATTCTCCATCAGCAATTTTAAGAGCAATGGACTTCTGCCTTATGGTTGAGAGTTTGTCATTCACTTCTAACTCAGCCCTACTCTATAAAAGGTGTTTATAGGACTTGAGCATGCCTAACAGAGCATCAATATTAATTTCCATGTGGCATTTGACTCTCTGATGGCCTAGATTCTTGAATTTCATGTGCTTAGGATGCACATGAGAAGCTTATCATTGATCTTAGTGAGTGAGATATCCTTATCCAACCCTTTAAGTTCACTAATTATAATGTTGAACCTTTCATACAACTCAGCCACAGTCTCTTCAACTTTCTTCTGGAAGTTCTCATATTAGGATATAAGAAGAGACCCCTTTTCCTTCCTTTCATCTGAGCTTCCATCAACAATCCTTGACAATGACTCCCAGATTTCTTTGGCTGACAGGAAATCAGCAACTTTTTGGAATATTTCATCTGACATTGTTGAGACTAGGATGTTCATGTCCTTTGCATCCCAGTCCTTCACCTTCAATTCTTCTCTCCTTCTATCCATTTAGATCTTAGTACATGTTCTTTTTGGGTGTTGTCACTTTCATCTTTCCTGTATGGCATAAGTGGTAATGTCAAAATAGAAACAAAGATACCCCCATCAATAAAATTCATGTATTGTTTGATTTTGGTCTCCTAGAGTATGAACTTCTCTAAGTTACACATTGGAGGCCTAGTGGATGCAAATACTTTAAAATTATTTGATGACATTTTGAAAGTAGATTATATATATATAGATATATATATGTGTGTGTGTTTGTAACTTTGTAACTGTTCAGATGTTTTTGATCCAGCTATTAACCCTTATTTGATCAACATGGTTCTGATACCAATTGAAAGTGTGAATAGTTAAATATCCCCCTGAGAATTCTTTGGGGGGGGGGGGGGGTGAATATAGATTGAAAAAATGATCTTAATTTCTTTCAGTCATCACATAATTTGTACACACAGATGCCTGACCAGAAATTTATCAAAATAAAAGTAAGCATAATATAACAAAAGTAAGCATAGAAAAACACAATCATAGATGACACTAAATCTATACTGATTCTCCAAAATATGGGTACATGCACTCTTCTATCACCTTGGTAGGAATGCACTATCCAAGTTTCCCATCTTTGATAAGAGTCTCTTAGAACCAACAACCAAATCTTTTGGTAAGGGGACCTTGAAACACAACTAATTGAGGATTTTGGCAAGGATACTCTAAGAACCACAACCTGAATCCTTTGAAGAGAGATTTCAAAAACTATTTATTCAGTCAATACAAGAGAAGTAAGAAGTATATTGAGAAAGAAATTGGTGAAGAAAAGTCTTCAGGATGAGTCCTCTCAGCAAGAATCTAATGACTGTTAAGCTCTAAGTGTATTTGATCATTCAATATGATGAATCCATTACTGGAAGAAAATGCAGGGATTATTAGCCTTGGATTAGTAATCTCTCTGATTATTCTTTGAAATATTTGTTTAAGCACTATTAGAGCAATCGAATATGGAGAAGATGAAGAATAGTAGTCAGCTCAATGTATTTTGTTATTATTATTTATCTTTTAATTTTCTTCATAGATTATATCATCTCTGAATCATTTTGAATTGCCCCTTTCTTGGAATAATAACTTCAGATGGATTTATGATATCTTCTTCCGAAATTGTTTCAATGAATCTCAATATCTTCTTCAAAGTCTTTTTATAAATTTTTCTTTGCATCTGATAGAGAGTTATTTCCTTTATACCTTCTTCCAATGATTAGAATTATTTAAATTAATTCCATAAAGCTTCCCCTTGGATTAAGCACTCTTGAAGTTGCACCTTAAGCTCTGTCATCTCCTTAGGTGCTAACCGATACGGAGAGCGTGACACAGACTTCAAACCTGGCACTAGCTCTATTGTGAAATCTATCTCTCGCTATGGTGGGGCTCCAGGAAGATCGCTACGGAACACATCAGGGTACTCCGATACCACTGAAATACTGTCCAACATGGGCTTAGGCTTTGCAATCTCCACTAGCGTAAAGAACAGCTCTGCTCCAGCATGAACCACTTTCACCACCTGAAGAACAGACATCAATATCTTGCTCGACCCTTTCAAGCCCGAAAAAGTCATCTCACGACCTGCTCCCAGCTTGACTTCCTTGCGACCGCAATCAATATAGGCTTGTTGCTCCGAGAGCCAATCCATGCAAAATATCACGTCGAACTCCACCAGCGGTAGTAACGATGGTTGCATATCGAACTCTTGGCTCCCAATACGGATCTTAACGTCACAGATTTTATCCGCGCGCATCAAACACCTATTCGGCAACAACACATCCAATTTTTCCTTTGCCATTGAAGAAGGTACTCCAATGCGCGATATGAATCCTTTGGACATGAAGGAGTGTGAGGCTCCCGTGTCAAAGAGTGCTCTTGCCGGATTCTCACATAACAAAACAAATGCTAAACATACAGTGGTAAGGTAACACACACATAATAAGTATAAAACAATTTGACTTGCTATAAATTTAAACCATACCTGTCACCATATCCGCTTATTTAATGGCCTCCTGTTGGCCAAGATTATAAACCCTCGGTTAAGCCAGAGCATAATGGGACACAGTTGAATCCACCGCCTTGACCTTCTCTTCATATATTGCTCCCGACTTCCTTTCAGACTTGGGATGTCCGCTCCAGCAGTCACGGGCAAAGTGCCCCGGCTTCCCAAAAGAAATACATGCACCCGGGGTCCGACCCGTAGTCGCCCCAGAAGCACCGGAAGAAGGAGCTGGACCCGAAGTCCTAGCCTTCTTAAGTAAATTACGGTACCCATACTTTGAGGTAGTCGGCACCTTGAACTCCATCTTCTTATCACTCAAGCTTTTCTTCGCTTGAACATTCTTCATGTCCTTCTCCAAGGACCGGGCTGTGTTGACCAGGGTCAAGAAGCCCTGCGTCATCGACCCCGAGAGTAGTAGCCTCAAGTCATCTCTCAGGCCTTCGTCGAATCGGTTTGTCTTGTGCTCCTCATCCGCGATGGTGGAGCTAGCGTACCGACCCAAATGAGTAAACTCGTGGAGATACTCATCCACGCTACTCTCTCCTTTACCAACCTCTGGAACTCATTCTCCAAACCTATCCTCTGAGTCGAAGGGAGGTACCTAGCCAAGAACAGTCTCAAGAACTCCTCCATCGAGACGTCTGTAAGTTGTCTTCCTCTCAAGAGATGCAGCTCCAAGCCCTCCCACCACAGCATAACATCTCCATCCAACAGGAATGTAGCTATAGTGGTCATCTGCCACTCCTCTGTCTCAGTTGCTATGAAGACTCTCTTCACTCGGGAGAGCAAATCTTCAGCTTGCGATGGGGTTCCCAACCCAAAGAACACATGAGGATTAAAGCTCATAACGTGCTTGAGCTGCCTTTCAGTTGCTCGCCTCAGCACCAAAGGCTCCACTACTACCGACTCCACTCTTCTCAGCTCAACCTCTGGAAGAGGTACCTGCTCCATCGCAGGAGTGGGACGATGCATTTGCATTGCAGGCTGCGCATTGATCATGGAAAACACTACTTCAGCAACCAATCACATGGTTTCAGCTGATGGAGGTGTTGCAGGAGCATCGTTTGGTGCACTACTAGCCTCAAAAACTCGGCATTCTAACGGCCCAGCAACGCTTCTGGTCACCTATAGTTGTACAAAACATCGTTAAGCGACCAAACAAAATTGCAAAACGCAATTATAAGAATGCGCAGGTTCCTCAAACATGTGTATTTTCATTCCTAAGTGGACATTCATGGGTTCTTTTGCTGCTATAACGATGACGCACACACATGTGCTCACCACCCCTTAAAAGAATTCGCCCACGAATTCAGTTAAGCCTGACCGAAACCAGTCCTATGATACTAAATTGTAACACACCCTATCCGTCGCATAGCATATAGCAATAGGTCCGGCCGGGGCCCGACGCCATATACCACAGACAGACCGGTTGGTTACTCAATGGAAATCATCCAACTAATAACAACGTTCTACACAGAGCATTCTAGCAGAAGTAATTAAAAGCTGCTTTAATAAAGAACCCAACACTAGCATGAATGTCCACTAATAAGCCACGGAATGAACGTATAAATACACAAGTACAATGACCTTAAGGACTTACAGTTGTTTACTCAAATAGAAGTGTTTTCCAAACCTCGGCATGCAGGCCGGCCATACATGAATAAAAGAAAACACTAAGCATTAGGCCTACGAGGGCCAGCACAGCAACTTGGGCTCTAGTCCGCTATTTACTGCTCGGCTACGCAGCACCTGCAAGCACAATCCACCGCAACGGTGGCAAACCAAATCAACGGTCAGCATTGCTGACCAAATTATAACGATGCCGCCCCCAACTCGGGGCGGCGATGCTCCTTCCATGCACTTTATTAGCATAACCAAGCAGTATGTTTATACATTGCATCACAGGCATTGGCATGCACGACCACACGCCCCGTGCACTCAGGGCACATTCTCGGTGAACCAATCAATGTCACGTCAATTTAAGCCATAGACACCCCGGTCTCACCACCGCCACTTTGACGGCCAAACTATGAGTATTTTGTCTTCCCGGCCTGGGTCACGTCAATTTAAGCCATAGACCACCGAAGACCCTCATCTATGCCAACGGCTCACACCGAATGACATAGAACGGGTACGGTTCCAGCTAACCCGTGCTCACATCGCAACGACAATTTAAGCCATATGCGCGGGTCAAACTTCTCTGAGTCCCGTTTCCGTCACACAGTTCACATAACCCGGTTATGTTCAAGTTGGCTACCTGGACACCATGTTAGCAGAATCACGCATCCGCCCAGTTTTCTGGGTGTGCCTTGGAGTTAATCCCCAAGGCTCCCTGTTGCAATCTATCGCGTAGAAACCCTAAAAACAAACATTCGCACTGAGTCTTCTCCGGCCCATTTATGCAATGCAAACATCACGATCCAGACTAACTTGTCCGGGTAGGCTTCACACATCATGCTTATATCCGCTCTCGATTACGGATTCTTCATGTACACAACGGGGACTATTCATGTATACCCGAAGGAACGCCTCAAACTCACCGCAAACTCGCGAGAGCTGGCTTCCCTATGCAAAAGAAGTAGATCTTCACATGATCAAATAGAGAATCGTTACCCTAGCATTCTTCCTTGGAGCCATGGAAAAATATATGGATGAAAAGCACCGCCCTCTCCTTGCCTCCGTAGATCCGAAGTCGGTTCGCGATTTGGAGCTCCGAAGCTCCGCCGATGACTGGATCTAGACTTCTTCTTCCTCATTGCTCTCTCCTCTCTCTAGAACTTAGAAAGAGAACCAGCAAATAGAAGATGAGGGTTTTTAAACCCTACACTAAGGTATATCCCATTAGGAATAACCCCCAGCCGTCGGATCCAAACATAAAGAAATGTATGGCTACGATCTGGGTCTGACATGGAAAAACTAGGAGAAACACCGTACGGTTCACAAATCAGAGCAGGACACGTCTGTGACGAACTCGAACTGTGTCGGGACATTTAGTCGAGACCCTGCCAAGAACCCTATGTCGACACTCTGTGTCGACACACTGTGTCGACATAGCAGGCCCTGTGTCGACACAGCAGGCCCTGTGTCGACACAGCAGACTGTGTCAAACACGCCACAACCCGACTTCAACCAATGAAGGACATGGCCTATGATACGCCCGTGTCCCAGGCCATGTGACCCCTGCCAAATTCCAAATTTGGCACAGAACGCCTCCCATCGCTCCTTTGCGTTTTGGGGCATTACAGTCTGCTTGCTTTTACAGGAGCCCTCCGCATCTCCAGGATTTTGCCCACTTCTATAGGAGTCCTCCGCATCTCCAGGAGTCCATCGCTTCTCCAAGATTTCTCCCGCTTCTCCAGGAGACTGCCCGGATCCGCTCGATTCACCAAGAGTCTGTGTGACCTCTTCTCTCACTTCCCTCCACCTGACTCTTCATGAACCTTAGGTGGTTGCACATTTAATGCATCAATAAATGGGCCCGATGGTTTGCACAACATACCCACAAGTATAAATGGTGGATTAGGGGTGCTTGAAGGGGATGGCGAATTGGGGCCATCACCCACCCTGTTATAAGTACGGTTACTAGTTTTGAGTGTATATTGGTTGCCTTTTATTTCTTTTCCCACTCTTATATTCATATGTACTCTTCTATAATCACTTCCTGGTGTATTAGAAGAGCCCACTAAAAGAGAGGCATTCACCACGGTGGGTCATTCTGATGTTCGCCGGTGCCAGCAGTACACTCTATTTTGTCTTTTGCTTTCTGTCCTTCGAGCCCTCGCAGACTTAATAACCAATCGTTTGCGATCTCCAATACATCTTCCAAACTCTACAGTGGATGGTTATTTGATAAATTTTGCCTCAACAGTTCAACACGCGATCTTCAGATCAAACGATTGGTGAAATTTCCCCTACAGTTGGAAGAAAGTAGTAGTGTTTGTTGTTGGGAATATTGCCCTTCAATGCTCCCTGAATTTGAAGAGGCATCACCATCAATGCTAAGTGCATAATTGTATTTGATATATGTTCAAGTTCAGTGTATACAAGTTGTCTACTATACCATGATTTGATAGGATGTCTGAAACATAATGACAAATGGACTCAAGACAAGATGCTAGCAAAGCAGAAATCTGGTTAACTCCAGAAGTGTCGAGTAAAGGTAGTTCACTCGATGCCAGAAGAGCAAAAGCATTGAGAGAACTACATACATTCAAAGAAGCAATGTTGCTGACCATAAATCTAGCTAAGTCCATAAGCTTTGAGTGAAGGAAGTTCACTCAACACAAACTCAACAAGATATTTGTCTAAGGACAGAAGCGTTGAGTGGAGGCAGTTCACTCAACGCCTCAATCAAGAAGACTGGTTATAGGACAGGCAGAAAATTAGCTATGTCTAGAAATGTTAAGTGAACTCACATCACTCAATGCTTGAAGAGCATAAGCATTGGCAGAAGCATCAGCAGTCAAAGCCTGAGAAGGAGCAGACAGAAAATCTATCTAAGTCCAGAAGCATTGAGTCAAGACCGTTCACTCAACGATTATTCAACAAATAATTCAACTAAATACAGAAGCATTGAGTGAAGGCTGCTCATTCAACGCCTACTCAACAGATAATTCAACTAAGTCCAGAAGTGTTGAGTGATGAAGGTTCACTCGAGTCCTAATCAGTTAAGACTATAAAAGTCTATTTTAATTGAGTGAGGAAGGCTCACTCAACGCACTCAACACACTCAATGCACTCAATGTTTGAGATGCAAAATTCTGCTAAGTACTTTTGCATTAAGTGATAAGTCTTCACTCAACGTCTGAGAAGTCTGTCTGGATTTTACTAAGTCTAGAAGCACTGAGTCATGCTGACGTTAGTAAAAATTCAAATAACACGGGATTTGCTTGCTAGAAGACAAAAGGCGTTGCTTGCCTTTAGTGCAGCTGTAAATGCAAAAGTGATGGAGCAGTTGCTATTTCTGGCCAGTCTTACTACGCAAAGAGCTGGTTCTAATGCCCCAAAAATCAAAAGAGCGACGGGAGGCGTTTTGGGCCAAATTTGGTATTTGGCAGGGGGTACGCAGAATCAGACTTGGGCGTGTCCCAGGGGGTGTCTTGTTCGTTCGTCTATCAGGCCAGCGATCTGGGATCGACGATCTGGCCAGCATTCGACGATATTGGGTCGACGATCGTCGAACAACATACACGGCTGGTTGTCACGAGCGTGTCATGACCATTCGATGATTTTCCAGCAATCTGCGTTCAATGATTTATCCAAAGTCTGCGTTCGACGATTTTCCAGCAATCTGCGTTCGACGATTTGCCATGGATCTACGTTTGACGATCTGGCTGCATTTGCCGATTTTGCCAGGGATCTGCGTTCGGCAATCTGGCTGCGTTCGACGATTTTGCCAGGGATCTGCGTTCGACGATCTGGCTGCGTTCGACGATCTGGCTGCGTTCGACGATCTGCCTGCGTTCGACGATTTTGCCAAGGATCTGCGTTCGATGATCTGGATGCGTTCGACGATTTTGCTAGGGAACTCTGTTCGACGATTTGGCAGCGTTCAGCGATCTTGGCTCGACGATCGTCGAGCGAGGGGACATTGTGGTGTGTTTGACTCTGTCGACGCGGAGTGTCGACACAGAGGTTTTGGCGGGATCTTGACTAAATGTCCCGACACAATTTGATTGGTCGCGAATGTGTCTTGCTCCGGATTGGTGAACTGTGCGGTGCTTAGCCCCATTTGTCCAGGTCAGACCTGGATCATAGCCGTGCATTTCACTTTTGTGGGATCCGATGGCTGGTGGTTAATCTGATTGGGTTATACCAGTCTACAGGGTTTCAAAAGCCTTATTCTTCTGCCGCTGGTTCTCTGTCTAAGTTCTAGAGAGAAGGGAGAGCGAAGGAGGAAGAAGAAACCTAGATCCAGTCCTTGGAGGGGCTTCGGAGCTCCAAATCACGAGCCGACTTCCGATCTACGGAGGGAAAGAGAGTGTGGTGCTTTTCATCCGCTTACATTTCCATGGCGCCAAGGAAGAATGCTAGGGTAACGATTCTCTACTTGAGCATGTGAAGCTCTCCTTCTTTTGCATAGGAAGCACACTCTCGCGAGTTTGCAGTGAGTTGGAGGAATTCCTTCGGGTAGATATGTAAAGTCCCCGTTGTGTAGAGTCCGTAATCGAGAACGGACATAGGCATGATGTGTGAAGACTACCCGGACAAGTTGGTCTGGATCGGTGATGTTGCATTGCATAAATGGCCAGAGAAGACTACGTGCGAATATTTGTTTTCGGGTTTTCTACGTGGTAGATTGCAACAGGGAGCCTTGGGGATTAACCCCAAAGGTGCACCCGAAAAACTGGGCAGATGCGTGATTCTGCCAAATACGTGGGCCTTGGAGCCAACTTGAACATAACTATGTTATGTGTTGTGTGTAGACGATTTGGGACTCGGGGAAGTTTGACCCTCGCATATGTTTTAAATTAATGTTGCGGTGTGAGCAATGGGTTAGGCGGAACCGTACCTGCTCTATGTCGTTCAGTAAAGAGACCTAATGGTACGTGGCACTTGTCGTTGGCATAGATAGAGGGTCTTAGGCAGTGGCCAGAAAGACCAAATGCTCATGAGAGATTGCCATCCCAGGGACGGTGGTGAGTCGACAGACTTAGACCGTGATCACTGAGAATGTGCCCTGAGAGCACGGGGCGTGAGGTCATGCATGCCAACTCCTGTGATGCAATGTATTTATATACGCCGCCCCGAGTTGGGTCCGGGATCGTTATAATTTGGTTAGTATTGCTGACCGTTGCTTTTGTTTGCCACCGTGCGGTAGATTGTGCTTGCAGGTGCTGCTGGACCAAGCGTTCAATAGCGGGCTAAAGCCCAAGTTGCTGTGCCGGCCCTCGAAGGCCAAATATTTTGGATGTTTTCTTTATACATGTATGGCCGGCCTGCATGCTGAAGTTTGGAAAACATTTAATTTGAGCAAACAATTTGTAAGACCTTAAGGCCAGTACTTGTGTATTTGTACTTCTTTCCATTGGGATTGTTTAGTGGACATTCATGCTATTTGTGCTGGGTTCTTTTAATTGCAACTTATAAAACTGCTTCCGCTAGAATGACTCTGTATAGGATGTTGGATTGGTTGGATGGTTTCCATTGAGTAATCACCCGGCCTGTCTGTGGTATATGGCGTCGGGCCCCGGCCGGACCTACTGCTATATGCTATGCGACGGATAGGGGATGTTACAATTTGGTATCAGACTACTGGTTTCGGTCCGGCTTAAAATGAATTCGTGGATGAATTCTTTTTAAGGGGTGGTGAGCACATGTGTGTGCGTCATCGTTATAACAACAAAAGAACCCATGAATGTCCACTTAGGAATGAAAATACACGTGTTTGGGGAACTTGTGTGTTCCTATAATTGTTGTTTGCAATTTTGTTTGATCACTTAATGGTGTTTTGTGCCACTATAGGTGACCAGAAGTGGTGCTGGTCTCTCGGAACGTCGAGTTTCTGAGGCTCGCAGTGCACCAAATGATGCTCCTGCAACACCTCCTTCGGCCGAAACAATTCAACTGGTGGCCGAAGTAGTGTTTGCAATGATCAATGCACAGCCTGCAAGGCAAATGCAGCAGCCCGCTACTGCGATGGAGCAGGTACCTCTTCCATAGGTTGAGCTGAGCAGAGTGGAGCAGGTAGTACTGGAGCTGTTGGTGCCAAGGAGGGCAACCGAGAGACAGCTCAAACATGTCATGAGCTTTAATCCTCCGGTATTATCGGGGTTGGGAACCCCATCTCAAGCTAAAAACTGGCTCTCCAGGGTGAAGAGAGTCTTGACAGCAATGGAGACGGAAGAATGGCAAATGACCACTATTGCTACGTTCCTTCTGGATGGTGAAGCAAGATTGTGGTGCGAAGGATTGGAGCTGCATCTATTGAGAGGTAGACAACTTACAGACGTCTCGATGGAGGAGTTCTCGAGATTGTTCTTGGCTAGGTACCTCCCTTCGACGCAGAGGATAGCTTTGGAGAACGAGTTCCTGAAGTTGGTTCAAGGAGAGAGTAGCGTGGATGAATATCTCCACGAGTTTACTTGATTGAGTCGGTATGCTATCTCCACCATCGCGGATGAGGAGCGCAAGATGAATCGATTCTACGACGGGTTAAGATATGATTTGAGGCTACTGCTCTTGGGGCCTATGACGTAGGGTTTCTTGACCCTGGTCAACACGGCTCATTCCTTGGATAAGGACATGAAGAATGTTCAAGCGAAGAAAAGCTTGGGTGATAAGAAATCCGAATTAAAGGTGCCGACTACCTCAAAGTCTGGGTACCGTAAATTCTTTAAGAAGGCTAGGACTTCGGGTCCAACTCCTTCTTTAGGTGCTTCTAGGGCGACTACGGGTCGGACCCCGGGTGCATGCTTTACTTGTGGAAAGCCGGGGCACTTTGCCCACGATTGCTGGAGCGGACGTCCCAAGTCCGAAAGGAAGCCGGGAGCAACTTATGAAGCGAAGGGCAAGGCCGTGGAGTCAACCGCGTCCCATTATGCTCCGGCCCAACCTAGGGTTTATAATCTTGGCCAACAGCAGGCCATCAAACAGGCGGATGTGGTGACAGGTAAAATTTAAATTTATAGCAAGTTAATCTTTTAAATACTTGTTATGTGCTTGTTACCTTACCACTACTTTTTTAGGATTTGTTTTGATTTGTGAGTATCCGACAAGAGCACTCTTTCACACGGGAGATTCACACTCCTTCTTGTCCGACGGATTCATATCGCGCATCGGAGTACCTTCTTCGATGGTGAAGGACAAGTTGGATGTTTTGTTACCGAATGGGTGTTCGATGCGCGTGGATAAAGTATGCGGTGTTAAGATTCACATTGGGAATCGAGAGTTCGATTTGCAACCGTCGTTACTACCGTTGGTGGAGGTCGACATTATATTTGGCATGGACTGGATCTCACAGCAGCAAGCCTATATTGATTGCGGTCGCAAGGAAGTCAAGTTGGGAGAAAGTCGTGAGATGACTTTTACGGGCTTGAAAGGGTCTAGCAAGACGTTGATGTCTACTCTTCAGGTGGTGAAGGCGGTTCGTGCTGGTGCAGGGCTGTTCTTTACACTAGTGGAGGTTGCAAATCCAAAGCCTGCGTTGGATAGTATATCAGTGGTAGCTGAGTACCCTGATGTGTTCCCCTCAGATCTTCCTGGAGCCCTGCCTCTACGGGAAATAGATTTCACGATTGAGCTAGTGCTAGGTGTAAAGCCTGTGTCACGATCTCCGTATCGGCTAGCGCCTAAGGAAATGGCGGAGCTGAAGGTGCAACTTCAAGAGTTGTTGGAGCAAGGGTATGTGCGTCCAAGTTCTTCGCCTTGGAGCGCACTAGTCCTCTTTGTTAAGAAGAAGGACAGGAGCTTGAGACTTTGTATTGATTATCGGGAGTTAAACAAACTAACGAAAAAGAATAAGTACCCAATCCCAAGGATCGATGATCTTTTTGATCAGTTGATCTGGTCGACGGTGTACTCTAAGTTGGATCTCAAGTCTGGTTACTATCAGCTGAGGATAAGGGAGAGTGATATCCCCAAGACAGCGTTCAGTACGAGATACGGGCATTATAAGTTTACGGTCATACCGTTTGGGCTGACTAATGCACTGTCAGTGTTCATGTATTTGATGAACAGGACCTTCAGGGAGTACTTGGACCATTTTGTGATCGTCTTCATCGATGATATTTTGGTGTACTCGTAGAGTGAGGAAGATCACTTCAGGCATCTTCATTTGGTTTTGGAGACGCTAAGGAGGAATCAATTGTATGCCAAGTTCTCAAAGTGAGAGTTTTGGTTGTCCTCAGTGGCGTTCCTCGGTCATATAGTGAGTGGGGAAGGTATTGCAGTGGATCCGTCGAAGATTGTCGCGATACGGGAGTGGCCTGAGCTTTCTACGGTTGCGGAAGTCCGGAGCTTTCTGGGGCTTGCCAGATATTATAGGCGCTTCGTAGAGAACTTCTCGCGGATAGCGTTACCTCTCACTACTTTGATGAGGAAGGAGCAGAAGTTCGTTTGTATGCCAGAGTGCGCGCGAGCTTTTGAGGTGTTGAAATGTCGGTTGACCACGGCGCCTCTGCTGAGTTCGCCGAGTGGGACCGAAGGTTATGAGATTTATAGCGATGCTTCAGGCAGTGGTTTGGGTTGTGTGCTGTTACAGCATGGAAGCATTATAGCATATGGCTCGAGACAGCTGAAGGTGCACGAGAGGAACTATCCGGTCCATGACTTGGAGTTAGCGGCCGTGATTTTTGACGTGAAGTTGTGGAGGCATTATTTGTACGGTATGAAGATTGATATCTACACCGATCATAAGAGCCTGAAGTATTTGATTGATCATAAAGACATGAACATGCGACAGCGTAGATGGATGGAGTACCTGGGGGACTATACATTCAAGATCCACTACGTGCCTGGTAAGGGCAATGCGGTTGCGGACGCATTGAGTCACCGAGCCCCAGCTCAAGCCAATTGGCTATCGGTGGATGATGAGCGGTTGGTTCGGGAGTTGGAGGCGTTGGAGATTTCTTGCGTGGATAAGCAGTCAAGTGCTGACGCACTATTGAATTGGACTGAAGTTCAATATGACCTGGCTGATCGGATTCGGCAGGCGTTGGATGTGGATGTCCACATGAAGCAACTCATGATAGAGGCTCTGGATGGGTCAAATTCCCAACTCGTTGTGGAGGACGGATTACTTTGGAAAGATGGTCGTCTGTGCATCCCAAGCGTGGAAAGTTTACGGGTGGAGTTGTTGTACAAGGCGCATCATACCAAGTACTCAATTCACCCGGGGAGTACGAAGATGTACCGCGATGTTAAGAAATTATTCTGGTGGCCAGGGCTGAAGAAGGATGTGGCGTTGTACGTGGCGAAGTGCCAAACGTGCGCCTTGGTGAAGGCGGAGTGCCAAAAGCCGGGAGGATTCTTGAAATCCTTGCCTATTCCGGAGTGGAAGTTCGATGACATCAATATGGACTTTGTGCATGGGTTCCCAAGGTCACAAAAGGGGAACGACGCCATTTGGGTGGTCGTAGATCGTTTAACGAAGGTGTCGCATTTCATTCCGCATAGGAAGGATGATCCAGTTGAGCAATTGGTAAAGTTGTATGTAGACAATATTGTGCGGCTTCATGGTGTGCCCCGCAACATCATGAGTGACCGAGATCGGTTGTTCGCGTCCAATGATTGGAGGCTTGTGTAGCAGATGTTGGGAACAAAGCTGAGTTTTTGCATAGCCTTCCATCCGCAAACGGATGGGCAGACCGAGAGGGTCAATAGGACAATGGAAGACATGCTCCGCATGTGTGTCCTAGACTTTGGAAAGCAATGGGAAGATCACCTATACTTGGTGGAATTCGCTTACAACAATAACTACCAGGCGAGTATTCAAATGGCGCCCTTCGAGGCCCTTTATGGTAGAAGATGTCGCACGCCGTTGTCCTGTTTGGAAACGGGTGAATCAAAGTTGTATAAGCGTCAAGAAGTGGAAGATGCTACTTCATTGGTGCGAATCATTCGGGAGAGGTTGCTAATCACTCAGGACTGTCAGGCGAAGTACTATAATGCCAAGCACAGGAACATGGAGTTCGCTGTGGGCGATTGGGTGTACATAAAGATCAAGCCGTTCAAGGGTGTCTCGCGGGTGCGGCGCTTGAAAAAGCTAAGCCCGAGGTACCTTGGGATGTTTGATGTTCTGGAGAGGATTGGCGAAGCGGCTTATCGGTTGAAGCTATCGGTGGAGCTTAGTGGTTTACACGATGTATTCCATATATCGGTGCTTCGGAAGGCAGTTCTAGAGCCTTTGCAATTGATCACAGTTGATCAAGTGTCGGTGGATAGTGGGTTGACGACAAAGGTCAAGCCCGTGCGGATCGAGGACTCGGAGGTCAAGCGGCTACGCAATAAAGAGATCAGGATGGTCAAGGTCCGTTGTGACAATTGCGGCCGAGAAGAGATCTCTTGGGAACGAGAGAAGACTATGCTTGACGAGTATCCGGAGTTGTTCCGCTCAGGTACAAATTTTAGTTTTGTACTTATCTTTCCTTTATGTAATTTCGTGGATGAAATTCTTTTAAGAGGGGGATAGTTGTAACG
Source organism: Platanthera guangdongensis (assembly GCA_039583875.1). Classification (NCBI taxonomy): domain Eukaryota; kingdom Viridiplantae; phylum Streptophyta; class Magnoliopsida; order Asparagales; family Orchidaceae; genus Platanthera; species Platanthera guangdongensis. The sequence continues at coordinate 165,659,870 of CM077152.1, read as the reverse complement.
CCCCGAAACTCAAAAGAGCGACGGGAGGCGTTTTGAGCCAAATTTGGTATTTGGCAGGGGGTACACGGCCTGGGACACGGGCGTGTACCAGGTCGTGTCGTGTTTATTCGTCTATCAGGCTAGCGATCTGGGATGGACGATCTGGCCAGCATTCGACGATCTTGGGTCGACGATCATCGAACAGCGTACACGGATGGTTGTCACAGGCGTGTCATGATTGTTCGATGATTTTTCAGCAATCTGCGTTCGACGATTTAGCCAAAGTCTGCGTTCGACTATTTTCCAGCAATCTGCGTTCGACGATTTGCCAGGGATCTGCGTTCGACGATCTAGCTGCGTTCGACGATTTTGTCAGGGATCTGCATTCAATGATCTGGCTGCGTTCGACGATTTTGCCAGGGATCTGCGTTCGACGATCTGGCTGCGTTCGACGATTTTGCCAGGGATCTGAATTCGACGATCTGGCTGCGTTCGACGATTTTGCCAGGGAACACTGTTCGACGATTTGGCAGCGTTCATCGATCTTAGCTCGATGATCGTCGATCGCGGTGCGATTGTGGCGTGTTTGACTCTGTCGACGCATAGTGTCGACACAGAGGTTTTGGCGGATCTTGACTAAATGTCCCGACACAATTTGATTGGTCGCGGACGTGTCTTGCTCCGTATTAGTGAACTGTGCGGTGCTTATCCCCATTTGTCCAGGTCAGACCTGGATCGTAGCCGTGCATTTCCCTTTTGTGGGATCCGACGGCTGGTGGTTAATCCGATTGGGTTATACCCGTGTATAGGGTTTGAAAACCCTTATTCTTCTGCCGCTGGTTCTCTGTCTAAGTTCTAGAGAGAAGGGAGAGCGAAGGAGGAAGAAGAAACTTAGATCCAGTCCTTGGAGGGGCTTCTGAGATCCAAATCGCGAGCCGACTTCGGATCTACGGAGGGAAAGAGAGTGCGATGCTTTTCATCCGCTTACATTTCCATGGCGCCAAGGAAGAATGCTAGGGTAACGATTCTCTAATTGAGCATGTGAAGCTCTCCTTCTTTTGCATAGTAAGCCCACTCTCGCGAGTTTGCGGTGAGTTGGAGGCGTTCCTTCGGGTAGATATGTAAAGTCTCCGTTGTGTAGAGTCCATAATCGAGAACGAACATAGGCATGATGTGTGAAGCCTACCCGGATAAGTTGGTCTAGATCGGTGATGTTACATTGCATAAATGGTCGGAGAAGACTCCGTGCGAATGTTTGTTTTCGGGTTTTCTACGTGGTAGATTACAACAGGGAGCCTTGGGGATTAACCCCAAAGGTGCACCCGGAAAACTGGGCAGATGCATGATTCTGCCAAATACGTGGGCCTGGGAGCCAACTTGAACATAACTGGGTTATGTGTTGTGTGTAAATGATTTAGGACTCGGGGAAGTTTGACCCGCGCATATGTTTTAAATTAACGTTGCGGTGTGAGCAACGGGTTAGGCGGAACCGTACCCGCTCTATTTCGTTCGGTAAAAAGACCTAACAGTACGTGGCAATTGCCGTTGGCATAGATAAAGGGTCTTAGGCAGTGGCCAGAAAGACCAAATGCTCACGAGAGATTGTCGTCCCGGGGACGCTGGTGAGTCGGCGGGCTTAGACCGTGATCACCGAGAATGTGCCCTGAGAGCATGGGGCGTGTGGCCGTGCGTGCCAATGCCTGTGATGCAATGTATTTATATACTTCTTGGTTGTGCTAATAAAATGCAGGGAAGGAGCATCGCCGCCCCGAGTTGGGGGCGGGATTGTTATAATTTGGTCAGCATTGCTGACCGTTGCTTTTGTTGCCACCGTACGGTGGATTGTGCTTGCAGGTGCTGCTGGACCAAGTGGTCAATAGCGGGCTAAAGCCCAAGTTGTTGTGCCGGCCCTCGAAGGCCTAATATTTTGGATGTTTTCTTTATTCATGTATGGCCGGCCTGCGTGACAAAGTTTGGAAAACATTTAACTTGAGCAAACAATTTGTAAGGCCTTAAGGCCAGTACATGTGTATTTGTACTTCTTTCCTTTGGGATTGTTTAGTGGACATTGATGTTATTTGTGCTAGGTTCTTATAAAACTGCTTCCGCTAGAATGACTCTGTGTAGGACATTGGATTGATTGGATGGTTTCCATTGAGTAATCACCCGGCCTGTCTGTGGTATATGGCGTCGGGCCCCGACCGGACCTACTGCTATATGCTATGCGACGGATAGGGGTGTGTTACACTAGTGGATGGCGGGATGCAAAAGGAGAGTACATGGGAAAGAAGAGAGAGCTTTGAGAGAGAAAAGAAAAACAGAGCCTTCCGATAATCTTCTTCCTCTCGACAAAGGAGAAGTTTTCGAAGAACTTACTCCATAGTTAGTCTGTGATTCACATACAGTGTTGGCAGTTGAAGGAATATTTCACAGAAGATTAAATCTATCTTCAACAACAAGTTCCGAAGTTTTCTTTCTGAGTTCCAAGGAGAAGAAGAGCAAAAGTTAGCTGGTTGAAGAAAGTCTTCGACAGCAAGTTCAAAAAGATCCTTTTCTGAGTTAGAACAAGTAGCAGGGCAAGCTTAAAGCTACCGCTCCTCTTCAAGGCCTCTGCTCTAAACTCTACAATAAACAAGGCTTAAAGAAGCAGTGCTCTGCAAGTTACTTCTCAGCACAAGCAGAACCAACTTGAAGATCAACCATCTTATTGTTGTGAAGGAGATAGGACTAAGCTTTCTCAGTTCAAGAAAAAGAAGACTTAGTGGACTATTTCCCTGTAGTCAAGGTTGGGCTGAGTACATTCAGTCAAGAGAGAAAGCTCAGAGATTATTTTCTTGGAGTCAAAGTTGAGCTGAGTTCACTCAGTCCAGGAAGTTAAAATCAGAGATCATTTCCCTGGAGTCAATCATCAACAACAACCTCATTTCACTCTGTAGGATCTTAAAGGATCTGTGATGTAGCCTAAATTATAAAGGCTGAGAGGTAGGACTTGTGTGCCTGAGTTAGGATCATGTTGTGGATTTGAGGTAGGGCATGTGTTCCTAAGGTAGGAGATTTATTCTTTGAGTTGTAGGGCATGTGTGCCTAAGGTAGGATTTAGTTGTGAATCTAATGTTGGGCCTTTTGCCTGAGGTAGGATCTGGTTCAGATCTGATCTGTAGGAGAGCTTCACTCTCTGAGTGTAAGGCTATCCTCCTAGCCTGAGTGTAGGACTTTGGAAAAAGTCTAAGGTAGATGATCTGTTGTAGATTACTAAACTATAAGAGATTATACCTCTAAGTGTAGGGACTTGGGCCTGAGGAAGGCTAGTAGAAGTCTGAGAGATCCTGAGGAATCTGTGTTGTAAGCTCATTGAGTTAAGATTATAGAAGTTGGCCTTGTCTAACACTCCTTTGAAAGGTGTGAGGGACAGTAGATGTACCCATACCTTGAGAAACCACTATAAATAACTATGTATTGTTGCGTGTCTTGAAAGCAAGCTAAATAACTTAACACTCAACACACATAAACAATAAGTAGTCATATAAGACACAAAACCCTATTCACACCCCTCTAGGTGTTTAGCTACTCTTGAAATAGAGACTTTCATTCACCTGAGCCCAAAAGCATTCCTATTTGCATGAGTCCTTCGAGGAGTGTTTTCCTACTCTAGGAAATGTCCGTCTGTTCTAGTAAGTGTATGCCCGTTGTGCGGATTATAATCTACAAGTCGGCGGGGTTGCTTGTTTTCTCCTAAAATACACTAAATCTTAAAACAATCATAACTTTTGATTTGCTTGTCCATTTTCAGTCTGAAAATGCTTTTGAAAAGATCTTGGAAAAGTTTATTTTGCTGGAAAACTTATTTTTTCTAATTCATGTTTGTTTCACGCGCTCAGATTGCCTGAAATCTGCTCCATTTGAAGTTATCAAACTTTTCCTCTTTCAGAAATTGTTGTCTCGATGGAAATATTATCAGTCTTTCAAAAACTCTTTTGATTACCCAAGGTGTCAATAAAAAGGAATGACTTTAACCTTCTACTAGATGCATTTATTTATCTCTCAAATCTAGTTGACTCTATAACCAAAGACATGAAAAATACATACGCCTTAATGGATGGACTACAAGAAAGACTTCTCAGGTTGGAAAGGAATTTTCATCGTGAACGTCCATCTCCTTCATGGAACACTTCACATGAGAAGCATTTAAGATCCAATTCACCTCTTCGGAACTTACATGCATTGTCTCCTTCATATCATATGCCATCTATTCATATGGAATCATGTTTGGTACAACCTTACAATCCTCATTCTCTTGCGCATGGTGGCCACTTTAAAAAGCATACAAATATTTTCCTCCTATTGGAGAGGTTCCTTGGTTGAACTAGAAGAATTCAGAACTGAACAGATTCCCTTCTTTGGGGACAAAGGCTTAAATTGTTATAAGAAGCTCTTATGTGAATATCATCGAAAAAAGGACACAATACACGTGGTTGTCATACTCTTTAGAAATAAATAGAGAAAGTTTTAAGGGTAGGTAAACCATTGGATGAAAATGTTTTAAGTTGTCTTACCTAAATCACCTAGAGGGGGTGATTAGGTGAGTTGAGCGTATTTTGTGGAATAAAAAATTTAGCGATCTAAGCACAAAATAACAACCAAGCAATCACAGAGGACACTGAGATTTATAGTTGTTCCCCAACCTTGGGTACATCCACTTTCCACTCACCGATCTAGCAATTCACTAGACTCGGCTACTCCACTAATCTCAGATTGAAACCAATCCTACACCTCTAAAAAACGTTCCTATAACTCGATCCCAAATCTGGATCTACACTCGCAAGATAAACACTTCCTACAAAAACTCGGAGTAACCAACTCCTATGACTCGAAAAAAGATCTCCTACAAGAATAAAATTAAATAATGTATACAAACAGTGATTGTTCCCAGATCTGAAATGAATCTTCCTGTTCATCTTCCTTTTCAACTTTGCGACTTTATCAGAATATGTTGAAGAGGAATCAGCAATTTCTGGATCTAAAAACTTCTGGACTCACACGATCAAGTAGAGGATTTGTCATTGGAAACAATCTCGATCTGTGAATCAATCTTCTCTGAATATATCTGGATCGATAGCCATTATCGATGAGGAAGAAGATCTGCGACTCTCGATTTGGAAATAAAGAACGGATTCAGAAACTTGGAATTTCCTCTAGCGGCGGCTGAAAAAATTCTTCTTAAAAATCTTCTTCAAAACATCATAGGGTTAGTCGAAAATGATAAGACCTTATATAGGATTACCCAAACGGTCATAATCATCATTAATGACATCCACGTGTACCAATCACGCGTTAATTATGTTTGAAATAATCGTTTGTCTGGACTTAGCGAATTTCAGAAAAAATCGACTAGGGTGTTCTCGAGAAGAAAGTTTTTACTCGAGAAATAATGAGTTATGTTTCTGGAGAATAATAAGACAGTTCTCGAGAAGAAGACTTAGAGAAATATGATGTGGAGGAAGAAAACAACTTACTCGGGAAAGAAGAAAATTACTCGAGAAAATTGCTTATTGTTCTTGAGAAGAAATTATTATGTACTCGAGAACAAAAGACTGTCTCGAGAAATATACTTAGAAAAATATGTGGAGGTGGAAAACTACAGTCTCGAGATAGAAACAAAGTAATCGAGAAAAATAACATTTTGTACTCGAGAAGAAACATTTTGGTTCTCGAGAACAAATAACCATCTCGAGAACAAAAGTCTGGTTCTCGACAAATACATTCTGCATCTCGAGAAAAGAAGATAGTCGTCTCGTGAAAAACATTGGTCTTCTCGAGAAAAAGACTTAGAAGAATTTTTATCTGCAAAACAAATATCCCGAGAAGAAATGCCATATATTACTCGAGAACAAAAGCCTTTCTCGAGAACAGCAAGAAACTTTCTCGAGAACAACTTCTGTTAATCGACATGAAGGCAAGTCTCACTCGAGAATAGCTATAAGTCCTCTAGTACAACTTATAGTACTCGAGAAAAATACTTAGACTTTTCTGAAAAAGTTAAAATATTGATTTTTATAAAAATCAGCATCCTTCTATAGCTTTTGCCCTTAGTGCTTGAAAAGAAAGTGTGTCCAAATACAAAGGATACACATGAGTCAACACCATCGATCACATAATGAGGGATTACATTATATGGTCCTGTGTTTGGAGACTCATTGCAGACTGACATTGGTCTACACTTTAGCAATTAAGTCCTATAAGCACTTAACAAAAAGTGCATCAAATACAAACTTAATTCATCTTAGTTTAAGGGTGACTTCATACAAATCTGGGCTATTGTGGATGCAATACCCAGCAATCTCTGCATATTTGTAGAAATCAGAACCCTGTACACTAAGGTGAATTACATTAAGAGAAAAACACATAATGAAACTAATAACATGAAAAATTTAGAGTGAAGCAGTAATATGTAAAATCAGATCAGAAATAGGAGTTCATATAAATAGAAAATTGTCCAAGAGAATTATATTCTACAATTTCAAAAATGAACTTCTATCATCTTCAGTTTACTGATCCTGAGAAGGTTGCTTTCCTTGTCTATCAAGCTTATCTTGTTGTATCTTCTGATAATTTAAAGGCTTGGGGAAGTACTTTGGTGATCTTGGAGGATACTTAGGATTGTTTCTGCCATATATCCTGTCATAGATTCTTCTCTTACTTAGAGACTTCTCATAAAATTCCCATTCATTTGAACTATATTTCAAGTTTCTGTTTTCATTGAAGTCCACTGCAAGCTTTAGAGTTTCAAGGATGAGAGACTTAGAATTAGGGCTCCAGACTTCAATATATTCTTGATTTCTCTTCCCTTTAGCTTATGGATGAGGAGTAGATCTGCTTGCAGAGGCTCCATACCCATACTTTCTTCTTTTAGCTTTATGAACTTCTGGAGGATGAGGAGGAAGTCCTGTCTGTTCAGATTCCAATAACTGTTCATAAACATCAGGAGGAGATCCTTCAAAATAATCTGCAGGAGGTCCTTCAAAGTGTGTTGGAGTGTAACGTCCCTAGCCGATCCAACGTGACAGCGTCACGGCTCCGCTCTAGGCGACGCTACCGGGCTGCATCCCAAGCACCCCAACCCCTCTCCCTCCACAGGCAGGTTGTTGGTGGCTGCAGCTCAATTGGTGATGAGAAGTGAAAGAACTCCATAGTTAAGCGTGCTCGGGCTGGAGAAATTCTGGGATGGGTGACCTCCTGGGAATTCCCCGTAGTGCAGGCTTGACTATCGAGTTTACCTCATCAAAGGGAGGCTGCGACCACCAACAACCCGCCTGTGGAGGGAGAGGGGTTGGGGTGCTTGGGCTGCAGCCCGGTAGCGTCGCCTAGAGCGGAGCCGTGACGCTGTCACGTTGGATCGGCTAGGGACGTTACAATAAAAGTGCACTTTTTATTGTAACGTCCCCTGGGCCGTCCGTGGGCCTCAGCCCACTAGGCCTCCGTTAGACCGTTACCGGGCTGCAGCCCAAGCACTCCAACCCCTCTCCCTCCACGGGCGGGTTTTTGGTGGCCGCAGCCTCCCTTTAATGAGGTAAAGTCGATAGTCAAGCCCGCACTATGGGGACTTCCCAGGAGGTCACCCATCCCAGTACTACTCCAGCCCGAGCACGCTTAGCTATGGAGTTCTTTCACTTCTCATCACCAATTGATCCTGGGACCTGTGGGTATTTATATATTGGTGGACATTCTGTTTTGAGTTCATGGTAACAAAAAAATGCTGCGCTAGAATGGATGAGTTAAGGATACGCATCGATTTTGATTTCCACACGTGATTCCTTCGCTTGTCTGTGAGATATGGCATGGGGCCCCGGCCAGACCCACCGTTATATATCATGTGACAGGTGGGGGCGTTACATACCATTTCTAGGTATCAGCTATGCTTAATGGGAGCCATAGTGGACAAGAAGAATTTGAACTGGTGAGAGGTCTTCTTTGACCTAATTAAAAAGAAAATTAATAAGAATTTTGTAAATTTTGGGAGGATTCTAGGCCTCTTTCTGCAGAACAAATGCCCTACTCTGCTTGTATCATCTGGGATACACATTAATGAATCTAAGAGATTGTCCTGTGCCCTATTTGGTAAATGGGACAGGCAGATCACCAAGCCTAGCAGGCCCTCTTCAAGCACACCTTCAGGCACCAGGACTGTAATAGTCACTTCCCCTCAAGTCTCTGCCCTTGCAGATGACTTGCCTGCTGCTGCCTCTCCTCCTCCTCCAATTCCATCTTCTCCAGTTCCATCCACCATTCAAACTCCATCCACTATCATCATCTCCAGCCCTTCTCCAACATCAATACCATCTCCACTTCCAACTCTACCAACAACAGAAGAACTATTCCATCCATTATATTCCTACCCTCAACCAGATATTGAAACATCCACCATTCCATCCTTCAATCTTATTGATGATTCCTTCATGGATGACTCACCCTCCTCTCCTCCTGAGCTACCCTCCTCATCAACATCTTATCAGGAACTTCTACAAGAGATCATTGATCAACCCACCTTCACACCATCTATCTCAATCCCATTGTCTTCCATCACCACTTTACCCACACCTCAACCATCTCTTTCCCAATACACCAGCTCTCCACTATCATCACATGTTGCTACATCTCCATCCTCTACCTTTGCTCCAGTCCCTGTTGAGCAAGTAGATCTTCCAGCCCTAGCTGACAGGATATATGAATTGCTAGCCCCCAGGCTATCTCTTCTATTGGAGACGTCCTTGGCTCCATTACTCCAGTCAGTGGCAGCTATTTCTGCCAGGCTCTCCTCCTTATTCCATCAGGCAGCCCCTTCATCAGTGTGCCTTGATCCAGCCTTATCTGAATCTAGGCAGGGGGAGATGCCCTATGAAGTGAGCTTGCCTGCTGATTCTTTGCCTGTTGTTTCTTCAGTTTTTGTTGTTGTTGCTGATGCTGTTCTTCCTCAAGCTCCAGTTCCTCCTCCAGTTGTCTTCCCAGTGGACATCAGGTCCTTACTTTCAGCATTTGATTCAGCCTATTTCAGTTGTCTTCCAGAGAGAGTTTCTGTCCAGCCATCAGAGGATTTGTCCAAAGCCATTGTGCCCTTCTCTAGCTGTGACATTAGCATCATTCATTCATTCATACATACAGTTTATTCTGCTGAGACTTCTGGTTCCACTGATGCTGTTGCCCCTCCTGCTGCTGATATTGTTGATATTTCTATTGCTGCTACACATGTTGCTATTTCTGAGGATATGCAGATGACAGAGGCACATGATTTTGAGCCTTCTGTGTTTGCTGATGATATTCCTGATGTTGCTGATATTGTTGTTTCTGAAAGTGAAACTGTTGCTGCCCCAACTGTTATTGTTATTACTGCTGCTTCAACTTCTATTGCTACTAGTGTCGTATCTACTGCTGCTCCAATCACTGCTGCTTCATCTGCTTCAACCCAGCTCAAGAAAGAATTGATGAAAATGATTGATGCTCTATATGTTGAGCAAAGTTCTGAAAGTGATGAATTCAGGACAGATTCTGATGATTCTTCTGCCACTATTGCCAGGAAGAGAAAGGCAAGGAGCAAAGCCATGAAGAGAGTACCTCCAGCCAAAGTCAAGGACAATACTGACATACCATATTACATTCTTCATGATTGCCCCATAACTGAGCACTGGATGCAGTATTCAAAGAACCAACTCAAAGCAATGAAGAAGAAGAGGAAGTATAAGAAAGGATCTTCTCAATTTCAACATCCTCATCCTCCTCCACCACCTCCTCCTGATGCAGGTGCAGGTGGAAGTTCAGCTGCTCAACCCTCTACCAAAAGCCAAACCCCCTATCAGCCTCATGCCAGATCCTATCATAGGGGAAGCCAGTCCAGGGGTTCTCAATCTAGAAGAGGAAACTATAGAGGAAATCAAAGGGAAGTCCAGGTTTATTCAAAAGGTTATTCAAGGCAACATCCTTACTCCAGGGAAGGACAAACCTCATCAGACACAACCTCAGGTCCTTTTCCCTATAAAATAAAGGAAGTAGTTTCATCCAGGCCTCCTCAAGATAATCCATCAAATAGATATGAGCCACCAGTACCATTTGAAGATCCTGAAAATAATCCAACTGCTTGGATTGCCAGGATGAAAGAGCTTGCTGCACTGGATCAGATTAAGAAAGCTAAAGAGCAGGGAAGAGACTCCTCCAACATAACTACATTGTCTGAATAGAGAAAGAAAGAATTGGAAAGATATGCTTCAAGCAAATTCTTTGATTCTGATAGATACATGGAGCTGCATCCTGAAGCTGTAGTTCCAAGGCCCAAACAGCAAACCTCTTTAGGTGCAACAGATGACACAAGATCCAAAAAGGAAGCCCTCAACCCAAATAGAGAAATCAAACTCATAAAGAGCAAGGAGAAGAAATAACTATGTAAGGTGACAATCATTTTGACTTCTGATTTCTATCTGGGATGATATATATCTGTGGTTCTGCAATGCCCTGCTTATTGTTTTTCTGTATTGTTGCTGTGTATGTTGCTATTTAATTTTTCCAAGTTCTGTAAATAGTAATCCTAACCCAAATAGGGGGAGATTGTTGGAACGCCCTATTACTAATTTGGGTCAGGATCACTATGTCTCTAGGAAACCTGTTTTTGACCTCCTGTAAAGATCTAAAGGTCAATTAGAATTGAGTCTAAGGGTTAGAAGTCTAGGTTTGGAAGCTGCCCTCAAGACCAAGGTTTTTCAGTTTTAGACTAAGTCATATCGTTGAGCTCCGCACGACGATTCGTTGAGCTCCGCACGACGATTCGTCGAACTCCAATCGACGATCATCTAGCTCAAATTTGACAGATCGTCGAACTCCATTCGACGATCGCTGAGCTCAACTTAAACAAATCGTCGAACTCCATTCGACGATCTGCGAGCTCAGTTCGACGATCTTGACTCAGTATTGGATCTCTATCTCTGAGCTCAGTTCGACGATCTTTGAGCTCAGATCGACGATTTCTGTTGCTGTATAAGTCCAAATGGCTGAGCTCAGTTCGACGATAGCAGAGCTCAGTTCGACGGTTTCTGATGAGTTAAAGGTTTTTTCAAGATTCAAATTCAGATCAGTTAAGGAGTTATTCAGCAATTAATTCAGAAGATTTTCTAGCCGTTTTCATTTATTCTGGACCAAGTTTCAAGGGATTATCAGGGAATGTTTCTTTGGACTTTCCTCCAGAAGACATTTGCAATTAAGGATGCAATTAATGACAGGCCAACGGGTATTCTTGACAGAGGATGATTTTCTATTCAGTACCAGAGAATAAAATACAAGATTTTTGAATCTCTGTAGCACTCAGAACACAGACAAGAAGAACATGAAAAAATATTCTCTGTCTCAAAGAATTCAAACAAGAACACACATCCAAGAAGATCAAACTTTCTGAAATCTTCTGATCTCTTGTGATTCAAGTGTTCAAGGCCAACATCTTTCAAGACTCCAGACACCTAACATTTCAGCTATTTCTAAAATTATCATTTGCTGGAGATCAACTTCTGAAGACCTATCACCCTACAGCAAAGCTTCATTTCCTGAACATCTCAAGAACTCAGGGGGAGCTTTGACAACATCAAATCCACATAGTCTTCTCAGCTGCTCTGAGAAAGAGAAGACTTCCATCATTCTCTCATCCCCATCTCTGTAAAGGGTTTTTCAAACTCCCTTCAAAAGTTTGAGCTTGGTTTTTGAGCACCTTGTCAAAAGCTCATTGGTGGCAAGACAACTGATCAAAAAATCTGATTTGGTTTTTGAGCACCTTATCAAAAGCTCATTGGTGCCCAGGACACCTGATCAACTCATCTTGCAGTGGATTCCTACCTAGGGTGGTAGAAGAGTGGATGTACCCAAGTTTAGGGGAACCACTATAGCTCCTTGTGTCTTCTGGCTTGCTTGTCTTTATCTTTTGTTTCTGGCTGTGATTGTTTTGTGATTAGTTTAGATTTGTGGATAATCTCTGTTGTAGGTTATTTTGTGATTAGATTTAACAGTTGCTTCCCTGTTCACTCAGATTACAACAATTGTTGTAAAAAGTTTTCAAGAACCATATACTCTATTCACCCCCCCCCCCCTCTAGAGTATATCAGATCTAGCTGCACTTTCACAGGTTAGTCTAAGTAACCATGCACTAATATGGTACTTGGACAGTGGATGTTCCAGGAACATGAGTGGAATAAGATGTCACCTGAAGGACTACACTCCAGTGAAGAAGGGACCTAAAGTTATCTTTGGAGGTTCAGACAGAGGAGTCACCAAGGGATATGGTATGATTACCAATGACATATTCTCAATCTCAAAAGTGGCTTATATGGAAGGGTTGCAACACAACTTGATAAGCATAAACCAACTATATTATCTTGGCTATGTCATTGTATTCCATAAAGATGAGTGCCAAATTTAAAGATAATGTGACCAAGAAGTCATTTTTAAGGGCACTAGGAGTGGAAATATTTATTGTTTAAACAAATTCTGAAGGGGAAAGATTGACAAGACTCTTTTCCTAAGGGAATCAAAGTCCAAGATCATCCTAGTCCAGATTTATTTAGATGACATAATCTTTGGGTTTACTGATGATAACCTCTGCAAGAAGTTTAACAAACTTATGCAAGAGAAGTTTGAGATGAGCAGTATAGGTGAGCTCAAGTACTTCTTGGGCTTCCAAGTAAGACAGTCTGAGGATTGATTGTCCATCTATTAATCTAAGTTCACTAGGGAGTTAATTAGAAAATTTGGTATGGAGAGTGCCTCCATGATGAAACTCCTATGTGGTCAAGTATGTCAATAGACAGGGATGAGATAGGGAAATATGTTGATGAAACAATATATAGAGGCATAGTTGGCTCTCTACTCTATCTTACTACTAGTAGGCAAGACATCGTGTATGCTACAGGTGTCTGTTCTAGATACTAAGCTTGCCCTAAGGAGTCTCATTATTATACTGTAAAAATAATTCTGAGATATCTTATGGGCACACCAGATCTTGGCCTTTGGAACCTTGGAATAGTATCTTTGAGCTAACTGGGTATTCAGATGCAGATTCTGCAGGCTATAGAGAGGATAGGAAAAGCACTTCAGGCTCCTGTCAGTTCTTGGGTAGATGACTTATATCATGGAGCAACAAGAAGCAGACTAGTGTTGCAATATCAATAGCTGAGTCAGAATATATATCAGCAGGAAGTTATTGTGCTCAGTTTCTATAGATACAACAACAGGTCCAGGACTACAACCTAAAGCTAAGTAACACCCTAATGTATTGTGATTCAATTAGTGCAATCACTATTGCTAGACTCCTGTCTCTCACAGCAGGACTAAGCATATATAGATTAAGTTTCACTCTATTAAGGAGCATGTGGAATGTGAAGACATCAATCTTAAATTTGTCCCTACTAATAAGCAAGTAGCTGACATATTCACCAAACCACTAGATGAAGCCAAGTTCAATACCTTCAAATTTGAATTGGGTATGTTGAATTTAGTTTAGCTTTGGTAGCTCTCCATATACTATTTGGTTGTTGCAGGTAGTGTTAATCTCTATTGGATAAGCAAAGGAGAAATGGACTAAGTGTCCATGTATTGAGTGCACTGTAACAAGGTTAATCGTCGAGTGCGCTGAGTCTAAGTGCTCAGGCGTCGATTGCGTTGAGACAACTGCAAGCGTCTAGAGCATTGAGTGCGTCGAGTCCACTAAACATATGCTCCCAAGGTTGTCTATTTGCGGCAAAGTATTGGGATCAATTCCAGCTGTTGATTATTTCTTGAACATAAAAATTACTAAACACACGCCTCTCCATATTTTAAAATAGAAATTACTATAACTAGAAGGCTGTGTGCACAAAAATAAAATACACTGTTCCTCTCCAATTGTCTGCCCCTTGCGATGAAATGGTAAGAGCTCGAAAAATCTACAGCAACACCAGAAGAAATGGGTAAAAGAAAATTGGATTTCCTGTTCAAGGTATCAGAGCTGTTCAGAAATGGATTCAAGGATGCGCTTGAGGAAGTTAAGCTACTTCTCCATCTGCTACATGTCACCGACCTAGAATATGTTCTGTCTGAGCACAGTATACTTTGGAAGAGAGAAGTTCTTAACCTTTACTCAACTACCAAGGTCGACTCATCATCCATGAAACTCAGGTCCTTAATCAGTGGAAACAAGGTTAAGGTTACCCATAAGAGACTAAGCAAGGGAGTGCAACTACTGAATTTCAAAGTGCAGATAAATAAGATGAATTGGATCAAACCAACATCAAATCCACACTAAAGTGTTGTGGAATCTCCAAGCACACCACTGTATCGATTCTGAGGAAAGAACTGAATCTGAAAGGAAAATTCCTTGTCGATGTAATTGGAAAGGCACTGTTGTACAAATCTGGCTCCCATGACAAGATTTCCAAGAGAATGTTCGAGTTGATGGCAAGGATTATTCTTTCACAAAAGATAGATTGGGTAAGATTTTTATTTGATGGAATTGTGGAGTGTATCCCAGAGCCAAACCTGGGTAGAAAAATGTCTCTATTTCCATATAATAGTGTTCTAGGGATCCTTAACATAAGGCTAAGAACTAGAATTCATCACATGAGAAGTGAAAGAATTTGTTTTCAAAGTCAGCTAACACCTAGGGGGAATAGTTTTAGGCCTCTTTAAAATTATCCATACCTAACCCCGATTAAACTGTGTTTAGTGTTTTGATTATTCTAGCTTTCAAGACATACACACAGAAGACAGATATTTATAGTGGTTCCCCATATTATGGGTATGTCCACTGTCCCTCTCCGCCTTTCTAACAGGTTGTTAGACAATGCACTTCACCAATTTCTCAACTCCAAAGAGCTTACAACTCGATCCCACAGGACCACTCAGTCCCTTTCAAGACTTATAACTCGGGCACTAAGTGTTACCACTCAATGATTAAATAATCACCTACCTCAGGCATAAATGCCTTATAACTCAGGCTGGAAGGACAGCCCTACGAGCTCAAATCAACAAATGATCCTACCTCAGCCTTTATAACATAGGCTTATAACTCAAGTTCTACACAGAATCCTATACTCAGATCCAATACTGGATCCTACAAAAAATAGAAATGTTGTGAAACAGTTAGACACCAGAGAGTTTTCTCTGTGTATAT
Organism: Platanthera guangdongensis; assembly: GCA_039583875.1. Lineage (NCBI taxonomy): Eukaryota > Viridiplantae > Streptophyta > Magnoliopsida > Asparagales > Orchidaceae > Platanthera > Platanthera guangdongensis. The sequence goes on along the minus strand of CM077152.1, from coordinate 165,644,722 downwards.
CTTCCCGAGCTGAGTAGATTTTAGCCCTATCTTTTCACAGCAACAAGTTGAAAAGATAATCAGTACTGGGTTGCTTGTGCTGGAAGTAACTCAGAATCAAGATTCTAATATGCTGTTGAAGACAATGGATCTAAACATTTTGTATCTTCTTCAAACAACTACCAGACTAGCATACTCTGAAGGCTCTGCTTCTCTTCTCAATCAGAAATCAATTCTGAACTTGCTTTCATTTATTAGAATCACAACAACTATCTGTTTTTGCATTTAGGTTAACTAATCAGTACTTATGCTCCAAGCTCGATGTTAATGGCGAGGAAGAAGATGAAGTTCCACCGCTATGCATAATCAGAAAACCCTAATTGCTTCTTTCCTTTCAGCCAATTTTATCCTTTTATAGTCGGCTGATCAACGACTCTTTATACTGTGGGTCCATCATAAAAGGATGAGTTACCACCTTACATTTGAAAAAAAACGACAACAACTGTCCGTCGACACCATTAAAGGCATTCTGAAGCTTTCTCGCAAAGAATTTGAACTGTTTTGACTATGTTAATTTTTGCTGATGTCAGCCATTCTAGACTTAGCCAAATTCAAAGAATCACTTCAGGCATTGAGTGCTTTGAGTGAACTGGTTTCACTCAATGATTCTGGACTTAGCTTATTCTTTAGCTCTTTTTGTATCCATGGCATTGAGAGCGTTGAGTGGTTGGCCTTCACTCAACGCCATTTTCCTTAGCGCCTGAACTCTGCCAACTACTAAGTCATTGAGTGAACTGGCTTCACTCAATGCTTCTGTACTTAGAAACTTTTCTTCTGAATGGTGGCGTTGAGTGTGTTGACTTCACTCCACACTTCTTGCCTCAGCCTCATCTTTTGACTAGGCGTTGAGTGAACTGACTTCACTCAATACTTATGGACTTTGTCAAATTACGGTTTCTTCTTAGACTTTGACTTTCCAGGCTTGTCTCAATGCTTTCTGTCATTTGGCATTAAGTGAATTAGCTTCACTCAATGATGTTGTACTTAGATATATTTTTCCTATCATTTTTCCAAGGCTTTGACAGAATCAGCATTGCGTTGAGTGAACTAGCTTCACTCAATGCTTTTGGACTTAGAAACTTTTCCTTTGACAGAATCTCTCTAGCTTTGACTAAGGCAACTTTACTGAACGAATTTGTTGTTTGGCATTGAGTGAGTTAACATCACTCAATGTCTACGAACTCAGCCACTTTTCTGCCTACCATTGTTGAGGCTTTGACAGGTCCTACTGTATCCAACTCATTTTTTGTTATGTCATTGAGTGAACTATCTTCACTCAACACCTGTGGATTTAGACACATTTCTGCCTATCTAGCACATAACTATGTGTCCACCTGTCCAATCAATGTGAGAAGGACTAACTTGCATGCATGAACTTACACACACATCAAATACAACTATATGTATGTCATTGACTTATTTGACTTTTTAAAAATCTGGGACATTAGGATCAATGGACCAACAATCTCGCCCTATTTGAAGAAGTAAAAACCATTGATCAAATTTTTAAGTCAGTGACATACACAACATATGCATCGATAAAATATACAATAATGATAGAACATATCTAGGAAGATTACCACATTCCCTGCCTGTATGGTGAGCACCACCTAATCCCCCTTAATTATTGCAAGGTATGTGATACCACTTGAATGCCTCGATTACCTTCACCCCATTACCCTGTATGGGGACATCTGTTTCTCCCCCTGCATTTGTTGCATGACATTGATCATCTTCTTTTCCCTTCGATGCACTTGATTACTTGATCAACCTCTAATATTACTTTATAAATCTCTTCTCTCCTCCTTTTGACTTCTGAATAGTAAGGGAGGAGCTAGTCTACCTTGATTGTCTTCTCCCCCTAGCTGATTGTAGATGAAACCACTGTTGCAGTTGCCAGCTTAATATCTCCATGAGGCTGAATTTGCTCCTGCAACTGCTGGACTTACACCTCCTCAATAGGAGCATTTTCTATCATCATGTTCCTGATAGACACTTTTGTATCCATTGCCACTTTAGGTCTTCATCACCTCCAAGAAGAACAAATCATGTACCAAAATTATCCTAGGGAGTAACTGAAGCTATGTTAAGTTCAACATACCGAACTCAAACTTGAAGGTGTTTAACTTTGCTTCATCTAGTGGCTTAGTAAAGATATCAACCACTTGCTTGTCTATGGAGACAAACTCTAGAATGATGCCTTCCTTTTCCACATGCTCCCTAATAAAATGATACCTAATTTATATGTGCTTAGTCCTGCTGTGTGAGACATGGTTCCTAGTAATAGAAATAGCACTAGCAGAATCACAATAAAGAGGAGTTCTACTTATCTAGAGGCTATAATCCTGGAGTTGATGCTGGATCCAGAACAACTGAGCACAACAACTACCTTCTAAAATGTACTCTGACTCTACAGTTGATATTGCAATACTTATTTGCTCCAAGACACTAATCTACCTCCCAAGATTTGACAGGTGCCTGAAGTGGTTTTACTATCCTCTTTTCAACCTGCAAAATATGCATCTGAATAGCTTGTTAGTTCAAGATCGCTATTTCTAGGGTACCATAGGCTAAGATCTGGTGTGCCCTTAAGATACCTCAAGATTCTCTTTACAGTAGAGTAATGAGATTTTTTAGGGGAGGCCTGATACCTAGAATAGACACATGTTGCATACATGATGTCAGACCTACTAGTAGTAAGATATAGATGGGAGCCAATTATCCCTCTATACATAGTCTCATCAACAGGTTTCCCTGTTTTATCTTTGTCTAAAGGCATACTTGACCCTATGGGAGTTTTCATTGTGGAGGCATTCTCTATACCATATTTTTTAATCAACTCCCTGGTGAACTTGGAAAAGGATATGGACAAGCCATCACCAGTCTGTCTAACTTGGAGTCCCAAGAAGAACTTGAGCTCACCCATACTGCTCATCTCAAACTTCCCTTACATAAGTTTAGCAAACTTTATGCAAAGGTTCTCATCAGTAGATCCAAAGATAATGTCATCAACATATATCCGGACTAGGATGATCTTGCCCTTAGATTCCCTTAGGAAGAGGGTCTTGTCTATCTTCCCCCATTAGAATTTGTTCTCAATGAGGAAACTAGACAATGTCTCATACCATGCTCTAGGGGCATGCTTCAACCCATATAGAGCTTTCCTAAGTTTATAAATAAAATCAGGAGAGCTAGAGTCAACAAAACCTGGAGATTGTTCAATATAGACCTCTTCTTTTAAGTCCCAATTCTGGAAGGCTGGCTTCATATCAATTTGGTAAACTTTAAATCCATGGTAGGCAGCAAATGAAAGGAAGAGTCTTATAGCTTCTAATCTGGCTACGGAGCAAATGTCTGATCAAAATAGATCCCTTCTTCTTGCCTGTATCCTTTAGCCACCAGTTTAGCCTTCTTCTTCACTATAATGCCATTTTCATCAAGTTTATTCCTGTAGATCCACTTGACTCCAATGATATTATGTCCTTTTGGTCTAGGAACCATCTTTTAGACCATGTATCTCTTGAACTGGTTCAGTTTCTCTTGCATTCCTCTAATCTAGAATTGGTCTGTGTTGGCATCTTCAAATTTCTTGGGCTCTACTTGTGACAGAAAACTTGAGTTGAGTGCTATGTTGAAACTCTAACTCCTGGTTTGGACTCCTTAGCTTGCCTCACCAATGACCTAGTGTGGTGTATGGTCCCTTAGATACCTGACAGCTGGTGGCAACCTTGCTTCACCTTCTTGAGAATCAGTGGCTCCATCTGGATGAACTTCAACCAAAACTTCTGTTTCTTGTGCACCCTCTAGACAGTACATATTCTCATCCTTATCCTGGACTGCCGGATAATCTTCCTTAATGGTGAGCTTGTCCATCACCTTCTCTATGTCTGCAGAACTAGAAGAAGAGCTGGGCAGCTCACTGTTAATCATGTTTGATTCATCAAAGACAACATGAACTGACTCTTCTACAACTTGACTTGTCAAGTTGTAGATTCTATATGCCCTACTATGGTTGCTGTACACAACAAAGATCCCTTCATAAGATTTTACAGCAAACTTAGTCACACATGACTTTCCATTATTCAGCAAATAGCACTTGCTACCAAAAATCCTGAAGTAGGACAAGTTTAGTTTTCTGCCTTTAAAGATCTCATAGGGAGTCTTCTTGTAGCTTTTGGTGATAGAAGCCCCGTTAAGAACATGACATATAGTGTTTACTATCTCAGCCCAAAAATATTCTAGGAGAGTTGTCCTTCAGCAAGGTCCTTCCAGCTTCTATAAGTGTCATGTTTTTCTCTCAACAATTCTATTTTGTTGGGGTTTTCTAGGTGATGAGAATTCCTGGTGAATCCCTTGCTCTTCACAGAACCTTGTCATGCTTGCCGTCTGAAATTCAGTCCCATGCTCACTTCTGATTCTGACCATAGTACTGTCGAGTTAATTCTATATCTGCTTGACAAAGGTCTTGAAAACTTCAAGGGTTTCATCCTTCCTCTTAAGAAAGAACACCCAGGCAAACCTAGAATAGTCATCAACCACCACAAGGGTGTAGACTTTCCTACCAAGACTATGAAATGACATAGGACTAAACAAGCCCATTTGCAAGAGGTACAAGCACCTCACAGAGTCTTTGGTCCCAATGCTCTTGAAAGAGGTCTTTGTCAGTTTTCCCTTTTGGCATGCAAAGTAGATACCCTCCTTAGTGCATTTTGATGGGGCCCGCGAACAGACTCTTACTGTGGTTGGTTCGGTGAGTCGATCGCCGCGGGCTTGCTTAGGTAGGCAAGTGCACCTATCGCAAGTAGTACTCGATATTCGGGGGAATACCGAGGTCGTATTGTTCTCGGGGTCGTGTTGACTATTCTTACTCCTCCGGGAGGACTATTATTTTACTGAAAGTAAGGTGGATTTTTTTACTTAATAAAAGACGGAAAAGCAAAGGAGCGAAAAAACGATTTAGAAAATATTCGATGAAGGGTTAATGCTCAGCATCGAATCGGATTAAGACTAAAACAATTTTTAATAATTATAGGACTTAGTTTTCAAATTAATAATAAGGCAACTTGGCCGTGGAGGTTCCACAAATGTGAGCTCACATAGCTATAGGGATATCGCTCACCTAAACGTTAAGACTATTCGACCGAACGTTAGTCCGACGAAGGATTCCTCTTAACGCCCGCTTTACGCTAAGAACCCCGCTATTGGGTGGGGAACCCAATCCGGTAGAATTACGCTTGTCCTCTTTCGAGGGTATGTGTAACATCCCATGTTACTTCTGGACCCCTCAACTTAGATTGGGTTAGGCATGGGGTGAGATTTAAGGAGATCAACTAGGTTTGACCCTAGGTAGTGGGTGGTAGCCATGTGGGGCCCACTATAAGACCTTAGTCAAACTAGGTCAAACTAGCCTAATTAGGGACCCTAGCCACACCATGACCCTACCACATTGCCCTAACCCTAAAAACAATCTAAGTGGACCCTAGGGTATGTCACTGGGTCAACATTTTGACCCCAGTTGACCAAGGTCAACCTTGGGCTTAATTTGGTCAAACCCACACTCATAGGCCTAATTAACCTAAGTGGGGCACCCCCTTGACCCAAACCAAGTTGGGTGGTGCCACTAGACCCATTTCCACCATGTGGGGCCAGTCCACCCACCATAGTTGACCAGTCAACCCCAAAAATCAAATTGGTCAACAATTTGACCTAAGGAATGAAATGAAGGCCAAGTCAAGTTCCCTTGGACCAAGCCCACTAAAATTGGCCCAAAGTCAGCCCAAGTGAACAAGACCAGTCCTACCCCTCTAAATCAGGAGAGAGAGTACATGCAAGGGGGTAAAATTGAGATTTTTAGGAAAAGAGGAGAGAGAAAGAGGAATGAAGGGAATAATGGCCACATGGCCACCCCACCAGCTGGTTTTGGCTGCCCAAAACCAGGTGGCTGACCTCCCCTCTTCATTTCCAGCAGAATACCAGAGTTGAGAGCCACATGGCACCATGGGTGAAGCCTCCAAAGCTCAAACCGAGCTCACCTTGGAGTTAACTCCACTTATAGCCCACCTCAGTCCAAACAGACCCCTCCATTAGCTTCAGAAGGTCCAGAGGAGTGGAATTCGACTACTTACACATGGAGAGCGGTGGAGAATGCAACTTTCGGGGAGGAGCTCGCCGGCGCACCACCACCACGGCAAACCGCCGCCTGTCCCGCAGCCAAGCCCCGATTATGGTGCGTTTCACTTCACCTCTTCCCGTACTAACTTTCTAGATCGACCTAGGGAGATATCGGGCTCAATCGAGCCCGATGCCATGTGAGGAAATGGAGAAATTCGAGCTTTTCATTTCTTGCTCGGGTTCGCCGGAGGAGCCAAATCCGGCGGCCCCACCGCCGGGAAACGCTAGCCCCCACCTTAACGAAGGTGGTGGCGATATCCGCCGGCGGTGGTGGTGGCTCAGCTGGCCGGAAAAGGCCGGCCAACATCGTCCAGGTAGAATGAATCGTGGCCGTTAACTCATCGGGGATGATGACCAGATCCCGTAGGTTTTGCTTCAAGATTCGTGCAAACAGTAAAATGAATTAAATTAATTAATATATGAATAGTGTCATTTCTGTCACATTTAATCAGTACCCTTGCATGTTAAATTTAGGCCTCTTAGAGACATTTTCAGAACTTAGGCCCTTAATGAAAAATGTAGCCTAGGGTCTTACCTTTAAAATGCCACCCTAAACATACATTTTGGTGTAGTGTACAGCCCTGTAGGACATTTCTCCTAGGACTGGTCCTAGACTAGGTCAAAAATTATAATGGATGCCCTAGTCTCAATATTAGTCACCATGATCCCAAATTTTGGGCACATGCATTAATAGGGCTTACTTACCTCCTGCCAAAATTTAGGAATTTTTAGAAAACTTTTTCCTATAGTTTTTGGTAAAATATCAAAATTTAAATTAATGGCATATATGGGGTTCTACTCCTCCCCATGGCCCTAAATTTTGGTGGTGGGTCAGTGGGGTCACCCTTGGTGCATGATAAAATTTTCAGCACCTTGGGATCACTGCATGTGGGAGAATCCACTTGCATGTGCTAGCCTATGTTAAGGCTTGGTGTGCAAATAGCAAAAATGCAAATTTGTGTATTTAGCCCAATGGTGACATGCAAGTGTCATGAAATTATTTCCAGTGGTTCATTAGGGTAAATTTCACCCTTCAAATTAATATTGTAATTTTTGGAATCAAAATTCCATTTATTGGAATTTACTTTATAAATAGCTATTTTGGAATTAAAAATTGGAAAATAGGATTTATTCAAGAACAAATCCAAACAACATTACCAAGGCATAGATTACATCACACTTGACCTAGGAAAATTATGATTTCTCTGTTTTGAAGAACCTTGGAGTAGATACCCTAAAATTTCCCATTTTACCCTTATCATGATAATTCTTGAAATGATATATATATACCTCTGAAAAATTTGGGATTTATTCTACTGTCATAAAATATTGTTATTAGTTTATCATGAATTTCTCAGAATTTATTGGATACATTACTTGTGTTAAACTAGTACAATGGCATTTTGGTAAATACCTTAAAATGGAATCCCATAGGCCATCTTACATTCAATTTGGATGAATCTCTGCCAATAGCCATAATTTAGTGTCTTAAAGGCTCTGTAAATTTTCTGGAATTTTTGAATATGTAATGCTTATACTTCATGTGTAAAATGGAATTTATGTGGGATTGTAATTAAATAGAAAATGACAATAAATAATTTAAGGAAAATTGTGAAATTTTGAAGACAGCAATATTTGGACAATATACATCTCAGGAAAAATTCCCTAAGTCAGTGGATGCTTAATTAAATCACTTCATGTGTAAAGTGGCCGAGCATTTAAATTAAGAGAATTAATTAAATGACCATTTGGCCAGGAAAAAATTATGAGAATCCTTAGGGTAGTTCCCTTAGTCCATAATACCTTAGGATAAATATTTAGAGGCAAGATGCCTTAAGTTTTGGAAGATCACATTTCTAGGGTAGACATAGGTCATGGTCTGCATATAACACAAATAGGTCTTGCCTTAGGGAATTACCAGGGGATTGATTATCGGCAGAAATAAGAGAGAGTTCAACATGAATGACCCTGGTGGGTAGAGTTGTCTTAGTGAGGGATCAAAAGTGCAAGTCTTGGTCATCAACTGGAGTGGGGGATCGGCGGAAGACCGTCGGTACCCGGTAACACCTTAAGTCACTAGGGTTATACTTAAGCAATAAGGAGAGCTGGGGAGATACATGGGTAGTCATCAACTAAAATAAGTATCCTTGCGAAAGGGAACGCTGGGCGTAATCCCAACACAGTTCCTAGTGCCCCTTGAGAGCCCTTCACAGGGAATACCGGGGGCAGTCCTGGGATTAACCTTAAATCTCTAAGTATAATAAACCGTAGACAAGAGTAGCTTAATAGGTTAGGACATGGTTGTACCTTCTCGCCCGTGTTTTGGGTTGGAGAGTTTCATGATATATGCTCACCCGTTTAGGGTTGGAGGGAATTGACATAAAGGCACTAATGTGCGTTCTCACCCGGGTTTGGGTTTGAGGGATTCAGGACGGGTTTTGGTCCTGCGAGCGGAAGGCTCGGTGTGAATTACTTGCATGTGCATAAATATCGTGGCGGGGCATGCGGTACTGGCCGTTCGTCACACCGATGGCAGTACGGTGCACCAGGCGGTTGTGGGAGTTAGAGGGGCCAGTGGGTTGTTTTACACTGCGGTCTGGAGGACGACCCCCGATAACACACATCCGACCCAACAAGACTGACGGGTTTGTCAGCAAAGTACGTACGCGAGACTCTAGAGTGCACCTTGGACGTGTACAGAGGCGTATGAGAGGGGTCTAAGGCTTGGTAGTGTGCATACCGGTCTAGAAGCGGAGACGCCCGCTCCGCTGCTGCCGTAGCCACAACGGTGGTACCCGAGAGTGATGCTAGCTCTCAAAAAGTGGGAACTAAAGGTCTGTGATCACAGAGTCGTTGTGTGTGAGTTGCACTTGCCTGCGCATAAAATTGCATCATATCATTCATTCATATTAGGTCATACGCTTCATAGATCCTTATCATATAAATTAGTATGGGCTCTTTTATATGATAAGTTAAATTTCCTGGAAATCCTAACTTATATATTTGTATGGGCACTTATATAAGTTAGGGTACGTTTGTGATGATAGCTTAGTGGTAGCTTAGTTTATTTACCTGTTTATACTGCTGTTTCTTTACTCTCCTTTACTGCACCGTACTTACTTACTTACTACTTGTACTGTACTTAGCATTGCTAGTGTAGAATTTCATTACTTAGTACCACTTTAGATAGATATTGTCACCTGCTTCCATTTTGCTACCCCTTGTTGTCCTCCGCTTCGTCCTCCCGCCCGGTGCCTAGGAGCTGCGGGGCGAGGTGCGGAGGAAACGACTTAGTCTTTTTGACTAATGGTCGGTGACCAACTATTTTTAGGAGCCCGTGGAGATGGAGCACCAGCACGTCGAGGAGGCAGGACATGAGGAGCAGATACCGCTTCAGCAGGCTACCGCTACTACTGTGCGTCCTCAGGTGGGACGAGACTTGATGTTCTAGTTTAGCTTCCGCACTTATGATTTTGTGAGAGAGAGAGATTTGATGTACTGGGCATAAGCCCTTTTTACTCTTTCTTCTGTACTATTCTGTGGACTGTTGATGTACTATTCATCTCTTTTATATGATTGCACTGTGACTTGTGGACTGATGGTATTTTATACTCATTTTTACTTCTTATTTCTCATATTGGCCTACAGGTTTATGATCGTACTAGCCGGCAGAATCGGCGTGTTGCGGTGTCGACTAACCCGTGAGTTAGTGCCACCGTAAGACGGCGGTTCTGGGCATAAGATCCGGTAGCCCTCCTTGGTAAGGGGGAGGGGGGGGTCTTACAAACTGGTATCACTTGAACAACGATCATATGAGAAAGAAGTCCACAACATGGGACCACCCCCGCCCCAGCATTAGTTTGCGGACAAACTATGCAGCGGAAGCAGTGGTGTGCCCATGTACAAAAGTCACAGAAATGGTCCACAAAGTACAATTTGATAGGCCAATTTTGCTTTAACCTTACCTTTATGCAACCTCCACAGGTCGCAGCGCCGCAAAATGCGGCTCCTCCCCCTCCAGCTGCCACTCCATTCCTACATACGGAGATGGGGCAGACCCTGACGGCGATTTTGGATGCCTTTAGAGCCCAGCAAGTCCCGGCTCCACAGCCAAATCCGGGGTCGAGCTGGCTGAGTGCATTCAAGAGCCTGTCCCCACCGACGTACCGTGGGACAGAGGATGCAGTGAAGACGGAAGAATGGCTGGAGGCCATACACGAGATCTTAGCGGGCATCAGCTGCCCAGTCGGCCAGGCAGTACCTCTAGCCACCTCCGTGCTAGAGGCCCACGCGAAGAGATGGTGGAAGTCAGTCCGGGAGACTACTTATGCGGACTTTGAGTTGTCAGAGATTTCTTGGGAGGAGTTTGGCGATGTGTTCCTGGAGCACTTCGTCTCTGCTACTGACAGGGATGCTTTGGAGGAGAGGTTTTTGAACCTCAAGCAGGGGACCAGATCTGTGATAGAGTACCAGAGGGAGTTCTCCCACTTGGCCAGGTTCGCGGGGATTCAGGACACCGACGATAGGAGGTATGCGAAGAGGTTCTACCGGGGCCTCAGGGATGATCTGAGGCAGGCTCTGTTATTCATTTCTCATGGCACATCCAGACAGATCATCGAGATGGCGAAGAAGCTGGAGGCTGACCAGCTGATGGTGCGAGCCGGAGGGAAGAGACCATTTGATGGATCGACATCAGGTGAGAGCAGTAGGGGCTCTCAGAGGGGCAGGACCATTGGATACAGGAGGGGTGGGGGACGTCGTCGTCCCAACTTCAGGTAGGAGCAGGGGCCTCCTCCAGCTTTGGCTCCCCCACCTCTACAGATACATGATCCGAGGAGACAGGATGACCGAGGCCACCGACAAGTGGTTTGTTATGGATGCCGCCAGCCTGGGCACATCAGGTCGGAGTGCCCGCACCGATTCCATCCCCCTCCTCCTCCTCCACCTCCAGTGGCCCCAGTACAGCAGGGCCGAGGACGAGGCCGAGGACGAGGCCGAGGCCGGGGATATCATGGCAGGAGGCGCGAACAGGAGCAGATATACGCCTTGGATCTCACAGAGCCGAGGAATCCTGAGGAGGTCATTACAGGTACTTAAAGTTAATTTTGAGTTTTCTTAAATTTTCAATGATATATATATAGTACCTGGAACCTTAGGGTAACAATTAACCTTCACGTAAACAAACCTCAGGCATAGTCATGATCAGCGGCAAGCCTGCCCATACTCTTTTCGACACGGGTGCGTCACACTCGTTCGTATCCGAGGCCTTCATCGACGGACTCGAAGGCGTGGAGAGGTTCCCTGGACTAGAGATGAGGGTACGCCTACCCGATGGATCGGAGCTGCGGACCACTGCACATTGTGATATGGAGGCCGAGATCGGCGGCAAGGCATTTGAGGCGCCGGCGACTATCTTGAAGCTGCAGGACTTTGATTTGATCTTGGGCATGGCCTGGTTGCATCGGAACCATGCCCAGATAGATTGCCCGTCCAGGAGGATCACGCTGAGACATGGCGATTCTCATGTTATCGTTGAAGGTATCCAGCCTATCTGCCACCTACTATTATCTTCTATACAGGCTGTGAAGGCCCATGAGCAGGGTGAAGAAGTCTATATTGTCTGCTTCGAGATGGTGGGGACAGAGGCGACTATCTCAGATATTCCGGTGGTTCGGGATTTCTCCGACGTATTCCCGGAGAAATTGCCCGGGCTACCGCCTGCTAGAGATTTGGATTTCAGGATCCAGCTAGTGCCGGGAGCGAAGCCGGTGTCCCGGGCACCCTACAGGATGGCTCCTAGAGAGTTAGCAGAGTTCAGAACTCAACTGCAGGAGCTAGTCGAGTCAGGATTTGTACGGCCTAGTTCATCGCCATGGGGAGCACCAGTTCTATTTGTGAAGAAGAAGGACGGATCACTGCGATTATGTATAGATTACCGGGAGCTGAACCGGTTGACGGTCCGCAACACCTATCCTCTGCCTCGGATAGATGAGTTATTTGACCAGCTACAGGGAGCATTCTGGTTCTCCAAGTTAGATCTGCGATCCGGCTACTATCAGCTCCGTATCAGGGAAGAAGACATACCAAAGACGGCTTTCAGTTCGCGCTATGGACTATACGAATTCACGGTGATGCCTTTTGGGCTCACGAATGCTCCTGCCGCATTCATGAGTCTGATGAACCGTGTCTTCGAGCCTTTCTTGGATCGCTTCGTGATAGTATTCATCGACGACATCCTTATTTATTCTCGGACTCGGGAGGAGCATACTGAGCACTTGGCACAGGTTCTGCAGAGGTTGAGGGAGGCACAGATGTACGCAAAATTTTCGAAGTGCCAGTTCTGGTTGCAGGAGGTGGCATTCCTGGGGCACACGATCAGTGGGGCTGGGTTGGCTGTGGACCCAGCCAAGATAGAGACGGTGAGGGATTGGCCACGGCCGAAGACCGCATCTGACATCCGCAGTTTCTTGGGACTAGCAGGCTATTACCGCAAGTTCGTGGAGGGGTTCTCAAGGATAGCACTCCCCCTCACGTCCTTGACGAAGAAGGATGCTGATTTTGTTTGGTCAGAGCGGTGTGAGATGGCTTTTCAGGAGCTGAAGGACCGACTCATCTCATCCCCCATTCTTGCGCTTCCATCCGGGAGCGAAGGATTCCAGAATTACACGGACGCCTCTTATCAGGGGATGGGTGCAGTCTTGATGCAGCATGGACACGTTATCGCTTATGCTTCGAGACAGTTGAAGAAACATGAGCATAACTATCCAGTACATGATCTAGAGCTCGGGGCTGTGGTTTTCGCCCTGAAGATATGGAGGCATTACTTATATGGGATTCATTGTGACATCTTCTCAGATCACAAGAATCTCAAGTATATCGATACTCAGAAGGACCTAAACCTGAGACAGAGGAGGTGGCTGGAGTTTCTCTGTGATTATGATTACAAGATCCACTATCATCCGGGAAAAGCGAACACGGTTGCGGATGCTTTGAGCAGGAGGGCCGGCACTTCTGGACCGGAGCCCCGATTGATGTCCATAGAGCTGCTTCAGATGATGGAGGACATGCACGTTACCGTGGTGTCCGAGACCGAGCCAGTGGTATATAGAGAGTATTTGAGCTCAGTGATCAGCTGCGATGATATACAGGAGCGCATCCGAGCACATCAGAGGCTGGATGCTGCGTTACAGCCGATTTTCAGTGCCCTAGAGAGGGGCAAGGTCGAGGACTACACACTACAGGATGATCTTCTTCGGTTCCGGGGGCGCATCTACATACCAGCAGGGGGCAGTATTCGAGATGACATACTCCGAGAGGCACATTGCTCGAGATATTCAGTGCACCCCGGCATCACCAAGATGTGGGCAGATTTGCGGAGATCTATGTATTGGCCCGGGATGAAGAGGAAGATCACGGATTTTGTGACCCATTGCGAGACCTGCCAGCGTGTGAAGGCGGAATGCAAGAGCCCGGGGGGTTTATTACAGCCACTGCCAGTTCCAGAGTGGAAGTTCGAGGACATTGCTATGGACTTTGTACACGGATTGCCTCGCTCCCACTCCGGACATGATTCTATATGGGTTATAGTGGACAGATTGACCAAAGTCGCGCGGTTTATTCCAGTTCGGAAGGATGCCCCAGTTGCAGTTCTGGTGAGACTATTTGTGGAGCAGTACATCAGATATCATGGTATCCCCAGGACTATCGTTTCGGACCGTGATGGTCGGTTCACTTCGAGCGAGTGGAGGGCCGTGCATGCTCACTTGGGATCTCGGCTTACCTTTAGCACCGCCTTCCACCCGCAGACCGACGGACAGACCGAGCGGACCATCCGGACCATGGAGGACCTGCTCAGATTATGCATATTGGATACGGGGAGGCCTTGGGAGAGGCTGCTACCATTGATCGAGTTCTCGTATAATAACAGCCACCAGGCTAGCATCAGGATGGCTCCGTACGAGGCGCTTTATGGGAGGAGATGCCGGACACCGCTATCATGGGTACAGGATGTGGATACCAGGGCTCTGGGATCTGATTATATAGAGGACACTGAGGCTGAGATTCGATTGATCAGGGATCGGCTACTGGAGGCCCAGAGCAGGCAGGCAAAGTATTATGATGCTCGGCACCGGAAGGTGGAGTTCCAGGTTGGAGACAGGGTATTCTTGAAGATACGTCCAGTACATGGTGTTTCTCGGGTGCGGAGGCACAAGAAGCTCAGTCCACGATACATGGGGCCCTACCTGATCCTGGAGCGGATCGGCCCCTTGGCTTACCGACTGCAGCTGCCACCGGAGTTGGGTGCATTACATGACGTCTTTCATGTCTCTTCCTTACGGAGAGCTCTCCTTCGGCCGGAGCAGCACGTTACTACTACAGCCGGACCAGTAGAGCCTGACAGATCAGTGAGATTGGAGCCGATCCGGATTGACGATACAGCCATCCGAGTGTTGCGGAAGAAGAAGGTTCCCCTTGTGAAGGTGCTGTGGTCCAACCATGGACGGGAGGAGCACACTTGGGAGCCGAGGGATCTGATGCTGGAGCAACACCCGGAGCTATTCGCATCAGGTACATTTAAGTTATGTCTTTAAATTTCTTGATAATTCTTGCAAATGAACCCCGTAGACCTGAACTTAAATTTCGGGGACGAAATTATTTTCTTGTTTATTGGAATTTGTAACATCCCATGTTACTTCTGGACCCCTCAACTTAGATTGGGTTAGGCATGGGGTGAGATTTAAGGAGATCAACTAGGTTTGACCCTAGGTAGTGGGTGGTAGCCATGTGGGGCCCACTATAAGACCTTAGGCAAACTAGGTCAAACTAGCCTAATTAAGGACCCTAGCCACACCATGACCCTACCACATTGCCCTAACCCTAAAAACAATCTAAGTGGACCCTAGGGTATGTCACTGGGTCAACATTTTGACCCCAGTTGACCAAGGTCAACCTTGGGCTTAATTTGGTCAAACCCACACTCATAGGCCTAATTAACCTAAGTGGGGCACCCCCTTGACCCAAACCAAGTTGGGTGGTGCCACTAGACCCATTTCCACCATGTGGGGCCAGTCCACCCACCATAGTTGACCAGTCAACCCCAAAAATCAAATTGGTCAACAATTTGACCTAAGGAATGAAATGAAGGCCAAGTCAAGTTCCCTTGGACCAAGCCCACTAAAATTGGCCCAAAGTCAGCCCAAGTGAACAAGACCAGTCCTACCCCTCTAAATCAGGAGAGAGAGTACATGCAAGGGGGTAAAATTGAGATTTTTAGGAAAAGAGGAGAGAGAAAGAGGAATGAAGGGAATAATGGCCACATGGCCACCCCACCAGCTGGTTTTGGCTGCCCAAAACCAGGTGGCTGACCTCCCCTCTTCATTTCCAGCAGAATACCAGAGTTGAGAGCCACATGGCACCATGGGTGAAGCCTCCAAAGCTCAAACCGAGCTCACCTTGGAGTTAACTCCACTTATAGCCCACCTCAGTCCAAACAGACCCCTCCATTAGCTTCAGAAGGTCCAGAGGAGTGGAATTCGACTACTTACACATGGAGAGCGGTGGAGAATGCAACTTTCGGGGAGGAGCTCGCCGGCGCACCACCACCACGGCAAACCGCCGCCTGACCCGCAGCCAAGCCCCGATTATGGTGCGTTTCACTTCACCTCTTCCCGTACTAACTTTCTAGATCGACCTAGGGAGATATCGGGCTCAATCGAGCCCGATGCCATGTGAGGAAATGGAGAAATTCGAGCTTTTCATTTCTTGCTCGGGTTCGCCGGAGGAGCCAAATCCGGCGGCCCCACCGCCGGGAAACGCTAGCCCCCACCTTAACGAAGGTGGTGGCGATATCCGCCGGCGGTGGTGGTGGCTCAGCTGGCCGGAAAAGGCCGGCCAACATCGTCCAGGTAGAATGAATCGTGGCCGTTAACTCATCGGGGACGATGACCAGATCCCGTAGGTTTTGCTTCAAGATTCGTGCAAACAGTAAAATGAATTAAATTAATTAATATATGAATAGTGTCATTTCTGTCACATTTAATCAGTACCCTTGCATGTTAAATTTAGGCCTCTTAGAGACATTTTCAGAACTTAGGCCCTTAATGAAAAATGTAGCCTAGGGTCTTACCTTTAAAATGCCACCCTAAACATACATTTTGGTGTAGTGTACAGCCCTGTAGGACATTTCTCCTAGGACTGGTCCTAGACTAGGTCAAAAATTATAATGGATGCCCTAGTCTCAATATTAGTCACCATGATCCCAAATTTTGGGCACATGCATTAATAGGGCTTACTTACCTCCTGCCAAAATTTAGGAATTTTTAGAAAAATTTTCCTATAGTTTTTGGTAAAATATCAAAATTTAAATTAATGGCATATATGGGGTTCTACTCCTCCCCATGGCCCTAAATTTTGGTGGTGGGTCAGTGGGGTCACCCTTGGTGCATGATAAAATTTTCAGCACCTTGGGATCACTGCATGTGGGAGAATCCACTTGCATGTGCTAGCCTATGTTAAGGCTTGGTGTGCAAATAGCAAAAATGCAAATTTGTGTATTTAGCCCAATGGTGACATGCAAGTGTCATGAAATTATTTCCAGTGGTTCATTAGGGTAAATTTCACCCTTCAAATTAATATTGTAATTTTTGGAATCAAAATTCCATTTATTGGAATTTACTTTATAAATAGCTATTTTGGAATTAAAAATTGGAAAATAGGATTTATTCAAGAACAAATCCAAACAACATTACCAAGGCATAGATTACATCACACTTGACCTAGGAAAATTATGATTTCTCTGTTTTGAAGAACCTTGGAGTAGATACCCTAAAATTTCCCATTTTACCCTTATCATGATAATTCTTGAAATGATATATATATACCTCTGAAAAATTTGGGATTTATTCTACTGTCATAAAATATTGTTATTAGTTTATCATGAATTTCTCAGAATTTATTGGATACATTACTTGTGTTAAACTAGTACAATGGCATTTTGGTAAATACCTTAAAATGGAATCCCATAGGCCATCTTACATTCAATTTGGATGAATCTCTGCCAATAGCCATAATTTAGTGTCTTAAAGGCTCTGTAAATTTTCTGGAATTTTTGAATATGTAATGCTTATACTTCATGTGTAAAATGGAATTTATGTGGGATTGTAATTAAATAGAAAATGACAATAAATAATTTAAGGAAAATTGTGAAATTTTGAAGACAGCAATATTTGGACAATATACATCTCAGGAAAAATTCCCTAAGTCAGTGGATGCTTAATTAAATCACTTCATGTGTAAAGTGGCCGAGCATTTAAATTAAGAGAATTAATTAAATGACCATTTGGCCAGGAAAAAATTATGAGAATCCTTAGGGTAGTTCCCTTAGTCCATAATACCTTAGGATAAATATTTAGAGGCAAGATGCCTTAAGTTTTGGAAGATCACATTTCTAGGGTAGACATAGGTCATGGTCTGCATATAACACAAATAGGTCTTGCCTTAGGGAATTACCAGGGGATTGATTATCGGCAGAAATAAGAGAGAGTTCAACATGAATGACCCTGGTGGGTAGAGTTGTCTTAGTGAGGGATCAAAAGTGCAAGTCTTGGTCATCAACTGGAGTGGGGGATCGGCGGAAGACCGTCGGTACCCGGTAACACCTTAAGTCACTAGGGTTATACTTAAGCAATAAGGAGAGCTGGGGAGATACATGGGTAGTCATCAACTAAAATAAGTATCCTTGCGAAAGGGAACGCTGGGCGTAATCCCAACACAGTTCCTAGTGCCCCTTGAGAGCCCTTCACAGGGAATACCGGGGGCAGTCCTGGGATTAACCTTAAATCTCTAAGTATAATAAACCGTAGACAAGAGTAGCTTAATAGGTTAGGACATGGTTGTACCTTCTCGCCCGTGTTTTGGGTTGGAGAGTTTCATGATATATGCTCACCCGTTTAGGGTTGGAGGGAATTGACATAAAGGCACTAATGTGCGTTCTCACCCGGGTTTGGGTTTGAGGGATTCAGGACGGGTTTTGGTCCTGCGAGCGGAAGGCTCGGTGTGAATTACTTGCATGTGCATAAATATCGTGGCGGGGCATGCGGTACTGGCCGTTCGTCACACCGATGGCAGTACGGTGCACCAGGCGGTTGTGGGAGTTAGAGGGGCCAGTGGGTTGTTTTATACTGCGGTCTGGAGGACGACCCCCGATAACACACATCCGACCCAACAAGACTGACGGGTTTGTCAGCAAAGTACGTACGCGAGACTCTAGAGTGCACCTTGGACGTGTACAGAGGCGTATGAGAGGGGTCTAAGGCTTGGTAGTGTGCATACCGGTCTAGAAGCGGAGACGCCCGCTCCGCTGCTGCCGTAGCCACAACGGTGGTACCCGAGAGTGATGCTAGCTCTCAAAAAGTGGGAACTAAAGGTCTGTGATCACAGAGTCGTTGTGTGTGAGTTGCACTTGCCTGCGCATAAAATTGCATCATATCATTCATTCATATTAGGTCATACGCTTCATAGATCCTTATCATATAAATTAGTATGGGCTCTTTTATATGATAAGTTATATTTCCTGGAAATCCTAACTTATATATTTGTATGGGCACTTATATAAGTTAGGGTACGTTTGTGATGATAGCTTAGTGGTAGCTTAGTTTATTTACCTGTTTATACTGCTGTTTCTTTACTCTCCTTTACTGCACCGTACTTACTTACTTACTACTTGTACTGTACTTAGCATTGCTAGTGTAGAATTTCATTACTTAGTACCACTTTAGATAGATATTGTCACCTGCTTCCATTTTGCTACCCCTTGTTGTCCTCCGCTTCGTCCTCCCGCCCGGTGCCTAGGAGCTGCGGGGCGAGGTGCGGAGGAAACGACTTAGTCTTTTTGACTAATGGTCGGTGACCAACTATTTTTAGGAGCCCGTGGAGATGGAGCACCAGCACGTCGAGGAGGCAGGACATGAGGAGCAGATACCGCTTCAGCAGGCTACCGCTACTACTGTGCGTCCTCAGGTGGGACGAGACTTGATGTTCTAGTTTAGCTTCCGCACTTATGATTTTGTGAGAGAGAGAGATTTTGATGTACTGGGCATAAGCCCTTTTTACTCTTTCTTCTGTACTATTCTGTGGACTGTTGATGTACTATTCATCTCTTTTATATGATTGCACTGTGACTTGTGGACTGATGGTATTTTATACTCATTTTTACTTCTTATTTCTCATATTGGCCTACAGGTTTATGATCGTACTAGCCGGCAGAATCGGCGTGTTGCGGTGTCGACTAACCCGTGAGTTAGTGCCACCGTAAGACGGCGGTTCTGGGCATAAGATCCGGTAGCCCTCCTTGGTAAGGGGGAGGGGGGGGTCTTACAGTATGCACGCAACTCTATTTACCCAGGGGTGATCGGTCCATGTGCACGGCCTCTCGGCTAGCTAGCATATGGACTACGGAAATAGGGCCCACACATCGATATGTGGTCCTACGCGTCGTAAACCCGGGGTAAACCTTAAGTCCTTAAATTAAAATGAAAATAAAGAGCTTCAATTATTAGAAATCATTTTAAATGTCCCAATGCACTTCGATGCCGAGGCTAATAGCGATTAGCCACACATCGGTATGGGGACGGCTTGTAATTTAGTGAGGCGCGAGTTCGAAATTAAACGCTAATGATTATAAGAAGGGGACATAAAAACAAAACAAATATTTAGAAAGCTAAAAAGTTAACTAAAACGAGAACTCACACACACTCCAAATTATAAATTAAACAGAAACTAAGTTACACATAAAAGAAATTTGCATATTTCAAATTTGCGAGTCCCACTCAAACGAGTGGGGGCGGTAAATAAAAGCTGAAAATTGCAAGTTCTACTCAAACGAGTAGGACTGAAATGAAAGCGAGTCCTACTCAAATGAGTAGGAGAAAATAAATACGATTACATGGCTTTCTCAAATATTTACAGAGAGATAAAATCGGGTCATTTAACTCAAGTGAGTAGGCGGAAAAATAAAGAAAGAAAATAACAAGTCCTACTCAAACGAGTAGGACTGAAAATGAAAACGATGCGCCATTTAACTCTTAACGAGTAGGCGGAAATAAATACACACAGACACACACACTCCATATGAATTTCAAGAAAGCAATAAAGCTAACACCTACACTCACACACTCTACATAATTTGAACAAAGCATTAAAAGAAAGCATTAAAATTTAACACCTACACTCACACACTCTACAAAATTGAGGAAAGCAATAAAAAGTTATACTCATACACTCACACACACAAATTGAAAGCAAAATGAAAGTTACCTAAAAATTAAAACTTTTACTTTTTCATACTTAGGTTTTGTCAAAAACAAATAAAAAGAAGAAATTACAATTTTAGAAGACAAAAGTTTTTCAAAACATATTAAAAACCAAAGTTTTTGGAAAATTAAAATTTCAACATTTTCATTCCTAGGATTTCATAAAAGTGCTAAAAAAGTTGAAATGAAAAGGGAAAGAACAAAAAGGGTTTTCATCATAAAATAAAGCTAAGTAAAAAAAAAATCAAGAAAACTTTAGTAACTCTTTTACACATTCATAAGAGTGAAGATGTTGAAAACATTAAAAGAAGACATGAAGAAAAAGAGAAAAAGCTAATTCATCATTTCATAAATATCTAACAAAACCTATCATGAGACAAATTAAAAGCATGTAAAGTAAATTAATTACACTCATACACACACACACACACATTTCATAAATGAAGAACAAAGATGAAACCAAGGATAAAAAGGAGAAGGAAAGTGGGCACAAGTGTTCATTCCAAAGCCAAGTAAGAAGAGAAAATCTAACATTTTTATTACTTAAAGGAAACTATTACAAGCTATTACAAGAGCTAAAGCTAAAGCAAAAACAAACATGAAAGAAAGGAGGGAGAAATCTCCTTACATAGCTCTAGAAATCACGGATGCAGCCCACAAAAAGACACTAAAATGGCCCAAAAATATGAACCCCTGGACCTTACAGAAATGGGCAATTTATAGGCAAAAAATTCTAAGTACACGCCCTAGGTCACGGGCGTGTAGGGGGGGCGTGACAGTACTATTCATGAAGGCGGCCGGCGATTGGACAGGAAAGTTGACTTCGGGCTGAGTTCGCGGCAGTCACACCTCAGGTCACGGGCGTGACTCTGGGCGTGTCGGGGAGGTAGAACCGGGCGCGGGTTGCGCCGAAAGTCTTCGGCAGCATCTTGTCGGGCTAGCTGGAAAGGTCACGCCCCAGGTCACAGGCGTGACTCTGGGCGTGTCAGTTGGTGTCGACACTCGACGAATGTCGAGCGGAAAGTGTCGAGTTGAAATTGTTGAGCTGAGATTGAGTCACGCCCTAGGTCACGGGCGTGACGCTGGGCGTGACTGTTGGTGTCGACATTCGACGATCGTCGAGTGGAAAGTGTCAAGAGGAGAGGACACAGGCTTGGGTCACGCCCCGTGTCGGGTGACACGGGCGTGTCGCCAGGCGTGTCAAGCTTGTACTTCAGAAATCGTCCGATTTCAAGGGAAATTCAATGTCACGGCCCTATCACGGGCGTGACCAAATTGTCACGGGCGTGTACTGCCCAATTTTGGCAGATTTTGAAATTTTTCTGCAAAATAAAATAAAACAAGTTAGTAATAAATTTAAAAGAATAGGAGCATTTTATTGAACAAAAATAAGTAAAAACGACGAAAATAAATGAAAATGACTAAATTAATGTGCACGAAAATACGTATATTTACAATTCATCAAATACCCCCATACTTAGGCTTTTGCTATTCCATAGCAAAAGTTTGAGGTGAATCTATAAGGAATAAAAAAAACTCTAAGTTTAGCTATCGCTTAATCAATTATAAGAGAGATCGAAATAAATATACGGGGTGTAAGAGTTAAGTCCTAAAATTATGTAGATGATTTAAATAGCGCAAAAGTTTTGGCCAAAAGACTTCTTGATGTAATCAAATAGAAGGCAACATTTGTAATGATTAGATTAACGAAAATAGTTTTGAATTATAAGAACTCTAGCTTATACGAGTGCTACTGGAAATAATACAATTTACTAATTATGCTCTCAAAAAGATTTTTGAATTAATTCTAGAATCGTGTAATTGGCTAAGGGGGTAGTGGGTTTATGAAGAGGGTTTTGAAATTTGAGGTGAGGTAATTTTTTCTCGAACCTCCATTTTTTTTTCTTTTGGATTATTAGGAAAATGAAATCTTATTTTCCTAATATAATTTTTGTTTTTCAACTTCATAAGAATAAAAATAACCCAATGTATATTTGTAGGAGTAATGAATTTTATCCTCTTACTCCATATATAATCTTTTAAAATTATTGGATGCCTATGTTTACGGAACGAAATCTTATTCCCATTGACATAGGATCTTTTAGGGATAAAATTTTTCATGCCAAGTAGGTCATGAAAAGTAAGGGGAGAAAGGAAAACTAGATTATAATCCTAAAAATTTTTGAGAGCAACCTTAATAATTTGTACGTTCCAATTTTTTAGAAAGCTAAAAGTAAGTATAATTGAATTCTATAGTCGTTATTTCCTAACATAATATACGTGCTCCTATCGATGAAAAATTAGAAGTAGTGCCTAAAACGAGTTCGCTATTTTTAACAAAGCATAAAGAATTCTTTAAAACTTAACCCCGGCTATTTAATTTTTTCAATGAATAATTAACAAACGGGTAGTGAATAAAGAATTAATCAAATTCGCATATAAATAAACTCAAAACGGAATTTTTGGATAGCAGGAAAGTGTAAGGATGGAATATTTGATTTATTTGTTGCAAAACATTTTTTTATTATTTTTATAGTTTTTATCATCATTTTTTTTCTGTTTTTCATTTATTATCTTTTTTGGTATTTTTGGTTTTCTCAATTTTTTTGAAATTTTTTTTTTGAACTATTATCTTTTTTTGTATAATATTTTTTTAAGAGAATTTTCATTATATGTACAAAATCAAGGGAGAAAAAGAGAGGTTTTTACAAGAATGAGGAAGGGGGAGAGAGAAAAGAGTAAGTACAAAAAAATATTTACAAAGTGAAACTAAATATATTTTGTTTTCTTTTTTTTGTTTTTTTTAATTGTTTTTGAGTTTTTTGGAAAAAAGAAAGAAAGAGAACAAAAATTTTTTTTGGATTTTTCATTTAAATTTTTTTTGTTCATTTTAAGATGTTTTTTTAATTTTTTTTTTGTTTTGTTGTTATATATATATATTTTTTTGTATTTTTGAAATGCAGAAAAAAATTGAAGTGCAGAAAGTAAAGCACGAAAATACCCTCATACTTAAGTCCAACATTATCCCCAATGTTGTAACGTAAGTATGCGGAACAAAAATGCGATATGTAGAAAAGTAAAGAGAGGGGGGGTAGAAACGTCCCTGAAACGCATTCGGGGAAGTCCAATCAGAAACCCTGCGTTTATTAGAAAAAAACAGTAAAGGTAATAAGGAAAGAGCGAAAAAGATAAGCGAGGGGTGCTTCGCAGGAGCGCTTTGTTTATAGTCGTGTAGCTTGACTATTTTGGCGGGTTTATAATGTGGAGGAAAGTTATGGTTTCGCTAAAACCGATCACTGGGTCGCCTGCTATATAAGACTTTAACCGATGACCGTTTACCTTAAATGAACCTTTGTCCGGGTGGGAGACGAGTACGGTTCCATATGGAAAAACTTCTTCAACTAGGAAGGGACCGGGCCATCTAGATTTTAATTTACCTGGAAAAAGCCTAAGACGTGAATTGTAAAGAAGGACAAGATCGCCCGGAGAAAATAATTTTTGGGACTTGATTTTTCGATCGTGATATAACTTAGAGCGCTCCTTATAGAATTTATTGCTCTCGTAAGCGTTCGCACGCCATTCATCGAGCTCGTTTAGTTACAGTTTTCTATTCTGAGCGGCTAAGTTGGAGTCAAGGTTTAAGAGTTTTAAAGCACAAAGAGCGCGATGCTCTAATTCTACGGGTAAATGGCACTCTTTGCCGTATACTAACCGGAACGGCGTACAACCAATTGCGGTTTTGTACGCCGTCCGATACGCACACAACGCATCGTCGAGTTTAACGGACCAATCTTTCCTATTTAGCGAAACGGTTTTTTCTAAAATTCGCTTAATCTCTCGATTTACTACCTCAACTTGGCCACTTGTTTGCGGGTGGTAGGGGGTGGCAAGCTTGTGCGTGACTCCGTATTTAGCTAACGTCTTAGCCATAAGAGTGTTACAGAAATGCGTTCCCCTATCACTAACAATTGCGCGAGGCGTGCCGAAGCGAGAAAATAGTTTTTTAAGAAATGTAACGACGACTCGCGCATCGTTGGTGGGGAGAGCTTGCGCTTCTGCCCACCTTGATACGTAGTCGACCGCCACTAAAATATACATATTTTTGAAAGATGGAGGTAGGGGGCCAACAAAATCTATGCCCCATAAATCGAAGACTTCGCACTCTAAAAACATATTTTGGGGCATCTCGTCACGACGAGAGATGTTACCCGACCGCTGACAGCTATCGCATGCGCGCACAAAATTATGCGCGTCTTTGAAGAGAGTGGGACAAAAGTAGCCCGCCTCTAGCACCTTCCGAGCGGTCCGGTTGGCTTGATAATGCCCACCAGCTGGACCCTCGTGGCAGTGCTTAAGAATTTGCAAGCACTCCACACCCGCAATGCATCTTCGGACCGCTTGGTCCGCGCAGATATGAAAAAGAAATGGGTCCTCCCAAAAGAAATTTTTCAAGTCAGAAAAGAATTTCTTCTTTTGATGACTTGAAAACTCTTTTGGAAGCACCTGCGCTACTAAGTAATTTGCAAAATCTGCGAACCAAGGCGAAGATGACGAAGATTTATTAATGGCAAGAAGGCGTTCCTCGGGGAATCTGTCATTTATTTCAGATTCGACGAGCGCTTCCGCACCCGGATTTTCTAAACGGGAGAGGTGGTCCGCCGCTAGATTTTCCGCTCCCCGCTTATCTCGGATCTCCAAATCAAACTCTTGTAGGAGGAGAATCCATCGAAGAAGGCGGGGCTTCGCATCATTTTTAGTTAATAAATATTTAAGCGCGGAGTGATCGGTAAAAATGATAACTTTAGATAGCGTTATATACGAGCGAAACTTATCGAAAGCGAAAATGACGGCTAAGAGTTCCTTTTCCGTTGTCGTGTAATTTACTTGTGCGGAAGTGAGTGTCTTGCTAGCGTAATAAATAGGATGAAAATGTTTTTCTACGCGTTGGCCAAGAACGGCACCTAAGGCAATATCACTAGCGTCGCACATTATTTCGAACGGAAGGGACCAATTAGGGGCCACTAAAATTGGTGAAGTGATAAGTTTTTGTTTTATTAAATTAAAGGCGGACTCGCATTCGCTACTAAAGATGAAACGTGATTCCTTTTCCAAGAGGTGTGTAAGCGGCTTTGTTATTTTTGAAAAGTCTTGAATGAAGCGTCGATAAAAGCCCGCATGTCCTAAGAAACTCCTAATAGATTTTACGTTTGTCGGATGCGGAAGTTTTTCTATAATTTCTATCTTGGCCTTATCCACCTCTATCCTCTTAGAAGAAATCATATGGCCGAGGACCAAACCTCCTCGAACCATAAAGTTGCATTTTTCCCAATTTAAAACAAGACTTGTGTCCTCGTACCGTTGAAGGACACGATCTAAATTGTGAAGGCAATCGGGAAAAGAGCGTCCGAAAATAGAAAAGTCATCCATAAAGACTTCCATAATGTCTTCTACTAGTTCGCCAAAGATCGATAGCATACATCTCTGGAATGTAGCCGGCGCATTGCAGAGTCCAAATGGCATTCTTCGATATGCGAAGGTGCCAAACAGGCAAGTAAAAGTTGTTTTCTCTTGATCATCGGGGGAAATGGGGATTTGGAAAAACCCCGATAAACCATCAAGAAAACAATAATACGGATGACCGGATAAACGCTCTAAAATCTGGTCCAAAAATGGAAGAGGGAAATGGTCCTTGCGGGTGGCATCATTAAGTTTTGTATAATCGATGCACACTTGCCAACCCGTAACAGTACGAGTTGGGACGAGCTCGTTATGCTCATTCGCCACTACGGTAAGGCCGCCCTTCTTGGGCACGACATGCACGGGACTAACCCATGCACTGTCCGAAATAAGGTAGATAATCCCCGCATCTAATAACTTAATAATTTCGGCTTTAACGACGTCTTTCATGTTTGGGTTAAGACGACGTTGCGGCTGAATCGTTTTGCGACAATTATCGTTGAGAGAAATCTTATGGGTGCAAAAGGAGGGGCTAATCCCCTTTAAGTCAGAGATTTGTCACGCAATTGCGTGGCGATGTTTAAATAAAACTTCCAATAAATCGGAAGTCTCCGAATCACTCAAGTCCGAAGAAATGATAACGGGAAGCGTATCGCCTTTTCCCAAAAATGCGTATTTGAGTGATGCGGGTAAGGGTTTGAGATCTAGGATGGGCGGTTCTTCTAGGGAGGTTTTAATGCCTATGTCTTTCTTACCAATTGGTTCAAAAGGCAAGTCTAAAGAAGTATCCTCATCACATTTAAAATTTTCGAGCGCATAAATATCGTCGTTTAAAAATACGGACTCGAAAACGGGAGAAGAACGATCTCCAAAAAAGGTATCTAAAGAGTAGCAGAAATCGTCGCTCGATGATAAATTGTCCATGGAGGGATTAATAGAGAAAGTAACCTGATCATCGCCTACTCGGAGGAGAAGGCTACCATTACTAACATCTATTAGTGCGCGGGAGGTGGCGAGAAAAGGGCGACCGAGTATTATTGGTACCTCGGTGTCCTCCTCGATATCTAAGATGACGAACTCTACCGGGAAGGTAAACTTGTCGACTCGGACAAGGACGTCCTCCACTACCCCGATAGGGAACTTAACCGAGCGATCCGCTAATTGGATGCGCATATTCGTAGGACTAGGAGTACCCAAACCTAAACGTGAAAAGAGCGAGAACGGCATCAGATTAATGCTAGCCCCTAAATCAGCTAAGGCGTACTTTACTAATATATCGCCAAAAAGGCACGCGATGGAAAACCGTCCCGGGTCGTTTTGTTTTGTGGGCAATTTATTAGTAAGGGCCGCCGAGCAGACGGCGTTGAGAGATACATGCGAAATATCCTCTAATTTGCGTTTATTAGAAAGTAGTTTTTTTAAAAATTTCGCATATTTGGGCATTTGCGAGATAGCCTCGCAAAAAGGAACATTAATGTGAATCTGTTTTAATAATAAAATAAATTTTGCATATTGCGCGTCCTGACGCTCATTTTCTAACTAATGCGGATATGGAAGAGCCTTGTTTAAAATAATTTTTTCTTTTATAATTGGTAAATGCGGCGTAAGCGAAGAAAGGGGAAGAGGGGTCGGAGGTGAAATATGTACCTGAGGGTCGGTCCGTTTTGGATCGACCACCTCCTTTCCGCTACGGAGGTTTATAGCGTTGGCGTTCTCCCGCGGATTGGGCTCTGTGTTTCCCGGCAGTGCCCCGAGCGCGCGCTCGGACATCATCCTCGCCAGCTGTCCAACCTGTTGTTCGAGTGTTTTTAGCGATCCGGTAATGTTCCGGATATTTGACTCGTTGGACGCAATATACTTCGAAAAATTTTCCTCCATCGGGGAGGGTTTCGGAAGAGGAGGGGGAGGAAGAAATCCGGGCGCATAAGAAATAGGGGGACGCTGAGCATTATTCGGGTTGCTCCACGAGAAGTTGGGGTGATTCCTCCAACCCGGATTATAGTTATTACTATAAGGGTTGTTGTTGGGGTTGAAGGGAGGACGACCTGAAGTTCCCATGAAGTCCACGAACTCTTCAGCTACGCAGACATTAGGGGGAATAAAACAAGGCGGAGTGGAGGAGGCAGCAGGCATCTCCGCCACCTGCTTTGTTAACCTTTCAACTTGAAGGGTCAAGAGAGCAGTGGCATCCACTTCAAAAAGACCAGCCGTCGGCTTTGGGCGTCCCCGCGGGACGTTCCATTGACAGGCGTTCATAGCCATCTCTTCGAATAAAGCCTAGGCGGCCTCGGTGGTTTTGTTGTTAAGCGTACCCCCGGCAGCCGCGTCAATCATTTGACGCGTCTGAAAATTCAGCCCATTATAAAAAATTTGAACTTGCAACCACGTTGGCAGCGCGTGGTGCGGGCAACGGCGGAGGAATTCCTTATACCGTTCCCAAGTCTCGTAAAGAGACTCAGCAACGTTTTGCACAAACGAAGAGATGTCCGCCCGCAACTTTGCAGTTTTTGCGGGCGGAAAGTACTTCGTTAGGAACCGTTCCGTCAACTCAGCCCACGTGGTGATACATCCTCGCGGGAGGGCATTCAACCACGCCTTGGCGTTGGACTTAAGGGAAAAAGGAAATAAGCGCAAATGAATGACGTCATCAGTGACGCCATTAATCTTGAAGGTGTCGCATATCTCCAAGAAATTGGACAAGTGGACATTCGGGTCCTCATCCGGCATTCCATCGAACTGCACGGCGTTTTGGACCATTTGAATGACACTCGACTTTATTTCAATATTATTATTCGCCACCGCAGGGCGAACAATACTCGACCCAGAATCATCCAGGTTAGGCCGGGCGTAAAAAGACATAGTACGCTCGGCCGCCGGGGGAAGGTTAGGCGCGGCCATAAGTACAATAGTGGGTTCTCCGATAGATTCCTCGGGATCTAAAGAAGAATTTTGGCGTTGAGATCGGATACGCGCAAGAGAGCGTTCGATCTCAGGGTCGAAGTCAAAATCTTCAGACTCGGAGGGTTGTCCACGGGTCATACACCCAAACAAAAATAAAACAAAATAAACTTCTTTATTTTGTTTTAAAATAAAGTTTTTAGTTTTTTGTTTTATAGAAAATAAGTAAAAGTAATAGACTCCGGAATTCGAAATAGCAACTGGAAAAGAGACTCCCCGGCAACGGCGCCAAAAACTTGATGGGGCCCGCGAACAGACTCTTACTGTGGTTGGTTCGGTGAGTCGATCGCCGCGGGCTTGCTTAGGTAGGCAAGTGCACCTATCGCAAGTAGTACTCGATATTCGGGGGAATACCGAGGTCGTATTGTTCTCGGGGTCGTGTTGACTATTCTTACTCCTCCGGGAGGACTATTATTTTACTGAAAGTAAGGTGGATTTTTTTACTTAATAAAAGACGGAAAAGCAAAGGTGCGAAAAAACGATTTAGAAAATATTCGATGAAGGGTTAACGCTCGGCATCGAATCGGATTAAGACTAAAACAATTTTTAATAATTATAGGACTTAGTTTTCAAATTAATAATAAGGCAACTTGGCCGTGGAGGTTCCACAAATGTGAGCTCACCTAAACGTTAAGACTATTTGACCGAACGTTAGTCCAACGAAGGATTCCTCTTAACGCCCGCTTTACGCTAAGAACCCCACTATTGGGTGGGGAACCCAATCCGGTAGAATTACGCTTGTCCTCTTTCGAGGGTATGCACGCAACTCTATTTACCCAGGGGTGATCGGTCCATATGCACGGCCTCTCGGCTAGCTAGCATATGGACTACGGAAATAGGGCCCACACATCGATATGTGGTCCTACGCGTCGTAAACCCGGGGTAAACCTTAAGTCCTTAAATTAAAATGAAAATAAAGAGCTTCAATTATTAGAAATCATTTTAAATGTCCCAATGCTCTTCGATGCCGAGGCTAATAGCGATTAGCCACACATCGGTATGGGGACGACTTATAATTTAGTGAGGCGCGAGTTCGAAATTAAACGCTAATGATTATAAGAAGGGGACATAAAAACAAAACAAACATTTAGAAAGCTAAAAAGTAAACTAAAACGAGAAATCACACACACTCCAAATTATAAATTAAACAGAAACTAAGTTACACATAAAAGAAATTTGCATATTTCAAATTTGCGAGTCCCACTCAAACGAGTGGGGGCGGTAAATAAAAACTGAAAATTGCAAGTCCTACTCAAACGAGTAGGACTGAAATGAAAGCGAGTCCTACTCAAATAAGTAGGAGAAAATAAATGCGATTACATGGCTTTCTCAAATATTTACAGAGAGATAAAATCCGGCCATTTAACTCATGTGAGTAGGCGGAAAAATAAAGAAAGAAAATAACAAGTCCTACTCAAACGAGTAGGACTGAAAATGAAAACGATGCGCCATTTAACTCTTAACGAGTAGGCGGAAATAAATACACACAAACACACACACTCCATATGAATTTCAAGAAAGCAATAAAGCTAACACCTGCACTCACACACTCTACATAATTTGAACAAAGCATTAAAAGAAAGCATTAAAATCTAACACCTACAGTCACACACTCTACAAAATTGAGAAAAGCAATAAAAAGTTATACTCATACACTCACACACACAAATTGAAAGCAAAATGAAAGTTACCTAAAAATTAAAACTTTTACTTTTTCATGCTTAGGTTTTGCCAAAAACAAATAAAAAGAAGAAATTATAATTTTAGAAGACAAAAGTTTTTCAAAACATATTAAAAACCAAAGTTTTTGGAAAATTAAAATTTCAACATTTTCATTCCTAGGATTTCATAAAAGTGCTAAAAAGTTGAAATGAAAAGGGAAAGAACAAAAAGGGTTTTCATCCTAAAATAAAGCTAAGTAAAAAAAAATCAAGAAAACTTTAGTAACTCTTTTACACATTCATAAGAGTGAAGATGTTGAAAACATTAAAAGAAGACATGAAGAAAAAGAGAAAAAGCTAATTCATCATTTCATAAATTTCTAACAAAACCTATCATGAGACAAATTAAAAGCATGTAAAGTAAATTAATTACACTCATACACACACACACACATTTCATAAATGAAGAACAAAGATGAAACCAAGGATAAAAAGGAGAAGGAAAGTGGGCACAAGTATTCATTCCAAAGCCAAGTAAGAAGAGAAAATCTAACATTTTTATTACTTAAAGGAAACTATTACGAGCTATTACAAGTGCTAAAGCTAAAGCAAAAACAAACATGAAAGAAAGGAGGGAGAAATCTCCTTACATAGATCTAGAAATCACGGATGCAGCCCACAAAAAGACACTAAAATGGCCCAAAAATCTGAACCCCTGGACCTTACAGAAATGGGCAATTTATAGGCAAAACATTCTAAGTACACGCCCTAGGTCACGGGCGTGTAGGGGGGGCGTGACAGTACTATTCATGAAGGCGGCCGGTGATTGGACAGGAAAGTTGACTTCGGGCTGAGTTCGCGGCAGTCACGCCCCAGGTCACGGGCATGACTCTGGGCATGTCGGGGAGGTAGAACCGGGCGCGGGTTGCGCCGAAAGTCTTCGGCAGCATCTTGTCGGGCTAGCTGGAAAGGTCACGCCCCAGGTCACGGGCGTGACTCTGGGCATGTCAGTTGGTGTCGACACTCGACGAATGTCGAGCGGAAAGTGTCAAGTTGAAATTGTTGAGCTGAGATTGAGTCACGCCCTTGGTCACGGGCGTGACGCTGGGCGTGACTGTTGGTGTCGACACTCGATGATCGTCAAGCGGAAAGTGTCGAGAGGAGAGGACACGGGCTTGGGGCACGCCCCGTGTCGGGTGACACAGGCGTGTCGCCAGGCGTGTCAAGCTTGTACTTCAGAAATCGTCTGATTTCACGGGAAATTCAATGTCACGGCCCTGTCACGGGCGTGACCAAATTGTCACGGGCGTGTACTGCCCAATTTTGGCAGATTTTGAAATTTTTCTGCAAAATAAAATAAAACAAGTTAGTAATAAATTTATAAGAATAGGAGCATTTTATTGAACAAAAATAAGTAAAAACGACGAAAATAAATGAAAAAGACTAAATTAATGTGCACGAAAATACGTATATTTACAATTCATCATATTTCAACTTGGGATCATTTCTAACTAGCTCTTCACTAAAGAGCTTCCCAATGGTCTTGTAGTTCAAATAAGCTAATCTCTTGTGCCATTGTACACTATGAGATTTTCTTATTTGCCACTAGGAATATAGGAGAGTCCTTATCTAAGCATAGGAAATTAAAGCAATAAAGATTTCCACTCCTAGTGCATGTTAAGATGACCTCTTGGTCACTTAACCTCTTAATGTGGCACTCATCCTTGTGGAAAACTATGTCATAGCCACGATCACAGAGTTAGCTAATGCTTATTAAGTTGTGTTGCAACCCTTATTTGTAGGCTAATTTTGTGATAGTGGCTATACCATTAGAGATCTTACCATAACCTCTTGTCACTCCCCTATCTGGTCCACCAAAGATGACTTTGGGTCCATTCTTTACTGGAGACTAATCTTTCAGCAATCTCCTTGTTCCAGTCATGTTCCTGGAACATCCACTGTCCAAGTACCATATAGGCTTATGGCCACTTAGACTAACCTGCAAGACACAAATTAGTTAACCTTAGGACCCTAGTTCTAATTGGGTCTTAGGTGCAAGTTAGCCTGATAATAAACCTACCTGCCTACAGTTCTTCTGATAGGTAAGCTCTCTCTTGCTCTTAGAACACTAGGATTGTGCCAGCAATCAATAACATAGTTGCCCACCTTGCCACAGCACCAGCACTCATAGATATTATACCTTCTTTTTAGAGCTGGTCTGGTAGTTGTGCTGACAGCAACACTCAATCTCGAAGGTACAACAATAGTCTTATTCTTGTATCTTCCATCCACTATTTGACTTGGGGTGTTGCTGACAGTAGAAATACTTGGAATATCTTGAGCCATACCAGTAGTAGTTTTCTTTTTAGAAAACATACTCTTGATGGCCTCAGATATGCCCAAGTCTGGCTTGCTGACAGACTTGCCCCTAGTCTAATTTTAGGTAGGGAGATCCTGAGAACAGGAAGCTGCCTCATTCTTTAGTGTAGGGGCTGGTGCACCAAACACAAATGGTCCATGATGGGCCATTTGGATTTCCTCATGGTGGGCCTTGAATGCACTAATACCCATGCTATCTCTTCCGCCATGGTGGTGAACATCTTTGTTCCATTTAGTGGATCTACCATTCATTTAGTGACCATAGATACTTTCTTGGTCATACCTGTTTGAAGGTAGTAAAATTCTCTTGAATGGAGCAGGAAGCTTGGAGGCTAGTGGCTGTACTGGTGCTTTACCTTTTCCTTTGGGATTGGAAACTCTTGTAGGTCCCTTGAATCCCAACCCCTTCTTGTCCTTTTGGGAGGAGAAGGAATCTATCAAGGGAAGTACTAATGTACAACCTTGGGCTCGCAGGAGGCCTTTCCAGCTGCTGTGACTCAGGGAAACTAGCGAGAGGTACTTCATAGGCGAGTGTGACCGAGTGGTTCACTCGTAGGGGGCGGGACGGGGGGTCTCTGAAAGTGCAGGTTAGATCTGAAATACTCTAGAGGGGGGAGGGGGTGAATAGAGTATTGTGCTTTCTTAAAACTTTTTACAACTTTTGTTGTATTCCTAAGTGAACAGGGAAGCAAATAAAATAAGGTAAGTACAACAACTATCTAAACACAAAACAACACAGAGCATTCACAGAGCACAGCCAGAAAATAAAAGAAAAGACCAACCAGACGACACAAGAATTTTATAGTGGTTCCCCAACCTGGGTACATCCACTCTTCTACCACCCTGGTAGGAATCCACTCAGGTTTTTGATCAGGTGCCTGACACCAATGAGCTTTTGTTCAGGTGCTCAAAAACCAAACCTCAAGTCTTTTGGAAGGAGACTTGCAACCAGAATAATTTTGAAGGGATTTAAAACCCTGTACAGGAATTGGAAAGAAGGTGATAGTGTCTTCTCTGTCAACAATCAGAGAGAAGACTTGTGGATTGATTATAGCAGATCTTGCTCCCCCTGAGATCTTGAATTGGTCAGGAAAGCTGGAGCACTGCTTCAGGGTGATAGGTCTTCAAAGACCTAGAATGCCTGGACCAGTAATGCTTCAGGAACTTCTTTTAACAGATAAAGTTTTGTTGTCCTTTGAAGTTGTCCTGAGAATTGAGAGAAGAAGACTCTTGATTGAATTTGATTATTCTTCTTCTTCTTCTTGAATATGTTCTCTGGTTAAGGCTGATTGCAGTAGAACTTTTGATTTGTGAATGATTGTTCTTCTCTGCAACCTCAGAGTGTCTGTCTGATTGTGTATTGCTTGCTATACTGAGTTTCTGTTTTTCTCTCACTGCTTGATCCTTTTCTTTCTTACTGTGTATATCCTTGTGACTGAGGAACATTCAAACTTTTGAATGTCGAGCAGTAATTGCAGTCGGCTTTGGAAAGAAGCGCAATCAATAATTTCCCTAACTGTCCCATGAAAAAACGACATGTAATCGTCCATAGTCAATGCGCGTTCCAACGGTAACATTCTGAGAAGATCTGGCATTAGTAACTCCGGATTCATCGCCAAGAAATGGGACGGGAAACCTGAAGAAGACCTAGACTGGATTCGTCGAATGAAGAACACAATTCGTCGAGCTGCACTTGTATTCGTCGAGCTGAGCTTGAGTTCGTCGAGCTGAGCTTGAGTTCGTCGAGCTGAGCTTGAGAGAGTTCGTCGACCAGATAATCTTCATTAGTTGAACAGACACTCTTCATTATAAGACAGTATTCGTCGAGCTGAGAACCCAATTCGTTGAGCTGAGAAAAGTTCTGGACTTGGGAAAAATACTCTGCATCTGCTAAAATGCTGTGTCGACATAAGTTGGTGTCGACAGATTGATCTTTGTGTCGACACAAGTCCTCTGGTGTCGACAAATGCGGGTGTCGACTAATATCCTGGTGTCGACACAAATCCTCTAGTGTCGACCTAAGCTGGTGTCGACCTAAGCTGGTGTCGACACAAATTGTCTGGTGTCGACACAAACCCTATGTGTCGACACAAATTCTCTGAGTCCAGAAATCATCGATTAGAGTATAGCATTCGTCGACCTGAGAAGCTGGCTTTGTCGACCTGAGAAATTGACAACTTGAGGTCCAAGTTCGTCGAGCTCAGAATATAATTCATCGACCGAAGCTTGAAGCTGGACTTAGAAATATTTGAAGTTCTCTTGACTTTGGCTTGATGTAGAAACTGAGTCTTCGTCGAACAGAGAACATAGATCGTATAGCTCAGCGCTAAGAATTTTCTCACGATGGTCGAGCGCAGAAATCCTTTCGTCAAGCTGAGTTCGACGAACGTCGAACTCACTTTACTTAGTCTTGAAAACATGTTAGACTGGAGTCTCTGATGGTCTTGTTAAAAGCTGGTCCATCTGGAGTTTAGCCTAAGGACATGACGTAGACTCTAGGACACAAATTTACCCTGACTATACATGACGGGTCACATCCTAAGTCAGTGAATCTAGCCCAAATCAACTAGGGATCCAACAATCTCCCCCTATTTGGGTGAGGTCACTAACAGAGACTCAAAATAGAAAAACAAAGCAAGAAAAGAGATATATCTGGCAAAGAATTATAACACATGCAACAGATATATATATATACACAGCTTTGTTTAAACAGATAGCATTGTTTGAAAAACAAAAAAAACAGACAGAAAATGAAATAACACAAAAGATTACTTCTTTGGCTACTTCTGCTGAGGTTTGTCTTCTGTTTTCTTTTCTCCTGGCTTCTGGAAGATGATTTCTCTCTTTGGATCTCGAGCTTGAGCTATTGTCATAGTCATGTCAGCTGCCCCAATAATAATCAATGATGTTGCTCTGGGGACAACTGCTTCTGGATGAAGTTTCATATAATCATCAACATTAAACAATTTGTTTCCTTTGTCAAACCTTTTCAGCTCTTCTTTTCTATACTTTGACATGGTTAATAACCCTAATATATCTTTGCCTTTATCCTTGGCTTTATTTATCAAAGATAGTCCAATCAATTCCTAGTATCTAGCCATTCTTGCTGTATTTGCAGTTTCAGGATCTTCAAAAGGGATTGGAGGAGAGAGATGTCTCTTTGGACTTTCAGCTTTTTGAACTTCAGAACTTTGTTACTACTACTGCTGCTTATATTGTTGACTTTGACTTCCTGAGGAGGATGGCCTCTGCTGGCTGCTTCCAGAAGATCTCCCTGACTGTCTCTGATAAGTTTGCATTGGGGCAGATCTCTGGGAGCTAGAGCCACTGGCACCAGCTGCTGGAGGAGGAGGAGGGGAGGATCCTTCCTGTATATGTTCACTAGAGGAGGGGAATATCTCCTGCTTCTCTTTATATCTTTCTGCTGATTTTTAGAGAGCCACATCCATGCAGGCATTCCCTTATATGAAGTTACATTGTGCAGGATGTAGTAAGGGATGTCAGCATTGGGATTAGGCTTTGGAGATTGTTGAAGTATTAGACCGGGCAGCCTTGCGGTCTTATCCAGCAGTTTGTTGACCGAGCGGTCTGGCGGTCTCACTCTGAAGCCTGGAGACCGGGCGGTCTATCGGTCTCCCATTGCGGCCTGTTCTATCCTGCTGGAGTTGCCGAGCGGTTAACCCATCTGTCTAACCACGCGGCCTGTGCGGTCTCCTTTATTTCTAGCCGCTCAGTACTGTAAATGTTTAGTCCCACATTGTTTGTTTACTCTCTCTCATATCTCCTCCATTCTATATAAGGGAGGTCATACCTTTGTAAATGATATCTTTTTTGGATAATAAAATTTCAATTATTCAAAAGTCTATCCGTTTGTTCTTTCTTATTCGCTACTTTCTACATGGTATCAGAGGACACGGTCGTTTCCTCCTGATTGTGTGCGCTCTCTGATTCTCGCGACTTGTTTTCCGCTTTCCGCGACCTGTCTCGCGGCTTGCCTTCTCTTCTGTCCGCTGCCCTGTTCGCGCGGCTTGTTTCTGTCTGCTGCCCTATTCGCGCGGCTTGCTTCTCCTTGGTTCTATTCTCCTGCTGCTATTCGTCGCCGCGACCTGATTCGTTGTCGCCGCGCTCCTGGTTCCTTCTTGCCTCTCCGACTTCCTAGTCGTTGCGGCCTGTTTCTGTTCGCCCAGCCTGCGACTTGTTGTAGTCGCTGCTTCTTGCCTCCTCTTCTCTTCTGTTCGCTCGGCCTTTTCAGTCCGCGCGACCTCTTCCCCGTTGTGCCTTTGACTGCTTTCTAGCCGCTTGTGTTCGCGCGGCTTCTCCCTTTTTTATCTGCTGCGGTTTCTTGCTGTGTTCTATGGCAACTACTTCCGGCCTCAACACTACTCCTGCAGCTCCTTCTCCACCTCCTCCTTCGGGCAACCTTGACACCCTTTCTAAGCTTGTTGGCTCCAACTATCCCGATTGGAGCGTTTCTTTCACTTTTCTCCTTCGCTCTCAACGCAAACGTCATCACCTCACCGATGATCCTCCTCCTCGTACCTCTCCTAAGTTTGATGACTGGGATGCGAGTGATGCTCTTGTCCGCACCTGGCTGGCCAACAGCCTTTCTGATGAGTGCCTTCCCGTCATTCGCCATGATGAGACGGTCAAGGCCGCCTGGCTTCACCTTGCTGCTCTCTATTCAAAGGGGGGCCAGACGTCCCGCATTTATACTCTCTATGCGGACCTCTTCGCCTGCCCTTCCATGTCTCCTGCTGCGGCTTACAGCAGGTTCAAGCTCTTGGTGCTGAAATCCTCCAGAATCGCCCCTTCTCTGCGGACTTGGCCGAACAGCACAAACACTTCCAGGAACTCCTGGTTGTTTGATATCTTCTTCGACTTAACGATTCTTATGATTTGATCCTCCAGCAGATCTTGGGTGAGGCGGAATCTCCTACTTTGGATGCTACTGCGGCTCGCATTGCCGCTGTTACTTCGCTGCTCCAGCGGCCTCTGTTGGCCTCCCCTCCTTCCCAGGACTCCTTTGCTCACCAAGCTCAGAGGGGGGGACCTAGTGGTCGCGGCCCCTCCGGCGGACGGGGTTCATCCCGGTTCCTCTGCTCTCACTATGGTCGTACCGGCCACTCTGTTGACCGCTGCTGGCAGAAACATCCTCATCTTCACCCTTCTGGTGATGCTCCATCTTCGGCCTCCGCCTCTTCTCGACCGTCTGCCTATGTGGCCACGACGTCAGGTAGTGCCCACGTCGTTACCCAAGGTAAATGGCTGATTGACTCTGGTGCTACAAATCATATGACTGGCAACCCTCATTGCTTCTCCCGTCTTGAGACCCATGACCGCTTACCCCCGGTTCGTGTGGCGGATGGTTCCCCGTCCCCGGTTCATGGGACGGGCATGGTTCAACTCACCCCCTCGCTCTGCTTGGAGGACACCCTCTATGTCCCGAAGTTCCCGTGCAATTTGTTATCAGTTACTACTTTATGCCGGCAACTTCAGTGCTCCGTCTTATTCACTCCCACTACTTGTTCTTTTCAGGACTCGAGGACCCAGCAGACGATTGCTACTGGAGACTGAGAGCGGCGGCCTCTACTTCCTCGACGATGTTTCCGCTCTGTCCACCTACTCCTCCTCCACAGATCTCCTTCAATGGCATCTTCGCCTTGGACATCCTCCTCCTCGGATTCTTCGCCAGCTTCTGCCCCACTTACCTCCTACCACTTCTCCGCTCAACTGTGATGCGTGTCAGCTTGACAAACATCATCGCTCCTCCTTCCCACCGAAGCAAGGCCGTGGCTCCTCTCGCCCGTTTGATCTTATTCATTCTGATGTATGGGGTCCTGCTCCCACCCTCACTGTTGGTCGGGGTAGTTCCTATTTTGTCACTTTTATAGATGATTTTTCACGCTGTACCTGGGTGTATCTGTTAAAAGATCGCTCTGAACTCTTTTCTGTTTGGCAATCATTTTATTTTATGATTCAGACTCAATTTGCTGTTTCTGTTAAAGTTTTACGTTCTGATAATGCCAAGCAATATTTGAATCATGAGTTCTCCGCATTCTTTCACCAACATGGCCTGCTTCATCAAACGACTTGTGTTTACACCTCCCAGCAGAATGGGGTGGCGGAGCGTAAAAACCGTCACCTTCTTGATGTTGCTCGTACTCTCATGACGCAGATGCACGTCCCTCGCTCCTACTGGGGCTACGCTGTGCTCCTCGCCTACTATCTCATCAATCGCCTTCCCTCCACAGTTCTCCACGGCCAGACTCCCTTCTCCATTCTCTACCCCCACAAGGAACCTTTTCCTCTCCCTCTCCGTGTCTTTGGCTGTACGGCCTTTGTTCACGCTCCCTTCGCTAACCGCGACAAGCTTTCCCCCCGTTCCACCAAGTGTGTCTTTTTGGGGTACTCTACTACTCAAAAAGGCTATTGCTGCTTTGACCCCCTTCTCCGCAAGTAGTTTGTCTCCGCGGATGTGACCTTTTTCGAGAATGCTTCCTATTTCTCTCCTACATCTTCTCTTCCTTCTGATATCTCTGTTCCTTCCACGCCTCTCGACGTTTTCCCACCTCCATCTCCTCCTCTACCGACTCCTTCCCAGTCTCTCTCCCCACCCACCCCTCCACCCTCCTCTCCGCGGTCGTCTCTCTCTAGTCCCGGGCCAGCCTTCTCCGCCACGGACGCTCCGGTCGCTGACGCTCCCGTCGACCTGGATCTTCCCATTGCTCTTCGCAAAGGGGTGCGGGCGTGTACTCAACACCCGCTTGCGGCAATTGTTTCCTATGATCGGCTTTCTCCTTCTCGCAGGTGTTTTGCCTTGGCTATCTCTGCTACTTCTACTCCCCGCACCTACCAGGAGGCTCTTGCTCTCCCTCATTGGAAGTCTGCCATGGATGAGGAGATGGCTACTCTTACTGAACGGGGTACCTGGACCCTGGTTCCTCCTCCCGTGGGCACTGATGTGGTTGGCTGTCGCTGGGTCTTCGTTGTGAAATTTCGCCCCGACGGCACTGTGGATAGCTACAAAGCCCGGCTGGTGGCCAAGGTCTTCACTCAGACTTACGACATTGATTACTTCGATACCTTTTCTCCGGTTGCTCGCCTCAGCACCATCCGGGTTCTCCTTTCTGTGGCTGTTAACCGGGATTGGGCTATTTCTCAGCTTCATGTGAAGAATGCCTTTCTCTATGGCGATCTTCAGGAGGACGTCTATATGGAGCAACCTCCTGGGTATGTTGCTTAGGGGGATACACGTGTATGTCATTTGAAGAAGGCCATTTATGGCCTAAAGCAGAGCCCTCGGGCATGGTTCAACAAATTCAGTGGTATTGTGGCTACCATCGTCTTTCGAAGGAGTTCGGCCGATCACTCCTTATTCATTCGCAAAACGGCCTCGGGACTGGTGGTTTTGGCCGTATATGTGGATGATATTCTTCTTACTGGCGATGACTGAGATGGGGTGGACTTGACGAAGAAGCACCTCCGTCAGCACTTGGTCACGAAGGATATGGGCTCCCCGAAATACTTTTTGGGGATAGAAATCTCTCGAAAACTTGACTCGTTGGTTCTCTCCCAACGGAAGTATGCCCTTAATCTTCTACAAGAAGCAAGATTGACAGGTGCCAAACCGGCTCGGTTTCCCATGGCTATTGGAGAAGACAAAACGTGGACGGATGACTCGCCTCTTCTATCTGATGTCACAAGGTACAGATGATTGGTAGGCAAACTCATCTATCTCACGGTGACTAGACCCGACATCGCCTATGCTGTAGGCAAGGTCAGTCAGTTTATGCAAGCTCCCAGGGCGTGCCATCTTTAGTCCGCCCTGAAGATTTTAGAGTATATCAAAACAGCACCAGGCAAAGGGTTACTCTTTCAGAAGAATGGTCATCTGAGGGTTGAGGCCTACTCAGATTCAAGTTATGCGGATGACAAAGACGATCGTAAATCCACATCAGGTTTTTGTACCTTTGTTGGAGGTAATCTCGTGAGTTGGAAGAGCAAGAAACAGTCTGTTGTCTCCAGATCAAGTGCAGAAGCCGAATACCGGAGTATGGCGTCAACCACGTGTGAGTTAAAGTGCTTGCGGGCTCTCATGCTTGACCTGGGCGAGGTATATGACTGTCCTCTCCCTATGTTCTGTGATAACAAGGCCGCTATATACATATCCAGAAATCCGGTCTTCCATGAGAGAACAAAGCATATAGAGGTTGACTGTCACTTCATTCGGGAAGAGATTTTGAAGAAACAGATTTGTACTCCATTTGTCACCTCTGACAAGGAATTGACAGATATCTTCACCAAGCCGGTTTCTACTTCCTTCCTCCACATTTGTGACAAGCTGTGCATGATTGATATCTATGCTCTAGCTTGAGGGGGAGTGTTGAAGTATTAGATCGGGCGGCCTTGCGGTCTTATCCAGCAGTTTGTTGACCGAGCGGTCTGGCAGTCTCACTCTGAAGCCTGGAGACCGGGCGGTCTATCGGTCTCCCATTGCGGCCTGTTCTATCCTGCTGGAGTTGCCGAGCGGTTAACCCATCTGTCTAACCGCGCGGCCTGTGCGGTCTCCTTTATTTCTAGCCGCTCAGTACTGTAAATGTTTAGTCCCACATTGTTTGTTTACTCTCTCTCATATCTCCTCCATTCTATATAAGGGAGGTCATACATTTGTAAATGATATCTTTTTTGGATAATAAAATTTCAATTATTCAAAAGTCTATCCGTTTGTTCTTTCTTATTCGCTACTTTCTACAGAGATGGAGGCGGAGGAGCCTTCCTTTTCTTAGACAACATTCTTTTTTTCTTACTTGCAGTATCTTCATCTGAGTCATCATCATCATCTTCTTCAGACTCAGAACCTTGAGGGATGTCATAAAGAGCATCCAAAGCTTTCAAAGCTTTATCAGAAATATTGGTTTTTTCTGGAGGAGGGGCAGAAGATTCAGGAACTGGAATATCAAAAATAGAGGAAGAGGGGACTGCACAGGAGTCAGAAACAATAGGGAAAGAGCTTTCAGCTGCTGCCTTATTCTCTTCTTCTATGTCAGCTAGAATAAGTTCATCCAAATCTGGCAGGGGAGAGTCATCCATAACAAAATCTGGTGCTGAAACTGGCACTGGAGTATCTTCTGGAATGACCTCTGAACTAGAAGCTGAGATGGAAGCTGAAGCTGAGAGAGTAAAATTGTCATCGAGTTGCTTAGCAACTGCTGGACTAGCTGGAGAGGTATAAGGTACAATAGCCAAACTTGGCTCAGTAAAATCTGCTGGAAAGAATTGCATATGTACAGTATCAAAATTACTCAACAAAACAGATAAATTAACTGTGGGATTTAACTGGAAATCACCAACAGGTTTTATTTCCTCAACTAACTCATCTAGATCATTGTCAGTATCCATAAAATGAATTAACTCAATCATTTCAGAATCAAAATTGGTCAAAATTGTTGCATCCTCATCTGAATCTGCAGCTGCTGGAGAGGGAACTGCTGTTGTGACTGCTGCTACAGCTGCAACTGCATCTGCTGCAACTTCATCACTAAGCATCTCCCCCTTCCTGGGTTCAGGAATACCTGGAGCCAGGCCCCTGAATGAAGAGGGGGCAGCAAATAGGATAGATATCTGGGCAGATAAGGAATATATGGAGGTCACAAGAGGTGTAATGGCCTATTGGATGAGAGATTTGATGAGAGGAGTGAGCAAGGAGATGATGGTAGATAGATCAAATGGGGAAGGGGAGGAGGATGGAATAGAGGGTGGAATAACAAATGGAGTAAGTGCATCTGACATGATTGTGTCTGAGGGTATGATGTAAGATGGAATGGTGGATAAGTGTGGGGAAAGAGGAGACTGAGGAGGTGTAGGAAGGTGAGTGTCCTGAGGTGAAGCTGGAGGGGTGGATGGTTGATTTGCTGGCAGAGGGGAAGATGAATGTGGAGATGGGATGTTGGAGATGTCTAGAGGTGGAGATGAAGGAGGGGTAGGCACATGAGGAGGCTTCTGTGGAGGAAGGGGTGCTGGAAGAGATGATTGAGATGGAAGGACCTCTTCAGTAGGGAGGGGAGTGGCCTTTATAGCACTTGTGCTCTCAGAAGTTTGGATGGAAGAGGAAGAAGCCTTTGAGGGCTTGGAGATAGTCCTCTCCCACCTGCCAAATAGAGCGCATGTGAGGCGCTTGCTGGAATTTATGGAGATGGTCGGGGAGACCATACATTCAGCAGCCTTCTCTTGGAGAAAAACTCCCAAAATTCTGCCAAAGCAGACTTCCTTCTTGCTGTTCTTCTTCTTGATCAACTCAAAGAAAACCGTACTCCAATTTATAGAGCGCTTGTTCACCACTGCGCACATGATTAAAAATTGATGACGGGTTATGTAGTCATGTGCTGAGTGCTTTCTCATTAGCACTTTCCCTACAATGTCTGCCAGAAATTGGTTGGCGGCGGAGAGTTGGTTCTTCAGCAGTTTGTTAGGGTTATTATCTGAAAAACCCATTAGCTTCAACATTTCATTGTATTCCTCAGAATCCATTTCCATATTATCTTCTCCGTTTACTAATCCAAAAATCTCAGACAGAATTGCGGGAGACAACGAAACAGCAGTATTCTCTATATTGCCGGTCAAAACATCTTCTTGAGAAATGGTAGATGTATAAACCCATTCTCTTATATCAATAGCATGCAGTATAATGCGCCTGGTCATGAAATCCTTTAGATTCAGTTCTTCTAGAAGTTCCAAGATGTAGAGAAAGATGGGGTCCGAATGTTGAAAAGAATCAAAATCCATATCGAACCCAGTATCAAA
This sequence comes from Platanthera guangdongensis, assembly GCA_039583875.1. Lineage (NCBI taxonomy): Eukaryota > Viridiplantae > Streptophyta > Magnoliopsida > Asparagales > Orchidaceae > Platanthera > Platanthera guangdongensis. Next base: position 165,600,948 of record CM077152.1, on the reverse strand, counting down.
CTTCATCGCTGCTAACGTCCTTGTTGGAATCTCCATTGATGACCTGCAGGAAAAACCCAGAGAAAAATGGCGATCAAGAGCAAAAGAACTGAAAGCGCGGGACGGAGGTCGAAGAAAATCTAGATATAAGTTCTCCAGAATATGAATCGACAAACTCCGTTCTATGAAAAAAGAAAAATTCTTCGAATTGAGGTCGACGAAATAAATTGTAGACAAATAATTCGTTGATCTCATCCAGAAGAATCGAACACAGTTCGTCGAACTCCGTTTGAAGAAATGTCTTCTGAAGCAAAGTTCGTCGATCTTCAGTCGACGAAAATTGTTTCCATACACAGAGAATTCGTCGATCTCCGTTCGACGAGAATCTCTCAAACTTTCCCTAATTCGTCGAACTTCGTTCGATGAACTCTGGAAAATTCATCGAATGCAGACAGAAACTAGGATAACTCTTCTCCATTAATCATGCCCAGTTGATTTATAAAGAACAGATGGGTTTTCTCATCCAATGGCTTGGTGAAAATGTCTGCTCTCTGTAAATCAGTAGGAATATGGATTAAGTTAATTTTCTTATTGTCTACATTATCTCTAATGAAATGATGTCTTATTTCAATATGTTTAGTCCTAGAATGGTAAACTGGATTCTGTGCTATAGCAATAACACTAGTATTATCACAAAATAATGTTGAATTATTTAAGTTGACACCATAGTCTAAGAGTTGATTTTGTATACATAACATCTGTGAACAGCAGCTGCCAGCATCCATGTATTCTGCTTCTGCAATTGATGTAGACACAGATGTCTGCTTTTTACAAAACCAGGAGACAAGTCTCATACCTAGGAACTGGCAAGTTCCAGAGGTATTCTTCCTGTCCACTCTACATCCATCATAGTCAGCATCTGAGTATCCAGTTAACTCAAACTCTGACTCTACAAGATACAGAGTCCTAGATTAGGGCAAATCTTTATATATCTCAAAATTCTTTTTCGGAAAATAAGATGAGATTCTTTAGGGTTCACTTGGAACCTAGCACAAAGGCATGTGGCAAACATTATATCAGGTCTGCTAGCTGTTAGGTATAATAGGGATCCAACAATTGCCCTATAATTTTTCTGATCTACAGGTTTCCCTGCTGCATCAGAATCCACAACAGCATTTGTAGCCATAGGGGTTTTCATCCCTGAAGCATCACCCATCCCAAACTTTTTGATAAGCTCTTTAGCATACTTAGCTTGGGAGAGGAAGATACCATCTGGGAGTTGCTTCACATGGAGACCAAGGAAGTAGGCAAGCTCACTCATGCTACTCATCTCAAATTTAGAATGCATAAGTTCAGCAATTCTCTTGCACAATTTGGGATCAGTAGACCCAAAAAATGATGTCATCCACATATATTTATACTAACAATATTTGGTCCTTATGATGTCTAGTGAAAAGTGTTTTATCTATGGTTCCTCTTGTAAATTTATGCACTAAAAGAAAGCTTTCTAAGGTCTCATACTAAGCTCTTGGAGCTTGCTTTAAACCATAGAGAGCTTTATGTAATTTAAAAACAAAAGACGGTTGGGTTGGAGAGATAAAACCTGGAGGTTGTTCTACATAAACCTCTTCTTGAAGTACTCCATTCATAAATGCACTCTTGACATCCATTTGGTAAAACTTGAATCTCTTGTGAGCTGCATAGGCAAGGAATATTCTTATGACCTCTAACCTTGCAACAGGGGCAAAGGTTTGGTCATAATCAATTCCTTCCTCTTGCTTGTAGCCTTGAGCAACAAGCCTAGCCTTGTTCCTCATTATGTTGCCTTGAGCATCCAACTTGTTCCTGTAGACCCATTTGGTTCCAATAACTGGGTAGTTATGGGGTGTTGGAACCAAATCCCAAACTCTACATCTCTCAAACTGATTTAGTTCCTCTTGCATTGCAATGATCCAGTGGGGATCTTGCTCTGCCTCATGAATGGTGAGAGATTCAATTTGAGAGAGAAAACAGGCATGCATCAAGTCTTGGTTGAGTTGATGCCTTGTCTGTACACCTGCTGAAATGTCTCCAATCACTTGAGATCTGGGGTGATCTCTAAGTATGACAAGATCAGTTGGTTGAGTTGGTTGGGCAACAACTTCTGTGTTTAATTCCTTTTGGGAATGATACTAGCTGCTGAGGGAAGTTCAGCCACATCCTCTTGAATTTCTTCTTCACTTTCTTCAGCAACCTGTGGAGTAGGATGGTATGATACCTCTTCGGTAAGGTTTAGTCCATCCATAGACTCACACAGTTGAGGTACATACAATAAGCTATTGGTAGAAATCTCTTTCTCCTTATATGACATGTTAGCTTCATCAAAAGATACATGAACAGATTCTTCAATTTTAAGAGTAGATTTGTTATACACCCTATAAGCTTTACTGATCATGGAGTATCCCAGAAACACTCCTTCATCAGCTTTAGCTTGAAATTTTGCTATGTATTTCTTGTCATTTTTGTGAATGTAACAAATGCAACCAAAAATTTTAAAATAATCTACTTTAGGTTTCTTCCCTTTAAGTAATTCATAGGGAGTCTTGCCCTTCAGCTTATGTATCAAACTTCTATTCAACACATAGTTGGAGGTGTTCACTGCCTCTGCCCAAAAGGATAGAGGAAGGTGAGCATCTGACAACAATGTAGTAGTAGATTCAATAAGGGTTCTATTTTTCCTTTCAGCTACTCCATTTTGTTGAGGAGTTCTAGGAGCTGAGAAAGTTTGCCTGATCCATTCACTCTGACAGAACTCTTGCATAAGAAGAGAATCAAACTATATCCCATGATCACTTCTGATCAGGGCAATGTGAGTATTGAACTCACTCTGTATGCATTTGAGAAACTCTGTCAAAACTTAAAGTTATCAGACTTCTTCCTCAGAAAGAACACCCATGTGAATCTAGAGAAGTCATCTACAACTACTAAAGTATAAGATTTCCCTCCTAATATTTGTACTGTAATGGGTCCAAAGAGATACATGTGTAACAGATACAAAATCCTAGGTGAATCACTCTTATTAAGTGACTTGAAGCTATTTTTGGTTTGCTTGCCTAATTGACAAGCCCTGCAAAGTCCTTCCTTCTTGTAGGGGCCAGAAGGTAGTCCTCTAACAAGATTATTCTTGGATAGCCTAGCAATGGTTCTAAGGTTTATATGTCCTAATCTTTTATGTCATAGTTCATTAGGTCTACAAATGGAGTTGAACAAGCATATATCTACCTTAGTTGAAAGAAAATCTACAAGATAAATGTTACCTTTCCTTTTACCTGTCAACACAGTTGTGTTGTCCTCTGATTTGATTTTGCATGAGGATTTGTTGAAAGTCACTTGGTAGCCTTCATCACACAGTTGACTGATGTTGATTAAGTTGTGCTTCAGTCCTTCCACACAAGCTACTTCCTTGAATGTGACTGAGACAATCTGGACTACACCATATCCTTTTATTAGTCCAAAGTTTGAATCACCAAATATTACTTTGGGTCCAAGTTTGGCTTTGAAGGATGTGAAATTCTCCATGTTTCCTGTCATGTGCTTTGAGAACCCACTATCCAGATACCATTTCTGGTTTGATGTTGGATAGGTCTTCACCTGTACCTGCAAGGAAAAACAAAATTCAATTGTTCTTGACCCAGGTTACCTTGGGTCCTTTGTTTTATTGAAAAGTAAAGATGGAAATAACTGATAAAGCAGGTTGAGATTTATAACCTAAAGGGTGATATCTCCTAGGTGGAATTACCCAATCAGCTACTGAATTAAATATCTTATTAATTGGCTTAGAGTATCTGTAAGAGAAATGGTTTAGGTTTGGTATTTCTGGGTTCGATGAATTTTTGTAAGTTCGTCGACCAGAGTTCGACGAATAGGGATGAGATCGTCGATCTCTGGTCAGAGAATGACAGTAGTCATTTTCTGCGCCCCAAGTTCGTCGACCTCTGCTCGACGAACCATGCACAGTTCATCGATCGCAGTTAGATGAATTGTTATATCTGAAGTTTGCGTTCAGCGTTCGTCAATCTGGGTTCGACGAACTGGCTACATTTCGTCGATCTAATTTCGACGAATGCTGCTGAACTTTGTTTTTATTTGCTGTTTTCATATTTTTGTTTCTCTTGTCTATGGGTCTAGGATTATTTTCTGACATTGGTTTGTCTATTAACTTTTCTTTTCCCTTTGCAGATATGAACTTGATGGGGGTTGAAAGAATATTTTTCTTAACTATGGGGGGTAAGCTTGATGAAGCACCCAAGCCCATCTTGCCATTTAATCTGGCATTCACTGTGCTTGTGATGTCCATCAGCTTGAGGCTTCTCCCATTGAGAGATTGCTCAAGTTGCTTGGCCTCACATAATTCAGATTTTAATTTAATTATGTGTTCATTAGCTAAGGTTAATTGGTCTGTTAGCTTTATGTTTTCTAAATTTACAGATTCAAGATTTCCTAGTCTTTCTCTAAGAGTTTTTATTTCCTTTTCTGAGTTAATTAAGTCTAAGCACATTGTTTTGAATTCAGCTTTAAATAAATGAGAACTAAAGTCAAAGCTAGAGATAACCTTATCTGCCTCTAAGTCTGAGGCAGCTTCATCTTCAGAATCTTCCTCTGATCTAGAATTTCTCCTGGAGGCATCAATTGCCATTAGGTACACCTCCTTGGATCTAGCTTCTTCCTCTTCCTCACTTGAACTAGAGGAAGATGTTTCTTCTTCTGTGTCACTCCAAGTCTCAGCAACAAATCCCTTGTCCTTCTTTTTATATTTGCTGGAGGAGGGTCTACTGCTATGCTTTCTCCTGGAATCCTTTTCTCTGCTCTTGTCCTTCTTCTGGTTTTCTGGACATTTTGAGATGTAGTGTCCAGGCTTTCTACAACCAAAGCACACAACCTCCTTGGTTGGTGTCTTGTCATACTTGGGCTTATCATCTTGTCTGGATGATTTCCTTCTGAAGTCATTCCTTGCCATCTTGTAGAACCTTTTGGCAAAGAGGCTCATGAGCTCTTTATTTGAAGTTGATGTCTCACTTTCTTCAGATGCTTTGAAGGCTATGATGTGCTCCTTTCTAACTAGAGTTGTTGCCTCTGTTCTGCTGCTTCTCTGGATTTTATCAGCTGCTCATAGGACTTCAATTTGCCTAGTAGAGACTCAGTTGAGATCTCATTGAGGCTTCTGGCTTCTTTGATTGGCCAGATTATGGAATCCCAAGAGCTAGGGAAGCACATCAATATCTTGTCATTCACCTCTGTCAAGGTGATGTCCTTATCCAGGGTTTTGATCTCATTGATGATTGTGCTCAGCCTGTTGTACATGTCTAGCACTAATTCATTCTCATCCTTTTTAAAGTTCTCATACATGGATATGAGATTGGATCTTCTGTCCTTTCTTTCATCTGTAGAGCCAGCTACCATTTGTTTGAGGGAATCCCAAATGGCCTTGGCTTAGATGCACTCAGCCACCTTCTGGAATATGTCATCTGACATAGTCTGGGCTAAGATATTCATTGTCGTAGCATCTACCATCTTGGATTTCTTGTATGCATCATTGTTTTCTGGAGGAGGCACTGCAGTCATGTTGGTAGAAGTGCTGGTAGGAACTGCAGGTGCTGGAGGTACACCTGTCAAAATAACAGAAAAGATATCCTCATCAATAGAGTTCATGTATAATCTTATTCTTGCCTTCCAGATGGCAAACTTGTTAAGGTTGCACACTGGAGGTCTGATGCTTGCATAGTCTTTATTTTGGGCCATGTCTGTGAAGAAATAAATCTAATAACAAATAACAAACTAGCAGATCTAACAAGAGGGATCTTTGTGGTTCAGGTGTTAGCCTGTGCAACCACTAAGGTGTGGTATTTTAACCAACCTCACTCTGATACCAATTGAAAGTGCAGGTTAGATCTGAAATACTCTAGAGGGGGGGGAGGTGAATAGAGTATTGTGCTTTCTTTAAACTTTTTACAACTTTTGTTGTATTCCTAAGTGAACAGGGAAGCAAATAAAATAAGATAAGCACAGAAACTATCTAAACACAAAACAACACAGATCATTCACAGAGCACAGCCAGAAAACAAAAGAGAAGAGCAACCAGACGACACAGGAATTTTATTGTGGTTCCCCAACCTAGGTACATCCACTCTTCTACCACCATGGTAGAAATCCACTCAGGTTTTTGATCAGGTGCCTGACACCAATGAGCTTTTGTTCAGGTGCTCAAAAACCAAACCTCAAGTCTTTTGGAAGGAGACTTGCAACCAGAATAATTTTGAAGGGATTTAAAACCCTGTACAGGAATTGGAAAGAAGGTGATAGTGTCTTTTCTGTCAACAATCAGAGAGAAGACTTGTGGATTGATTGTAGCAGATCTTGCTCCCCCTGAGATCTTGAATTGGTCAGGAAAGCTGGAGCACTGCTTCAGGGTGATAGGTCTTCAAAGACCTAGAATGCATGTACTAGGAATGCTTCAGGAACTTCTTTTGACAGATAAAGTTTTGTTGTCCTTTAAAGTTATCCTGAGAATTGAGAGAAGAAGACTCTTGATTGAATTTGATTGTTCTTCTTCTTCTTCTTGAATATGTTCTGTGGCTAAGGCTGATTGCAGTAGAACTTCTGATTTGTGAATGATTGTTCTTCTCTGCAACCTCAAAGTGTCTGTCTGATTTTGTATTGCTTGCTGTACTGAGTTTATGTTTTTCTCTCACTACTTGATCCTTTTCTTTCTTACTGTGTATATCCTTCTGACTGAGGAACATTCAAACTTTTGAATGTCGAATAGTAATTGCAGTTGGCTTTGGAAAGAAGCGACAATCAATAATTTCCCTAACTGTCCCATGAAAAAACGGCATGTGATCGTCCATAGTCAATACGCGTTCCAACGGTAACATTCCGAGAAGATCTGGCATTAATAACTCCGGATTCATCGGCAAGAAACTGGACGGGAATCCTGAAGAAGACCTAGACTGGATTCGTCGAACGAAGAACACAATTCGTCGAGCTGCACTTGTGTTTGTCGAGCTGAGCTTGAGTTAGTCGAGCTGAGCTTGAGAGAGTTCGTCGACCAGACAATCTTCATTAGTTGAACAGACACTCTTCATTATAAGACAGTATTCGTCGAGCTGAGAACCCAATTCGTTGAGCTGAGAAAAGTTCTGGACTTAGGCAAAATACTCTACATCTACTGAAATGTTGTGTCGACATAAGTTGGTGTCGACAGATTGATCTTGGTGTCGACACAAGTCCTCTGGTGTCGACAAAAGCGAGTGTCGACTGATATCCTGGTGTCGACACAAATCCTCTAGTGTCGACCTAAGCTGGTGTTGACACAAATTGTCTGGTGTCGACATAAACCCTAAGTGTCGACACAAATTCTCTGAGTCCAGAAATCGTCGAGTAGGGTACAACATTCATCGACCTGAGAAGCTGGCTTCATCGACCTGAGAAATTGACAACTTGAGGTCCAAGTTCGTCGAGCTCAGAATATAATTAGTCGACCGAAGCTTGAAGCTGGACTTAGACAAATTTGAAGTTCTCCTGACTTTGGCTTGATGTAGAAACTGAGTCTTTGTCGAATAGAGAACATAGATCGTCTAGCTCAGCACTAAGAATTATCTCACGATCGTCGAGCGCAGAACTCCTTTCGTCGAGATGAGTTAGACGAACGTCGAACTCACTTTACTTAGTCTTGAAAACTTGTTAGACTGGAGTCTCTGATGGTCTTGTTAAAAGCTGGTCCATCTGGAGTTTAGCCTAAGGACTTGACCTAGACTCTAGGACACAAATTGACCCTGACTATACATGATGGGTCACATCCTAAGTCAGTGAACCTAGCCCAAATCAACTAGGGATCCAATAGTCTCTATAGTAGGCGAGACACCCTTTGGGTTCGCGAGCTTCGCCCTAGAAGGCGAGATGGCCTATGTGGCGAGAGGACGGCGAGATGAACAGGTGGGATCGTCTCGCCCGCCAGTCTCTTTCCCCACTCGCCGCATGGGAGGAAAGATGTTTTTACCTTTTTACCCCAAAGAGGATTTTACTCTTCTGCCCCAGGTAATTTTACACTTATACCCCTAGTGGTTTGCATATAGCTCTTCAGGACATCAAAATTTGGCTGTTGGCAGACCCGACCTAGGGTATTTTGGTAATTTCATGTCGGTTCAGTATGGATATTTGCATATCAAATTCAGAGGCCTGTAAATAAACTGACCAGGTGGGTCGAGTAGGTTGTTGAACCTTTCCATTTTCTTCCTCACAGGCACCTAGCTCAGCATTGGCTAGGGAGGGGAAGGACTTCAGTTTCTTCCGAGTAAGAGGTGGGACCTCCGAGTTGAGACCCCTCGGTCTGTTTTTAGGTCCGCATCTCAGGTCGGGAGGGTGGTGTAAGAGGTGTAGGTGTGGGCTGCAACCTCTGGTCCAAACTCTAGGCGTGACCGGATAGCTGGTTCCAACATGTTTGGTGCGGTGAGCATGGACTGCAGCCCTCAGATAAGAATCTTGAGCAACCATATGGTGGGAGGACACAGAGAAGGAGACGGAGATGGGTCGGATAACCCGGGAGGATTCATTGGAAGGGAAGAGTTCATGACATCAATCAAAGGCATCATCGACTTGCTGTAAGAGATCTCGCGACAGAGGGATTGTTCAACCCCACTACCTCAGCTGCCCGCTCTCGCACCGCAAGAAGAGCTCGTCTCGGCGTGAGTGGGAGAAGATGCCCCGGGGAGGCGACCGGGAAAGGAAGTGATGGTGGAAGGAGGCGGGCGAGACATGGCGGGAAGGGAGCTATTCCCCAGCCCTGCGAGCGTCGTCTTGCCAGGGGAGGTCATCGCGCGAGTAGGGTAAGCGAGACCTGTGGCAAGATGGTCGCCTTTTTGCGAGTTAATCCTATCGGCTCCCGTCTCGGAAGGTTTCCGGGAACCCGAGATGAACTATTATATGGGGAAAGATGATCCCCTTCATCACTTGCAGTGGTTCGAGCACGCGGTCTCGAGCAGGCCCATGACAGAAGCATTTATGTGCCTTCTTTTTGCCATCACTCTGAAGGACAAGGCTAGGGACTGGTTTCACCAGCTCCGAACAGGCTCGAAATACTGCTTCGAGGAAATGAGTAGGAGTTTTCAGCTATGATTCTCGACTTCAAAGAAGAGGAAGAAGAACCCGATGTCGATCTTTTTGATTAAGCAGATGGCGGACGAGTCCCTAGCTCAGTATGTAGATTGATTTCAGGAGGAGATCTTGGATATTCAGGAGGTGCCTGGATTCGCCCTCTAGATGGCCTTTATCGTGGGGCTACTGGAGGGATTCTTCAAGATGAGCCTCACTCGAAATGCGCCACTTTCGTTCGAAGGGTTGATGGAGAAGGCGGCGAAGGAAATAGTTATGGAGGCGGCGAATCCCGCTTTCGTAAAGAATCTAGCAAGGCTGATTGAGTTGGAATCAATAGAATCAGGAGGGAGACAACAGGAGGTGAGGAGAAGGGAAGTGTCGAGGGCACCGACGTATCAGGAGTTGGGATGGAGGCAGCAGAGAGGCCCTGTCTAAGGGCAAGGGAGAGGATTTCCCCAGGGGGAAAGGAACAAACAGGGAGGACCTGGAAGATTTCACCAGTAAGGGCCTGGGTACGGTCATAGACCACCCCTACCCCCGCCGTAGCAAGATATGACAATCGGACAAGGGAGAGGTAGAGGCCAGGAGAGAGGAAGAGCAGGAGCAGGAGCTGGGAGGAGGAGAAACCCTCAGGAAGGGAGACAAGGGGGGAGGTAGCCTTGCCATACTATAACTTCCACGAGGAGGAGGGTCACGCAATGGCTACCTGCCCATAATTCTTTGAAATGAGAAGAGCTATAGGAGCAGGAGAGCAGTAGAGGCGGGTGAGAATAGAGGAGGAGACTGGAACCTGAGAGGAAGATCGATGTGTGGATCGAGCGGCCATAGGAGGCCGAGGAGGAATTGGAGTAATCCATGGGGGGTGGGGATCAAGGGTACCCGAAAAGCGAGCCTTCACACTATGTATCGTCGAAGCGTAGCCTCGACGTCACAATCCCCTCCCCCGGAAGCGAAAATCACCTTTTCGGGGAAGGATATGCCAGACCATGAAGACCCTTCTGTGACGCACTGGTGATTCAGACCGCCATTGAGAACTTCACGGTATCGCGGATCCTGGTGTACAACGGGATCTCAGTGAATGTTATTTTCAAAAAGGCATTCAACGAGATGAGGGTGGAGGCCCGAAGGGTGCTGGCAGCAGAGGGACCAGCATTTGGATTCTCAGGAGATAGGAAGGAGGTCGAGGGCGGAGTGGGGCTGCATGTAACCTTGGGGGACATCTAGGAACTATCGTTTCGTCATAGTAGATGACCCCAGCAGTTACAATGCCATTTTTGGGCGCCCCTTGATCAATGCTTTCAGATGTGTGTCGTCCGCATTTCACCAGTATTTGAAGCTCAACTCTCGAGGTACCCAAATTAGAGTGCGAGGAGATCCGAAGGAGGATAGGGAATGCTACGTGACGGCGGTGAACACCATCTCATGGTAGGAAGAGGCTGAGGAGATGGAGAAGAGGATGAAGTGATGGCAGCATGTCCTTGGTGGCGAGGTAGAGGAGATAGGAGACGAAGAGGTTGGAGGAGAAGGAGAAGTGGAGATGGTAGGAGGCATTGCGGGGGAGCTGGAAATGGCGGGAGAGAAGGACAAAAAGATGGGGATGGAAGAGGAGAAAGCAGAAGAAGATGTCGGAGGAGAGGAAGAAGTGGAGATGGTAGGACGCATTGTGGGGGAGCCGGAAATGGCGGGAGAGAAGGACGGAGAGACGGGGATGGTAGTGGAGAGAGAAGAAGAGGTAAGAGGAGAGGGAGAAGTGGAGATGGTAGGAGGCATTACAGTGGATCCAGAAATAGCGGGAGAGAAGAATGGAGAGATGGAGGTGGAAGAGGAGGCGGTGTCGAAGGAAGATAGAAGGAGGAGGAAAGAGAAGAGAAAGATGGAGGTAGTAGGAGGGTCACCTGAGGGGGCAGGGGTGGGGGGGGAGCCCGGCTGGGAAAAAGAAGAATCTCGCTACTGGAAGGAGAGAACACTAGCGAGCAGGAGATGGAGAAGATTGGGGAGGAAATGGTGGTGGATGTCACGGAGGACGAGACTGGAGAACATGATGTGCTGGGGGAGCAGGAGGGAGAGGAAGAACCGACAAGGCTGAAGGCAGCTGTGGAAGTACTAGAGATGGAGATTCTTACCAAAGAAGGAAGGAAAGAGAAGATACAGTTTAGTGACGAGCTCAGCCCGGAAGACCAGGAGGAGATAAAGGTCTGCGTGCAAAGGAACATTGACGTCTTCGCTTGGAGTGCGACTGACATGCCAGAGGTCGATGCGGACGTTGCCTGCCACCGTCTCAACCTCGACCCCAACACTCGCCCAGTGCAACAGAAGAAGAGGGCCATTGCCTCTAAGATCACCGGACCCATTAGAGAGGAGGTAGAAAAGCTACTTAAGATAGGGTTTGTGTCTTCCTGTAAATATCCGGGGTTGGTGAGCAATATTGTAATTATTAAAAAGGGGGAGGGTAAGTGGAGAATGTGTGTGGATTTCTCTCTTTTAAATAAAGCGTGCCATAAGGATTGTTACCACCTGCCTCGAATCGACGCACTGGTTGACTCGGCCGTCGATTTCTCACTTATGAGTTTTTTAGATGCATTTTCAGGATATCATCAAATACGCATGCACCCTCCGGACGTCAAGGATGTCACCTTCATCACAGAGGATGGGTTCTTCTATTTTAATATGATGCCTTTGGGTAGAAAAATACGGGAGCAACCTACCAAAGAATGATGGATCGAATCTTCCGAGAGCAGAAAGGAAGGAACCTTGAGGTTTATGTGGATGACCTGATGATCAAAAGTCGGGACCTCAGATCTCATGTCTCGAATCTTGAGGAAATCTTTGGAACTTTAAGAAAATATAAAATGAGGCTCAATCCGCTAAAATGTGTTTTTGGATCCAATAGGGGAGAGTTCCTAGGGCATCTTCTCACCTCATCCGGAGTAGAACCCAATCTCGATAAGGTGAAGGCTATTCTAGAACTAGAGCCTCCCAGAAATGCCAAGGAAGTTCAACGTCTCACCGGCAAGCTGGCCGGGCAGAGCAGGTTTTTCTCGCGCCGGGGAGAAATGCTCACCTTTCTTCCAGACATTAAGAGGTGGCAAGAAGTTCGAATGGACCCCCGAATGCGAGAAGACTTTTCAGGCTCTAAAGCAACAGCTCACCCAGACGCCTCTACTCCATGGGACAAGGGAAGGGGAGGTCTTGTTCTTGTACTTGGGAGTAGGGATTGGGGCCATGAGTTCAGTTCTCATACGAGAGGAAGGAAAAAAGCAATTCCTGATCTATTACATGAGCAGGGTCCTTAAGAAGGCGGAGCTCGGGTACCCCATACTTGAAAAATTAGCATTTGCCCTCATCTTCTCGGCCAGGAAGCTTAGGCCATATTTTCAGACTCACTCTATTTAGGTGGTGACGGATTACCCCCTCCGTCGCATCTTTGATGGGTTGGAGCACTCTGGGAGGTTGGCCAAGTGGTCGATAGAGCTCAGTGAATTCGACCTCGCTTTAATTCCTCGGCTGGCCATCAAGGCACAGGCGGTGGCCGATTTTCTACTAGACTACATATTTGAGGTCCAAGAGGCTGAACCATCCCGTCGAGCAGCTTGGAAGATGATGGTAGATGGGGTGTCAGGAAGAAATTCCTTTGGAGGGGGAATGATCTTGGTAAGTCCAGAGGGGACCACGATTGAGCATGACTTGAAGATCCACTTCACGATCACCAACAACCAAGCGAAATATGAGGCGATCATCGTTGGGCTCAAGTTAGCTCAGGAGCTGGGCATACAAGATATTGAGGTCACGACGGACTCCATTGTGGTCCCGAGCCAGATAAAAGGGGAGATCGAAGCAAGGGAGCCCACCCTTTAGTTGTGCCTAGGGAAGGTCAAAGACATCATCGGGCAGTTCCGAAGCTTTTCAATTCGGCACATCCCGAGGGGGGAGAGTACTCAGGCTGATCAACTTGCCAAGTATGGGGCTCGAGTCCGAGGAATGATGATGGAGCTTTTCAAGCCATCCATAGAAGAGGGAGAACTCATTGAGATAAGCCAGCAAGGGTCTTGGATGGACCCCTTCATTACCTTTTTGACTTCTGGGAAACTACCCGGAGGTGATCGCGATAAGAAGCGTGCTAGGTACAAATCAGCATACTACCTACTAAAATATGGGGCTTTGTACCGTAAGACTGTAACACAGCAAATTCTAGGATTGGTAAAAGTTTGGTGACACGGCCTGGGACACGGGCGTGTCCCAGGGCGTATCCTGCTCGGGTGAGCAGCCGGCGAGAGTTCGATGAAAATCTTTTCGATAAAAAAATGACAGAACACGCCATCTGACACGGGCGTGTCAGATGCCATGTCCTCCTCTGGTCGACGAACTTTGAGCTGGGATGTGTCTAGTGTCGTGTATGGGCACACGGCCTATGACACGGGCGTGTCACAGGCCGTGTACTTTGCGGGATGTGCCCAAGGCATTGAGGCCTGGTGAACACGGGCAGGACACGCTCGTGTCTTGGGGTACACGGCCTGTGACACGGGCGTGTCACTGGCCGTGTCCCGATCAGGTTGATCTCAATTTTGTGCAGCTTGAAGTACATGACCACATACACGGGCGTGTCTACAGGCATTTTAGGTGACATGGCCCGTGAAAAGGACGTGTCACATGGGCATGTACTAGTCAGGATAAGTCGGTTGTGTGCCGCTTAAGGTACACGGCCTGTGATAGGGGCATATCACAGGCCGTGTCAGGCAAAAATAACCTTTTGTTGCAAAATCATGGTTGTCCATATTCTCCGCGGGGATCCAATGGCTGAGGTTCCTCCCTGCTTCCTTAAGGCTGAAAACTGAGAAGAGAATTCTCATTTGTGTTGGGCCTTCATCTTTCTACAATACTAGAGAGAGAAAGAGAGGAAGAAGGAGGAGGAGGAAGAGGAGTTGGCCACCGGTGGAGCTGCATAGTTCTGGTCAGAGATCCGAGGCTAGCGATGTGAAGGCAAAGCCATTGCGGTACTTTCGAGCTGGCTAGGAATCCATGGCTTCGAAGCGGTCTTCAAGGGTAACTACTTTTCTTCCTAGCCATGTGAAGGCTTCCTTTTTGGTATGTGCATAAGATTCCCCCACCAGAGGGAGGCTTGTTGTGGGAGTCCCTTGGGTTGATTCATGGAATCCCCAATCATTTGGCATATAGATCCGAAAAAGGAGTACGGAATAGGCATGCTGTGTGAAGCCCATCTGGACAGGTTGGTTTGAATTGGTGATCTTTCATCTACGCACCGGAGAAGACTCCGTGATATACGTGTAGTTTAGGATTCGATGGGTAGTACCTGTGAAGGGAAGTAACAGAAAGTACTGGAGTGGTAGTCCAGGAAAATACCCTTATGATGCATGTACTGCTGGGTTATACCTGTGAAGGGCAGTAGCAGGAAGTACTGGATTGGGCATCCAGGAAATACCCTTTGTAATTCTTGCTATTCATGGGTGGTACCTGCGAAGGGTAGTGGCAGGAAGTACTGGCGTGGTGAGCCAGGAAAAGACCCTTGATGCGTGTAATGTTTGATGGGTTGTGCCTGTGAAGGGGAGTAGCAGGAAGTACTAGCTTGGCAGCCCAGGAAAATGACCTCAATTGAATGATGTGAATGTACAGTTAAGGCTAGGGATGGAAAGTGAGTTCTGTCGCTAACGCGAGCCTTGGAACCTAGCTAACCGATGATTGGAAAGCCAGTCCTGCGAGAATATGATGGCTATGTGTGAGCGGATGAGCTCATCGAATGGAAACAGGTAAGGTGAAACCGACCCGCATCTTTTATTTAGCCGCGAGTACGTCGTACTCGGTGATGGCAAGGTGACTTGAGCAACGGGGGGTGGCTGATCCGACCTGCGCTATGTCTGGCCGACGTGAGACCAGAAAGTGCGGTCTATTGGAGCATACAGCAAGAGTCTTAGACCTACTCTCCATGATACAATGGGGGGCTATGGGCCAATCCCGGTTCATTAAGAGTAAATTCTCCGACTGCACGCCATGGAGCAAAATGCTCAATTTTACCGTTGGGTTACGACCCTGATACGGTGGTGGGACCCTGGCTCGCCGGTACACCAAGAATGTGCCCTGAGTGCAGGAATCGTCGGACCGCGTGGCTGACGGTTATGATGGAATGTATGTGCATGGGAGCATAATGTATGAAGATATATATATCTGCCTGTGAAATGCTATGCCTACAGGGAAGGAATACCACTGCCCTGGGAAAGGGGTGGGGTCATTATAAAATTGGTCAGCTGAATGCTGACCATTGCCTTGTTTGCCACCGTTGGGTGGGCTGTCCCTGTGTAGGTGCTGGTGAACCAAGCGGGACACATAAAGGCTAAAGTCCGTACTGCTACTGTTGTTGCTGCTGCTGCTAGCCCTATAAGGCTAAACTAAAAATGCTATGTTTATTTATATGTGGCCGGCCTGCACGCCAATGTTTGAGGCCACTGTTATGAAAAGCCTTGTAAGGCCATATGGCAGACTGTTATGTATTTGGTGAACATTCCTATATGAATGTGGAGCTTTTATATTATGGACATTCATGTGAGTTAGTTCAGCTTCGTGTTATAGACTTCTGTTAGAATGCAATGAGATAGGATGCGCAACTCTGGTATCACTCTGTGACTTCCCTGCCTGTTTTATGGTATATGCTCTGGGGCCCTGGTCGGACCTTCTAGTATATACCTGTGAACGGATGGAGTCGTTACATTTTTGGTATCATCTGTCTCGGTCTTTCCCTTTCGAATTCATGGTCGAATTCTTTTGTGGGGTGGCGAGCACGTGTACGTGCGAACCACATAAACATTAATGAACTCTTGAATGTCCACCTTAGGAATGCAAATATATGTGTTTGAGGAACCTGCGCGTTCTTATTTTATTGTGATTGCTTGTGTTCGGTCGTAAATGTGTGTATCTTGTTCACCTATAGGTAACTCGAAGCATTGCGGGGCAGTCAGAGCCCCAACGTTCTGATGAAAGTACGGCACCAGTGAGGTGCCTACACCTCCGCCTTCTGCGAAAACGGTGCGATTAGTTGCTGAGGCTTTGTTTGCCATGATTCAAGCATAGCCGATTGGGCAGACGCAGCCGGCCTTGAAGCCAGAACACGTTGCGGCGAGGCCAGCACCTATTGCGGTTGTGGCACCTTGAGTAGCTGAGAAGCAGTTGAAGCAGTTCATGAGCTTCCATCCACCTACGTTTTCGGGAGAGGGATCTCCTACGCAGGCTGATGATTGGTTGTCGCGTGTCAAGCGGATAATGACGGCGATTGGGACGACGGATGATCAGAAGGTCACCTTAGCCACCTTCTTACTGTAAGGAGAGGCACGTTTATGGTGGGATGAGGTGGAACTACATCACATAACGGGGAGGCCGTTAACACAAGTGACGATTGAGGAATTCTCCCGACTCTTCCTTGCAAATCACCTCCCGGCGGCACATCATATTGCCATGGAGAATGAGTTCCAAAGGTTGACGCAAGGAGAGGGCAGTGTTGACATGTACCTGCATGAGTTCACGAGGTTGGGACGGCATGCGTGTTCGATTTTTGCTGATGAGCAGAGGAAGACGAATAGGTTCTACGAAGGATTGCGGGATGAATTACGGTTCCTGCTCTCTAGTTCAGTGAACCAAGGCTTCTAGGTACTGGTTGACACCGTGTGCGTGCTGGAAAAGTACATGAAGAGGGTGTAAGGGAAGAGGGCCTTGGCTATGACACAGCCGGAGTTTAAAGTACCCCAACCTGGGAAATCATACTATAAGAAGAAGAAGTCGGGCAAGAGGTCCAAGTCGGCTGGACAAGCTCCTTCTATGGTTGCATTGGGAGCAATGTCGGGGGCCACTTCAAGGCCGGAGACTCGTGCATTCTTTATTTGTGGACGGGTGGGGCATATAGCCCGTGATTGTCTGGTTGTTCCTCCGAAGGGAGCAAAGAAGGCGGGAGCGTCGTATGCTGAGAATGGAAAGGCGGTGGTGGAGTCCTCTGCCTCCCAGGAGCAACCCCGAGTCTAAAATCTTGGCCTGCAGGAGGCCATTAAGCTGAGTGACGTCATCACAGGTACGAGTTATATTATTGCATTGTTTTGCTTAATCCATGTTTTGTTTATTGTGTGCTTTCGATGTGGCTTGCGTGTGGCATGATTGCCACAGGCTTTGTGATGATTCGAAACACGCTGGCGCGAGCACTGTTTGATACGGGTGCTTCACTTTCTTTTCTATCTAAAGACTTCATAGCGCGACTTGGAATACCTAGTCGTGTGAAGACAGATATTGTCAAGGTGGTGTTGCCGAATGGTTGTTTGATGCTCGCGGATCGGGCTTGCGATGTGGTGGTGCAAATTGGAAGTCGAGATTTCTATTTGACTACATCTGTATTGCCGATATCGGAATGTGACGTGATCTTTGCTATGGATTGGATCACGAAGCAGCATGCCTTAATTGATTGTAATGCCAAAGGGATCACGTTGGTCCAGAATACCGAGCAAGAGACTAAGTTCGCAAGCATGCGAGGAGTGGGTGGGATGTTGATGTCTGTACTCCAAGTCATCAAGGCTGTTTGGAAGGGCGCAGAGTGCTACTTCACGCTGATTCAGGCCGTTGAGCCAAAGGCCGGTGTGAGCGATGTTTCGATCGTGTCGTATTTTGTAGATGTGTATCCCAAGGATCTCCCTGGGCTACCACCCCAGCTAGAGATTGACTTCACGATTGAGTTGGTGCCAGGGGCGAAATATGTGGCCCGCTCACAATATCGTATCGCGCCAAAGGAAATGGCGGAGTTGAAAGTCCAACTGTACGAGTTGCTAGAGCATGGTTATATACGCACAAGCATGTCACCTTGGAGCGCGCTTGTTCTATTTGTGAAAAAGAAAGATGGTGGTTTGCGTTTATGTATTGACTACTACAAGCTGAATAAGCTGACAGAGAAGAACAAGTATCTGATTCCCCGTATTGATGAGTTGTTCGATCAGCTGGTGGGCTCAACCGTCTACTCCAAGTTGGATTTGAAGTCTGGTTATTACCAGTTGAGGATTCGGGATGGTGACATTCCCAAGACTGCATTTGGAATGCGTTACGGGCAGAGTACACGGTAATACCGTTTGGGCTGTGTAATGTGCCATTAGTGTTTATGGACCTGATGCACCAATCATTCTGAGAGTACCTGGACTTGTTCATGATTGTATTCATTGATGGTATCCTGGTGTACTCGAAATCTGAAGCCGATCACGAAACCCACTTGCGGTTGGTGTTGCATCCGTTGAGGAAGAATAAGCTCTATGCCAAGTTCTCGAAGTGCAAGTTTTGGCTATCGTCGGTGGCTTTTCTTGGCCATGTGGTGAGCGGAGAGGGCATAGTAGTGGATCCGGCAAAGATACGAGCCATACATGAGTGGCAAGTGTTGTCTTCGGTGGCCGAAGTCCGGAGCTACCTTGGACTGGCGGGCTACTATAGATGGTTTGTTGAAAACTTCTCGCGGATCGCTTTGCCTCTAACCACACTGATGAGAAAGGATCAGAAGTTTGTTTGGATGTCGGAGTGCGCGCGAGCATTTGAAGAGCTAAAGTGTCGGTTGACCACAACGCCTGTGTTGACGTCGCTATGTGGTACTGATGGATTTGAAATCTACAATGATGCTTCAGGGAGCGTCTTAGGCGGCGGCCTTCTGCAAAATGGGAAAGTGATTGCTTATTGCTCTCGACAACTGAAGGTGCATGAGCGAAATTATCCCGTCCATGACTTAGAATTGGCTGTGGTGATCTTTGCACTGAAGTTATGGCAGCATAATCTGTATGCCGTGAAAGTAAAAATCTATACAGACCACAAGAGGCTAAAGTATTTTTTGGAGCAGAAGGACCTGAATATGCGACAATGAAGGTGGTTGGAGTTCCTTGGGGACTACACCTTTACGATTCATTATACTCCCGGGAAGGGAAATGTGGTCGCGGATGCCTTGAGTCGGAGAGCTCTGGCAAGGGCAAGCTGGTTGTAGAGGCACAATGAACGTCTAATCCAGGAGTTGGAAGTGTTGGAGATATCATGTGTTGATAAGAATGCTACAGTCGATGCATGTTTGAACTGGACGGAGGTGCAATGTGACATTGCAGACAGAGTTCGATGAGCAACATAGCTAGATGAGAATCTCCAACGCTATGCCAAGGATGGGCCAGAGGGAAAATTCTCCTGGGATGACGACCTTTTTGCGGAAAGAGGGCTGTTTGTGCGTCCCGAGTTTGGGTAAATTGCGAGAAGAATTGATGTACGAAGCTCACTATATAAAGTACTCAATTCACCCTGGGAGCACAAAGATGTTCAAAGATATGAAGAAGCTATTCTGATGGCCAGGACTAAAGAAACATGTCGCTCATTATGTGGCCAAATGCCAAACTTGTGCTTTGGTGAAGGCAGAATGCCAGAAGCCTGACGGTTTCTTGAAGTCGTTACCGATTCCGGAATGGATGTTCGATGATATTTCCATGGATTTCGTGCACGGGTTGCCGAGATCTCAGAGCGGGAATAATTCAATTTGGGTAATTGTAGACCGACTGATAAAGGTGGCACACTTCCTTCCGATTAAATGGGACGATTCTGTTGAAAGTTTGGCAAAGCTGTATGTTGAACAGATTGTGCGGCTACATGGTGTTCCTCGGAGCATTGTGAGCGATCGGGATGTGCGCTTTACTTCGAATGACTGTAGGCTAGTCCATCAGTTGTTTGTCACGAAGTTGATGTTCAGTACGACCTTTCATCCCCAGACAGATGGCCAGACTGAGAGAACCAACAAAACGATGGAGGATATGCTCTGCATGTGCGCCCTGGACTTTGGGAAGAGATGAGAAGATCATCTCTACTTAGTGAAGTTTGCCTACAATAACAGCTACCAAGAAAGCATCGGTATGGCACTGTTTGAAGCTCTGTATGGTCGGAAGTGCCGGACGCTATTAGCTTGGGCAGAAGCAGGAGAATACAAAGTGTATAGACGTAACAAAGTCACGGAAGCGGACTCGACAATACGCACTATCTGGGAGCAGCTACTGACAGTCCAGGATCGTCAAGCGAAATACTACAACGCCAAGCACCAGAATGTGGAGTTTGTGGTGGGTGACTGGGTATACCTAAAGATCAAACCCTTCAAAGGTGTGTTCAGAATTTGGTGACTGAAAAAGTTAAGTCCGAGGTATCTTGGTCCGTTTGAAGTGGTAGAGTAAATTAGAGAAGTTGTATATCGGCTAGCTCTTTCGGCAGACTTGGGTGGATTACATGATGTGTTTCACATCTCGGTACAACGAAAAGTCGTCAAAGATCCAGCCTAAGTGATCGAGACTGATCGGGTGCCGGTGGAGTATGGTCTTACGACAAAAGTTCGGCCCATTCGGATCGAGGATCGTGCCGATAAATAATTGTGGTACAAGACAATCAGGATGGTCAAAGTCCGATGGGACAATTGCGGTCGTGAAGAGCTAACATGGGAGCGAGAGCAGACCATGCGAGCTGAATTTCCTGAGCTCTTTGTGTAACTATTATGCAGTGTGTATCGCGTTGTATTAACCGTTTATGGAATAAAACAACTTGTGTTTGTTTTCCTTCCTGTGTGCAAATTTTGGGGACGAACTTTTTGTAAGGAGGGGAGGGTTGTAACACCCCAAATTCTAGGATTGTGAAAAGTTAGGTGACACGGCCGGGGACACGGGCGTGTCCCAGGGCGTGTCCTGCTCGGGTGACCAACCGGCGAGAGTTCAACGAAAATCCGTTCGACAAAAAAATGATGGAATTTCCATCTGACACGGGTGTGTCAGAGGTCGTGTCCTCCTCTGGTCGACGAACTTCGTTCGATGAATTTTGAGCTGGGACATGTCTAGTGTCGTGTATGGGCACACGGCCTATGACACGGGCATGTCACAGGCCGTGTCCTTTGCGGGATTTGCCCAAGGCGTTGAGGCCTGGTGAACACAGACAGGACACGGTCGTGTCTTGGGGTACACGACCTGTGACACGGGCGTGTCACTGGCCGTGTCCCGATCTTGTTGATCTCGATTTTGTGCAGCCTAAAGTACATGGCCACAGACACGGGCGTATCTGCAAGCGTGTCAGGTGACACGGCACGTGACACAGGCTTGTCACATGGGCATGTACTGGTTTGGATAAGTCAGTTGTGTGCCTCTTAAGGTACACGGCCTGTGACACGGGCATGTCAAGGGCCGTGTCAGGCAAAAAATAGCCTTTTGTAGCAAAATCATGGCCGTCCATGTTCTTAGCGGGGATCCAATGGCTGAGGTTCCTCCCTGCTTCCTTAAGGCTAAAAACTGAGAAGGGAATTCTCATTTGTGTTGGGCCTTCATCTTTCTACAATCCTAGAGAGAGAAAGAGAGGAAGAAGGAGGAGGAGGAAAAGGAGCCGGCCACTGGCAGAGCTACGGAGTTCCGGTCAGAGATCCGAGGTTAGCGTTGTGAAGGCAAAGCCGTTGCGGTACTTTCAAGCTGGCTAGGAATCCATGGCTTCGAAGCGGTTTTCAAGGGTAACGACTTTTCTTCCTAGCCATGTAAAGGATTCCTTTTTGGCATGTGCATAAGATTCCTCCACCAGAGGGTGGCTTGTTGTGGGAGTCTCTTGGATTGATTCATGGAATCGCGAATCATTTGGCATATAGATCCGGAAAAGGAGTACATAATAGGCATGCTGTGTGAAGCCCATCTGGACAGGTTGGTCTGGATTGGTGATGTTGCATCAACGCACCGGAGAATACTCCATGATACACGTGTAGTTTAGGAGTCGATGGGTAGTACCTGTGAAGGGAAGTAATAGGGAGTACTTGAGTGGTAGTCCAGAAAAATACCCTTATGATACTTGTGCTGCTGGGTTATACCTGTGAAGGGTAGTAGCAGGAAGTATTGGATTGGGCATCCAGGAAATACCCTTTGTAATGCTTGATGTTCATGGGTGGTACATGTGAAGGGTAACAGCAGGAAGTACTGGCGTTTTGAGCCAGGAAAAGACCCTTGATGCATGTAATGTTTGATGGGTTGTGTCTGTGAAGGGGAGTAGCAAGAAGTACTGGCTTGGCAGACCAGGAAAATGCCCTCAAGTGATTGTTGTGAATGTACGGTTAAGGCTAGGCATGGAAAGTGAGTGATGTCGCTAATGCAAGGCGTGGCACCTAGCTTACCGATGATTGGAAAGCCAGTACTGCGAGGATATGATGGCTATGTGTGAGCGGATGAGCTCATCGAATGGAAACAGGTAAGGTGAAACCAACCCGCGCCTTTTATTTAGCCGCTAGTACGCC
Organism: Platanthera guangdongensis; assembly: GCA_039583875.1. NCBI lineage: Eukaryota > Viridiplantae > Streptophyta > Magnoliopsida > Asparagales > Orchidaceae > Platanthera > Platanthera guangdongensis. Next base: position 165,578,555 of record CM077152.1, on the reverse strand, counting down.
GTACTCAGTGATGGCAAGGCAACTTGAGCAATAGGGGGTGGCTGATCCGACCTGCGCTATGTCCGTCCGACGTGAGACCAGAAAGTGCGGTCTGTTGGAGCGCATAGCAAGAGTCTTAGGCCTGCGTGCCATGATACATTGGGGGGCTACGGTACAATCCCGGTTCATTAAGACAAAATTCTCCGGCTGCACGCCATGGAGCAAAATGATCAATTTTACCGTGGGTTGCCACCCTGATACGGCGGTAGGACCCTGGTTCGGTAGTACACCAAGAATGTGCCCTGAGTGCACGGATCGTCGGGCCGCGTGGCTGACGGTTGTGATGGAATGTATGTGCGTGAGAGCACAATGTATGAAGATATATATCTGTCTGTGTAATGTTATGTCTGCATGGAAGGAATACCACTGCCCCGGGAAAGGGGTGGGGTCGTTATAAAATTGGTCAGTTGAATGCTGACCGTTGGCTTGTTTGCCACCGTTGGGTGGGCTGTCCCTATGCAGGTGCTGGTGAACTAAGAGGGACACATAAAGGCTGAAGTCCCTGCTGCTGTTGTTGCTGCTGCTGTTAGCCCTTGAAGGCTAAACTAAAAATGCTATGTTTATTTATACGTAGCCGCCCTGCGCGCCAATGTTTGAGACCACTGTTGCGAAAAGCCTTGTAAGGCCATAAGGCCAACTGTTATGTATTTGGTGAACATTCCTATATAAATGTGGAGCTTTTATATGGTGGACATTCATGTGAGTGAGTTCAGCTTCGTATTATAGGCTTCCGGTAGAATGCAATGAGTTAGGATGCCTAACTATGGTATCACTCCGTGACTTCCCCGCCTGTTTTATGGTCTATATTGTGGGGCCCCGACCGGACCTTCTAGTATATACCTGTGAATGGATGGAGTCGTTACAAAGGCACTGTCGGGTCTTCTGGCTCGATGTGTGTCAGAGGAGGAGGTTGCAAGGGTTCTGGAAGAAATTCACTCAGGAGAATATGACAGTCACTCAGGAAGCAGGACTTTGGAGGTGAGAGTGTTGATGTAGGGGTACTTCTAGCCTACCATCAGGTAAGATGCAGACGAATTCGCAAAAATATGCCAAAAGTGTCAGGAGTTCTCCTCCTCCAACTCCTTCCAGCGTAGAGGTTACGAACCATCACGGCTCCCTGGCCCTTCGCTATATGGGGACTAGATCTAGGGTGTCCTTTTCCACAGGCAAGTGGCCAAAGGAAATTTTTGTTGGTCATGGTGGAGTACTTTTAAAAATGGCTAGAGGTGAAGGCATTGGCCAAGGTGACTTCACAGGTTGTCAAAAATTTCGTATGGGGAGATATCATCTGCCGACACGGGCTACCACTGACCATAATTTGCTAGTAGGGAATTCGTTGACTTCTGCATCCAGTTGGGCATAGACCTCTGTTTTGCCTCGGTTCATCACCCGCGGAGGAATGGACAAGTGGAAGCAGCAAATAAGATCATTGTTAACCTTTTGAAGAAGAAAGTGGAAAACCTGAGGGGGGGCTGGGTGGAACAGCTCCCTTCAGTCCTCTGGGCCTTGAGAACCACACTAAAGACCGCAACAGGAGAGACCCCCGTTAAGCTCTCCCATGGCTCGGAGGCTGTCATACCAATAGAGTTCGAGGTCACATCACCAAGAGTAGCCATTACAAGAGAGGGAGACGAAGGGTGGATGACAGAGAACGTGGAAGAGCAAAAACTCTCTCTTGATCTCGTGGAAGAGCTCAGGGATTTGGTGATGATCTGGCATGAGGTGGTCAAGTGTTGGATGGCGTGATACTATGATTGCAGGAATTCACATGCTGTGGCGGGGCAAAATTTTAAAAACTAATTCCCAACAACCACACAAAACACGGGATCGGATATCCAATGTAAATGTCCTACTAGTTAAGCAAATGAAAAACCTAACTCATCACATCTAACCATTGCAAAAAGGGTTAGAAATGTATCTCTAGGGAACAAAATCCCTAGGCAGAAGAGGAGGCACGTCGAAGAGATAAATTGCAATCCCACCGCAACGATGAGACTGATCGTCTTGCCTCTTGGTTCACCTCGAACCCGAACAGCGACCCAAGTCCATTGATAGGAGAAGAGGGCACTCGCTTAGACCAACTCCGTCAAGAGGACCGAGGACTCCAAGTGGGCAAATCACACTAGTCGCCGGCGTGAGATGAGCAGAGTAGAAAATTACCAAACAGGGCTGCTGGAGGAGAATGACCAACAAGGCAGACCTCTGCCGTGGCTGAGGGTCTCTCCTTTAGCCGGATCTGGAAATGCACGGGCTATCCACGAGTCGTCCGCGAACTCCAGGTGCAGTTCAATGACGGCGAGGAAGCAGCAGTGAAAACAAGGATCACCGGCGAGGAGGTGGGTGGAGGAGCGGGCCGACGGCGAGAACAGCGGCTAGAGCGCGCCGTCAGATGATTCCTAAAACCCTAGCCGAAACCGTTGCGCTTCCGCCCTTTTCTGCTTTTCTCCTCTCTACCCATGAAAACCCGCACAGGTATATATATATATATATATATATATATATATATATATATATATATATATATATATATATATTAACATATATATGTATTATATATATACCGAATATTTCCAAATCAAGCCCGTTTAGGTTGGGGTTATACAAACTCCAATCACTGTGCCCTTCTATTAAATAATTACGACAACTCGCCTTGTCGTAATTCTCTTTTTTTAATAATTGCACAGAGAAAAATGGTCTAAGCACGAAGTGTCACCATATATTCTGACTGAGTCTAATACGGTGAATCTAGTCTGTTCCCGTTCATTTGGTCTGACCTCGCAGAGGGAACATGTCATCACGGCAATAATACACCAATTTGTATTATCGACTATAAGAGGCTTTATCAATGCATTATAGTTGCCACAACAACATGTTAGAGGAGGTAACCGAACTAAATGGCCAGTGTCTAACTTTTGTCACATGATATCATAAATATTGTGCGAATTTGGGACCATGTCATTCTCGCACTATATTTGTCTTTCTTGGTCTCATAAGCAAGTGTGTCTTTATAACTACATTAGTTATAATGCATGCTATACAAACTCGCTTTGCCAAGGGGCCCGACTATATCATAACCCAAAATAGCTTGGGGACAAATGATATTTTGATATATACATCCCTTACCCGTAAGTGTGAATAACGAATGACAGTATATATCACCATCAAAATATAGTATTCAACTACAATCACATTGCTCACACCGACGCGCTTAATCTACATATCTCATATCTCAGTAGACATGTTGTAAGCTCTAATGACACTAAACACATTCCAATTTAATGTTACAACTTAAGATAGGCCAACCTCAATATGTATGAGACTATACGCATACATACTCGCGTGATTAAACGATAACTATTATCAACATTTGTAGAACTACAATGTACTTTAATCCACATGACAATCCAAGGTGGTGGTCAATGTCCCTCTTTGACTACCAGGATCGTGAGCAAATAAAACTAAGATCATATGATGGAACCCAAGTGTTCTACAGCTCAAGACCAAGGGCATCTTCCTGAGCTATCATGAAGCATCATCATATGATATTGGGACAGAATAAGTCAAACATTCATCAAAAACATGAACTTTAATAAACTTAAAGACAACTTTCAAAACACAAATCCTTCAATCTCCCACTTGTTTTTAAAGCTTCTAATAAAAGAGATATAAAACATAGGAATCCTCCGTCATTAAACATCAAGCCATTCTCCATGGTCTTGTAACACCATGGACTCGAAATGAATTTCTCCTTTGGCTTGAGACAGAGGCTTGGTGAAGGGATCAGTTGTGTTTCTATTTATCTCAATCCATAAAAGCGCAATCTTTCCTTCTTCAATGAAGTCACGTGTGACAAAATACTTCTTATCCATGTATTTTGTCTTGTGATGTGATTTCGGTTCCTTGATTTGTGAAATGGAAGCACTATTATCACAAAACAATCTCAAGGGCCATTCACTAGATGCCACGACTCCCAATTCCTCAAGAAATTTATTTATCCAGACTGCCTCTTTGCTTGCCTCTGCGGCCTCCATGACTTCCGCGGCGGTGGTTGAATCAGCAATAGTGGATTGTTTCCAACTATGCCAACTCACATCTCCAGCATTCAGAAGAAAAACGAACCCAGATTGAGATCTTCTATCGTCCGGATCTGTCATAAAGCTAGCATCCGTGTAACCTTCTACATGGAGCTCTTTATGTCCACCAAATACAAGAAACTTATTCTTGGTCCTTTTAAGGTACCTAAGAATATTCTTGATCGCCGTCCAATGATATGGACTAGGTGAAGCTTGATATCGACTCATCATGCTGAGAGCATATGCGACATCCGGTCTCGTACATATCATGGCATACATGATGGAACCTATGGCGGAGGCATAGGGCACATTCATCATGTATTCGAAGTCTTTATGTGATGAGGCATATTGAGACTTGCCTAGCTGAGTAGACGTCTTCATTGGCACATTTCCTTTCTTAGAGTTTTTCCATATGGAACCTTTCTAAGACTTTGTCAATGTAGATACTTTGACTTAGGCCAATAAGTCTACGTGATCTGTCTCTATATATCTTTATCCCTAAGATATATTGGGCTTCACAAATGTCTTTCATTGAAAAGATTGTTTTCAATGAGTTTCTTACTTGTTCCATTAATGATAAGTTGTTGCCCATTAAGAGAATATCGTCAACATATAAAATCAAGAATGTAACATTGCTCCACTAACCTTCTTGTATACACAAGGCTCTTCCTTGCTTTGAATGAACTCAAGGGTTTTAACTTCTTCCTCAAAGCATTTGTTCCAACTCCTTGATGCTTGCTTCAACCTATAAATGGCTCTTTGAAGCTTGCATACTTTGCCTCTATTTTGAGAATCTTCAAAACCTTGAGGTTGCTTCATGAATACATCCTCATCTAGCTTTCCATTTAGGAAGGCCGTTTTGACATCCAATTGCCAAATTTCATAATCATGAAATGCGGCAATCGCCAACATGGTCCGAATAGTCTTAAACATCACAACGGGCGAGAAAGTTTCATCATAGTCAATCCCTTGGATTTGACTAAAACCTTTCACTACAAATCTTGCCTTATAGGTTGTCATGTTTCCATTCATGTCCATCTTCCTCTTAAAAATCCATTTATAGGTGATGGATTTCTTTCCATCAGGAAGGTCAACCAAGTTCCATAGTTGGTTATCATAAATGGATTGTATCTCAGACTTCATGGCTTCAAGCCATGCTACGGAATCCTTTCTTTCCATTGCTTCTTCATAGGTCAACGGGTCTTCTGTGTCTAGAATAAACACCTCATGAAGACCCATGTAAAAGTCAGGCTTTTTCCTTTCCCTGATCGACCTTCTAAGATCCTTTGGTTTGCCTAGCTCAGTCTGAGTTTCTTGAATTTCCTCCACTATTTCTGGTGGAGTCAATTCATGCTCAACACGAGTAAGAGTAACCGGTGGTGGTAAAGCAAGAGTTTCCTCCGTAATCATTTGCGGAGGTGGAATACTCATGCTCCCACTGACTAAAGGAACCTCTTGTGACTCTTGGTGATCATAATGAACATTAATGCTCATCTCACGATCACTTTCTTGTAGGTTTTCTTGAGCTTCCTCAAGTGTCACCCTACGGTCACAGCTTTTGATTCTTTCAAGAAACTCTTTCTCTAAGAATGTAGCACCCTTTTTGACAAAAATAGTATTTGTTGATTTGTGCCAAAAGCTATACCCTTTTGTTTCTCTTGGGTATCCAATGAAGAAACACTTATCGGCTTTGGGGTCTAGTTTGGATGATTGCATACGTTTGACATATGCCTCACAACCCCAAATCTTAAAGAAAGATGTGATGGGTGGTTTCCCAACCCATATTTCATGTGGAGTTTTCTCTACGGCTTTAGTTGGAACGAAGTTTAAAGTGTAAGTTGTCGTTAAAAGTGCATGACCCCAAAAATATAAAGGTAGATCGGTTTGACACATCATGGTTCTAACCATGTCAAGCAGAGTCCGGTTTCTCCTTTCGGGGACACCATTCCATTGCGGTGTCCCAGGAGGAGTTAGTTGTGGTACAATACCACACTCCTTTAGGTAAGTATTGAACTCATTGCTCAAGTACTCACCTCCACGATCTGTTCTCAAAACTTTGATTCTCTTATCTAGTTGATTTTCCACTTCATTTTTATATTCCCTGAACTTGGCATGAGATTCACTCTTATGCTTCATAAGATAAACATAACCATATCGACTATAATCATCCGTAAAAGTGATGAAGTACCTAAAACCATCTCTAGCACACACATTCATTGGACCACATACATCAGAGTGTATCAATTCCAATAGGTTGTTTGCTCTTGCACCTTTCTTTATAAAAGGTGTCTTGGTCATTTTGCCCCTTAGGCATGATTCGCATATATCTATTGTATCAGGATCAAAAGAACCTAAAAGATTAGCTTGATGTACTTTCCTTATACGATTTTCATTAATGTGACCAAGACGATGGTGCCATAAGAGAGTCTTACTTATGTGAGAAATTTTGAGTCGTTTGTTACTGATATTTAATACTTGTTTATCATCACCAATGTTAAGCAAATACAATCCATTGGAAATGAAAGCACTTGCATAAAATAAACCATCCTTCTCAATCCTCATTTGGGAGTTCCCAATGACAAAACTAAAACCTTCTGCATCCAAACATGATACAGAAATAATGTTTCTTAAAATAGAAGGGACGTGATAAACATTAAATAAAGTTAGACATAAACTACTAGATAAGGGGAGTTCCAAAGTGCCCACCGCAACTGCAGAAATACTAGCACCGTTTCCAACCTTCAGCACCACCTCTCCTTTTGGAGAGAGATCTCCTATCCTTTAGTGACTGCATATTTGAGATTAAGTGAGCACATGATCCGGTATCAATTACCCAATCAAGGATAGTAGTGGTTAAATTCAAACTCAACTCAAAAATAAAAATACCTTTAGGACGCTTCCTTTCTATTTTGCCTTCATCCAAGTCTCTCTTGTACTTGGGGCAATTCATTTTGAAGTGTCCCTTCTCATGACAATGGAAGCATTCAGTGAGAGAGTTAGGAGAATTCTTCACTTTGCCTCCCTTGGAGCCACTATCTTGAGTACCTCCCTTTTTGCCCTTGAGATGAAAATTTCCTTTCGAGGTCTGGCCTTTAGTCTTATTCTTGTTTTTGAATATCTTCTTGCTATCAGACGCCACAGCTAAGACAACATTTCTCTTTGTCTTGCCCATGTCAACCTCAGCTGTTTTGAGGGCGTTATGGAGTTCATTCATGGTCATTTGCTTCTCACGCATATGATAATGCATGATGAAATCCTTAAATGAGTAAGGCAGTGATCCCTAAATGATGTCTTCGGCAATGTCTTCAGGAATTGGAGACTTCAGTTTCTCCAACTTTTCCAAATAGCCTTGCACCTTAAGGAAGTGCACTGAGATAGACTCACCCTCCATCATCTTGCACCTTGTGAGTGCGATGGTGGTCTTATAGCGCTCTTTACGAGCACTATCGGTGAACATCTTATCCAATTGTGCTACAATTTCCTTTGCAGGAGTATCGAGAAATTTCCTTTGCAGCTGATGACCAATGCTGGCCAAGATCAGAGTCTGCACGACACGTTGACTGTCATTCCATATTTTCTGTTCCTCCTTCTCAGCATCAGTTGGCTTGCAAATCTTTTTCTCTACTAGGCATTCAACCTCTAGTATAGGTAAGAGATTCTCCAAGCACAACACAATGTTAAGCTTGAGGACCCAGTCAGAGTAGTTTGACTCGTCATTAGCAAGTGGGCTTTTATCAATCATCGAACGCAGAAAATTTGGCAGTGTAGACATAGCTCTATTTTTTTAAAAATATGAGAGTAAGATAGAGTTCATGTTTAGAATAATTTCTCCAAAAAAAATTGATTAGAGAGATCCAAATAATGCTTTAAAATAGTGAATCAAGATCCTTTTAACCTAATGGACTCATCCACAAGATTATCAGGTAGGTACCAATCACCAATCATAAACTTTTAAGATAATCTTAAACACTTATGATTCTTGATAGTAATATTGCAAACAACTATTTTAAAAACATAACACTTTCCCAAAGGACCAAGCCTAGATCTTGGTGATTTGATTAAGAAAACTCATACTGTAAGGAAACTCATGCGAGTGACCTTCCAACAAAATCATTAAGAAGTGCCTCACACAACGTACTCACTTGTGGCCTAATATCGACTCGCATAAGTGCCACCATGTCTAGTGATTGACATTGCACTCATATTCATTCAATATCACTAGCTTAGATGGACACAATGAGGAGGAAAGACATTCTTAAATTTTTCTTTTCACATTCCCAAAAGAATGGAGGAAATTCCAAAATACCTAACTCACGGCATTCTAAAAAAAATATTACATCCATTCCATACCAATTACATTCCAGAGTTGCAATAAAATAAGGAAAAACAAAAGCAATCAAAGAACCTGCTAGACGGGATCCTAACAATGAATGGACTATGTACACAACCCAACGTGTTTCACCTAGATAATTTTAAATCCAAAAAAAATGATCCTCTCATAATCCAAACTAGGGTAGATTACGTTAACATGAAACAGGGTTGTGACATAGCTAATACAAACCATTAGGTAAAAAAAAAACTAGCAAAAGGTGGGCCACATTATCATTGGATATCAACCTCGCTCTGATACCAATGTAGGAATTCACGTGTTGTGGCGGGGCAAAATTTTAAAAAAAAATTCCCAACAACCACACAAAACAAGGGATCGGATATCCAATGTAAACGCCCTACTAGTTAAGCAAATGAAAAACCTAACTCATCACATCTAACCATTGCAAAAAGGGTTAGAAATGTACCTCTAGGGAACAAAATCCCTAGGCGGAAGAGGAGGCACGTCGAAGAGTTAAATTGCAATCCCACCGCAACGATGAGACCGATCGTCTTGCCTCTTGGTTCACCTCAAACCCGAACAGCGACCCAAGTCTGTTGATAGGAGAAGAGGGCACTCGCTTAGACCAACTCCGTCAAGATGACCGAGGACTCCAAGTGAGCGAATAACAGTAGTCGCCGACGTGAGAAGAGCGGAGTAGAAAATACCCAAACATGGATGCTGGAGGAGAATGACCAACAAGGCAGACCTCTGTCGTGGCCGAGGCTCTCTTCTTTAGCCGGATCTGGAAATGCACGGGCTGTCCACGAGCCGTCCGCGAACTCCAGGTGCAGATCAACGACGGCAAGGAAGCAGCGGTGAAAACAAGGATCACCGGCGAGGAGGTGGGTGGAGGAGCGGGCCGACGACGAGAACAGCGGCCAGAGCGCGCCGTCAGATGATTCCTAAAACCTAGCCGAAATAGCTGCGCTTCCGCCCTTTTCTGCTTTTCTCCTCTCTACCCGTGAAAACCCGCACAGGTATATATATATATATATATATAAACATATATATGTATTATATATATATCGGATATTTCCAAATCAAGCCCGTTTAGGTTGGGGTTATACAAACTCCAATCACTGTGCCCTTCTATTAAATAATTACGACAACTCGCCTTGTTGTAATTCTCTTTTTTAATAATTGCACAGAGAAAAACGGTCTAAGCACGAAGTGTCACCATATATTCTGACCGAGTCTAATATGGTTAATCTAGGCTATTCTCGTTTGTTTGGTGTGACCTCGCAGAGGGAACATGTCGTCACGGCAATAATACACCAATTTGTATTATCGACTATAAGAGGCTTTATCAAGGCATTATAGTCGCCACAACAACACGTTAGAGGAGGTAACCGAACTAAATGGTCAGTGTCTAACTTTTGTCACATGATATCATAAATATTGTGCGAATTTGGGACCGTGTCATTGTCGCACTATATTTATCTTTCTTGGTCTCATAAGCAAGTGTGTCTTTATAACTACATTAGTTATAATGCATGCTATACAAACTTGCTTTGCCAAGGGGCCCGACTATATCATAATCCAAAATAGCTTGGGGACAAATGATATTTTGATATATACATCCCTTACGCGTAAGTGTGAACAACGAATCACAGTATATATCACCATCAAAAGATAGTCTTCAACTACAATCACATTGCTCACACCGACGCGCTTAATCTACATTTCTCATATCTCACTAGACACGTTGTAAGCACTAATGACACTAATCACATTCAAATTTAATGTTACAACTTAAGATAGGCCAACCCCTCAATATGTATGAGACTATACGCATACATACTCACGTGATTAAACGATAACTATTATCAACATTTGTAGAACTACAATATACTTTAATCCACATGACAATCCAAGGTGGTGGTCAATGTCCCACTTTGACTACCAGGATCGTGAGCAAATAAAACTAAGATCATATGATGGAACCCAAGTGTTCTACAGCTCAAGACCAAGGGCATCTTCCTGAGCTATCATGAAGCATCATCATATGATATTGGGACATAATGAGTCAAACATTTATCAAAAACATAAACTTTAATAAAATTAAAGACAACTTTCAAAACATAAATCCTTCATTGATGAGCATATAAGGATCAAGCAAATCCAGAAGGGTGATCTGGTTCTCAAAAGGTGAACGCAGCCGGTAGAGGGGCCTCCTTAGGAAAGCTCAATCCAAATTAGGAGGGTCCTTTTGTAGTAAAGGAGGTCTTAAAGTAGGGAGGGTACCACCTCCAGGATGTGGACGGGGTATCCCTTGATCGCGCCCGAAGTGGCGATGACTTAAAGAGATTTTATCCATAACACTCTTTGTTCATTGCATTTTTATGGTTCAATACTTGCAATTTTGGTGTGACCTTCTGATATGATGAAATCGCAGGTCTCTCTTTTCATGACATTAAAAGTTAAATGTGAAAATGGGTGCATGGAGAACCCGAGCAGACCCTCTGACCAGGCTCCCATCAAGGTAGCAGGGCTGTAAGCTCACTCGGTGGTTGGAGATGGTTTGGAGATGAGGCCCTGAGCAGACCTGCTTACCAAACTCTCATCTAGCTGGCAGGGCTGTAGGCTCACTCGGTGGTTAGAGATGGTTGGGAGAGGAGACCCCGAGCAGACCCGCTGACCAGGCACTCATCAAGCTGGCAGGTATGTAGGCTCACTCGGTGGTTGGAAATGGTTGGGAGAGGAGACCCCGAGCAGACCCGCTGACCAGACTCTCATCTAGCTAGCAGGGCTGTAGTCTCCCTCGGTGGTTGGAGATGGTTGGAAGAGGAGACCCCGAGCAGACTCGCTAACCAGGCTTTCATCTAGCTGGCAGGGTTGTAGGCTCAATTAGTGGTTGGAGATGGTTTTAAAAGGATACCCCGAGCAGACTCGCTAAACAGGCTCTCATCTCGATAGCAGGGCTATAGGCTCACTCGGTGGTTGGAGATGGTTTGGAGAGAAGAACCCGAGCAGACCCGCTGACCAGGCTCTCATCTAGCAGGCAGGGTTATAAGCTCACTTGGTGGTTGGAGGTTGTTTGGAGTGGAGACCCCGAGCAGACCCGCTGACCAGGCTCTCATATAGCTGGCAGAGCTTTAGGCTCACTCGGTGGTTTGAGATGGTTTGGAGAGGAGACCCCGAGCAGACCCACTGACCAGGATCTCATCTAGCTGGCAGTGTTGTATGCTCACTCGGTAGTCGGAGATGGTTTGGAGAGGAGACCCCGAGCAGACCCGCTGATCAGGCTCTCATCTAGCTGTCAGGGTTGTAGGCTCACTCGATGGTTGGAGATGGATTGGAGAGGAGACCCTAAGCAGACCCGCTTAGCAGGCTCTTATCTAGCTGGCAGGGTTGTACGCACACTCGGTAGTTGGAGATGGTGTTGGAACACCCTATTACTGATTTGGGTCAGGATCACTATGTCTCTTAGGAAACCTGTTTTGACCTCATTGTATAGATCTAAAGGTCAATTAGAATTGAGTCTAAGAGTTAGTACTTAGGTTTGGAAGATGCCCTCAAGACCAGGATTTTCAGTTTTAGAAAACTAAATCATTTGATCGAGCTCAGTACGACGAATCGTCGAACTCCATTCGACGATCGGTGAGCTCACTTCGACAAATCTTCGAACTCCATTCGACGATCTCTGAGCTCAACTTCAACAAGTCGTCGAACTCCATTCGACGATCTTCGAGCTCAGATCGACGATCTTGACTTTAGTTTGGTTCTCAATCTCTGAGCTCAGTTCGACGATAGTTGAGCTCAGATCGACGATCTCTGTTGCTGTCTAAGTCCAAATCTCTGAGCTCATTTCAACGATAGTGGAGCTCAGTTCGATGATTTTCTGAAGAGTTCAACGATTCTCAAGATTCAAATTCAGACAGTTAAGGAATTGTTCTCAGCAATTAATTCAGAGATCTTGTAGCCGTTTTTCATTTAATCTGGAGCAAGTTTCAAGGAATTATCAAGGAATGTTTTATTGGACTTTCCTCCAGAAGACAAAAGCAATTAAGGAAGTCATTTATGACAGGCCAACGGCTATCTTGGACAGTGGATCATCTCTATTCAGACAGATGGAATAAAAGACAGAATTATTCTCTACAAAAAAATATATAGAAGAAAAACAAGAAGAACAACAGTTAGAAAAATATTCTCTGCAACAACAACTCTCACAACACAACAATCACACCAGAGAAAGAGAAAGGGTTACAGACATTCTCAGTCTCAAAGATTCATATAAGAACACCAACACCAAAAGGAGATCAACAAACTGAAATCTTCAGATCTCTTTTGATTCAAGTGTTCAAGGCCATCATCATTCAAGACTCCAGACACCTCACATTTCAGTTGTTGCTGAAATCATCATCTGCTGGAGATCAATCTTCTGAAGGCCTATCACCCTACTGCAAAGCTTCACTTCCTGAACAACTCAAGATCTCAGGGGGAGCTTTGACAACATCCACTATCTTCTCTCTGATTGTTGATAGAGAAGATCATCTCTTTCCCCCCCCCCCCTCTCTCTCTACTGTAAAGGGTTTTTCGAACTCCCTTCAAAAGTTTGTGTTTGGTTTTTGAGCACCGTATCAAAAGCTCATTGGTGGCAAGACACCTGATCAAAAAATCTGGTTTGCTTTTTGAGCACCTTATCAAAAGCTCATTGGTGCCCAGGACACCTGATCAACTCATCTTGCAGTGGATTCCTACCTAGGGTGGTAGAAGAGTGGATGTACCCAGATTGATTGGGGAACCACTATAGCTCCTTGTGTCATCTAGTTGCTTACTTTATTTTTGTTTCTGGCTGTGGTTTGTGACTAGGTTGCTTTGTGACTAGATTGCTCTGTGATCATTCTGTGATTAGATTTACTTTATATTATTTGCTTCCCTATTCACATTAGAATACAACAACTGTTGTAAAAGTTTTTAGCAAGCACCATACTCTATTCACCCCCCCCCCTCTAGAGTATATCAGATCTAACTCACACTTTCAATTGGTATAAGAGGGAGGTTGGTTAAAAATACCATATCTTCGTGGTTGCACAGGCTAACACCTGAACCCAAAGATTCCTATAGTTAGATCTGCTTATTTTGATTTTGTTATTAGAATTATTTCTTCACAAAACATGACCCAAAACAAAGATTATGCTAGCACCAGACCTCCAGTGTGCAATCTATCCAAGTTTGCACTTTGGAAGGCAAGGATTAGACTCTACATGAATTTTATTGATGAGGACATTTTTAATTCTGTTTTGACAGTGTGTCCAAGACCTCCAGAGAATACAAGTACAAATGTTGTTCCACCTCCCTCAGGAACAGAAGAAGAGATCAAGAAGTGAAAAGTAGCAGATGCAAAGGCTATGAATATCTTAGCCCAGACTATGTCTGATGACATTTTACAAAAGGTGGCTGAATGCAACTCAGCAAAGGAAATCTGGGATAAGATATCTGAGATAGTCTCAGGATCTGCTGATGAAAGAAAAGACAGAAGATCTCACCTCATAACCCAATATGAGAACTTCAAGAAAGCAAAAGCTGAGCCAGTAGCTGAAATGTATAACAGACTCAGCCTGATAGTCAATGAACTGAAGACTTTGGATAAAGAGATCTCATTGACTGAGCTAAATGACAAAATCCTAATGTGCTTCCCAAGCACTTGGGACTCAAGGATCTGGCCAATCAAGGATGCTAGAAGTCTCAATGAGATCACCACAGAAGCTCTCTTGGGCAAGCTTAAATCTTATGAGCTGCTCATCAAAAATAGAGAAGAAGAGCAGAAGGCTGCCTCACCAGCCTCAAGATAGGAAAAGTCAATAGCTTTCAAAGCCACTGAAAATCAGCCTGAAGACAAAATCCCAGGCAATGATGAGCTGCTTAGTCTGTTGGCCAAAAGATTTTACAAAATGGCCAGAAAGGACTTCAGGAAGAGATCATACAATGAGCATGACAAGCCAAGGTATGATAAATCAAACAGTAAAGAAATTGTTTGCTTTGGTTGCAGGAAACCAGGCCACATTGTGCCTGACTGTCCAGAGAATAAAAACAAGGACAGAAAGGACAAGAAAGAAAGAAGAAAAGACAAGGACTTCAAGAAGAAGAGCAATGGCAAACCCTTCTCAAGCAAGAACAAACACACAAGGAAGGGATTTGTTGCTGAATCTTGGAGTGAGACTGAAGAGGAATCAGAAGCTTCATCCAGCTCAAGTGATGATGAGGATGATGCTGAAGAAAAGGAATTCTGCATGATGGATATCAATGCCTCACAACACAATTCTGATGAAGAAGAGTCTGAATCTGAATCAGAAACTCAACTTGAAGAGGACCAGGAAATAAGTTCTTTTGATTTCAATTCTGAGGACTTTAAGTATGAATTTAAAGCACTATGTTTAGACCTATTAAAATCTGAGAAGGAAATTATCTCTCTCAGAAAACAATTGTCTGAACATAGTACCTTAAAATCAGAAAACCTCAAACTCTCTGAGGAGTTGGAGTGTTGTAGGGAGCAGATAGCTTCACTAAAAGGTGAGCTATCAGAGGCCAAAAAGCTTGAAGAATCCCTTAATGGGAGAAGCATCAAGCTAATGGACATCACAAGCACAGTGAACTCTAGATTCAATAGTACACTGGGCTTGGGTGCTTCATCCAGCCAACCTATAGTACTAACAACCCCAATTAAGTTTATTTCTGATAAAGGGAAGGGAGTTGTAGAGGTAGATAGGAAAAATTCTAACTTCTTCAAGAAATCAAGTGTTCAATAGAAATCGTCGAACGGAGCTAGACGATCTTCGAATGCAGATCGATGATCTCAGGCAAAATCGTCGAACTCAGGTCGACGATCTCTAAACCCTGAACTCTACAACAATCGATCGTCGAACGGAGCTCGATGATCTGACCCAAGATCGTCGAACGCAGCTCAACGATCGTCGAGCAGAGATCAGAGATTTTAAAACTTCTTCAAGGGTAAATCAAATTCCAATCCTACAGGTCCTTCATCCAGATTTAACCCTTATACTGAATGGATAATACCTCCAAGTAGATATCATCCTGAAGGTTATAAGAGTCAACCAGGGATGTCATTTATTTCTGAATTTAAAGGTTATCAATCTAGGCCCAAGGTAAACTGGGTCAAAAATAAGTAAATTGTTTTATGTGCAGGTGAAGACCTATCCAACATCAAACCAACAATGGTATTTGGATAGCAGGTGCTCAAAGCACATGACAGGAAGCAAGGACAATCTCACATCCTTTAAAGCCAAGCATGGACCCAAAGTCATATTTGGTGATTCAAACTTTGGACTAACAAAAGGATATGGTGCAGTCCAAATTGGGACAGTCACATTCAAGAAGGTAGACTATGTGGAAGGACTGAAGCATAACTTGATCAGCATCAGTCAGCTATGTGATGAAGGCTACCAGGTGACTTTCAGCAAATCCTTATGCAAAATCAAATCAGAGGACAACACAACTGTGTTGACAGGTAAAAGGAAAGGTAACATTTATTTAGTGGACTTTCTTTCAACTGAAGTAGATATTTGCCTGTTTAACTCTGTTAGTAGACCTAATGTATTATGGCATAAGATATTAGGACACATAAACCTTAGAACCATTGCTAGGCTATCCAAGGACAACCTGGTTAGAGGACTACCTTCTGGCCCCTACAAGAAGGACGGACTCTGCAGGACTTGTCAATTCGGCAAGCAAACTAAAAATAGCTTCAAGTCACTTAATAAGAGTGATTCACCTAGGATTCTGTATCTGTTACACATGGATCTTTTTGGACCCATTACATTACAAAGCTTAGGATGGAAATCTTACAATTTAGTAGTTGTAGATGACTTCTCTAGATTCACATGGGTGTTCTTTCTGAGGAAGAAGTTTGATAACTTTAAGTGTTTGACAGAGTTTCTCAAATGCATACAGACTGAGTTCAATACACACATTGCCCTGATCAGAAGTGATGATGGGACAGAGTTTGATTCTCTTCTTATGCAAGAGTTCTGTCAGAGTGAAGGAATCAGGCACACTTTTTCAGCTCCTAGAACTCCTCAACAAAATGGAGTAGCTGAAAGGAAAAATAGAACCCTTATTGAATCTGCCACTACATTGTTGTCAGATGCTCACCTTCCTCTATCTTTTTGGGCAGAGGCAGTGAACACCTCCAACTATGTGTTGAATAGAAGTCTAATACACAAACTGAAGGGGAAGTCTCCCTATGAATTACTCAAAGGGAAGAAACCTAAAGTAGATTACTTTAGAATTTTCGTTGTATTTGTTACATACACAATAATGACAAGAAGTATTTAGCAAAATTTCAAGCTAAAGCTGATGAAGGAGTGTTTCTGGGATACTCCATGATCAGTAAGGCTTATAGGGTATATAACAAATCAACTCTTAAAATTGAAGAATCTGTTCACATATCTTTTGATGAAACTAACATGTCTTTCAAGTAGAAGAATACTTCTACCATAGAACCTTTGCAGGTACATTCTCTTGCTGAAGACTTGGACAGATTACAAATCATTCAAAAAGTGGAAAGCAGTGAAGATGAAGAAGACATTCAACATCCTGAAGAGAAACCTCTTGAAGAGCCAATTGTTGTACCACAAGAGGAAACAACAACACAGGTTGGTGAACAATCAACACATCCTGTTGATTTAGTCACATCAAGAGACCATCCAATTTCCCAAGTAATTGGAGACATCTCAGCTGGTGTGCAAACCAGAAATCAGGTCAACCAAAACATGTTGCACACTTGCTTCCTATCTCAAATTGAACTTCAATCCATTCAAGATGCAGAGCAAGATCCACACTGGATCATTGCAATGCAAGAAGAGTTGCATAAATTTTAAAGGAACAAAGTTTGGGAACTAGTATCAAGGCCTAAGGATCACTCCATTGTTGGAAAAAGTGGGTGTTAAGAAACAAATTGGATGATCAAGGAGTAATTGTAAGGAACAAGGCAAGGCTAGTTGCTCATGGGTACTCTCAAGAAGAAGGCATAGATTATGACCAGACTTTTGCAGCAGTTGCAAGGTTGGAGGCCATAAGAATCTTCTTAGCATATGCAGCACACAAAGGCTTCAAAGTATACCAGATGGATGTAAAAAGTGCTTTTCTCAATGGGGATATCAAAGAAGAAGTCTATGTCAAACAACCTCCAGGTTTTATCTCTCCAACCCATCCTGATTATGTTTTCAAATTGAATAAAGCATTATATGGTCTCAAGCAAGCTCCTAGAGCATGGTATGAGACCCTAGCATGCTTTCTCCTGAAAAATGAGTTTATAAGGGGTAGAGTAGATCAAACTCTTTTTATTAGAACCCATAAGTCTCATACCCTACTAGTACAAATCTATGTAGATGATATTATTTTTGGTTCTACTGATTCAAGTTTGTGCAGAAGGTTCTCCAATCTAATGCATTCCAAATTTGAAATGAGTAGCATAGGTGAGCTATCCTTCTTTCTAGGATTGCAAATCAAACAACATGCTGAAGGCATATTTATTTCTCAAACCAAGTATGCAAAAGAATTGGTCAAGAAATTTGGTATATCTGAAGCATCTTGTATGAAAACACCTATGCCTACTAATGCTGTATTAGATGCTGATGAACATGGGAAACCTGTTGATCAGACAACATATAGAGCAATGATTGGCTCTTTATTGTACCTTACAGCTAGTAGACCTGACATAATGTTTGCTACATGCATATGTGCTATAATCCAAGTGAACCCTAGAGAGTCACACCTAACATTAGTAAAAAGGATTCTCAGGTATGTAAAAAGTTGTCCAAATCAAGGTCTCTGGTATCCAAAAGACTTAGCATTTGACTTAACTGGATTTTCTGATGCTGATTATGCTGGATGCAGAATTGACAGGAAAAGCACCAGTGGAACTTGTCAGTTTCTTGGTGACAGACTTGTCTCTTGGTTTTGCAAGAAACAAACATCTATGTCAACTTCAACTGCTGAAGCTGAATATATGGCTGCAGGTAGTTGTTGTTCACAAATCTTGTGGATTCAAAACCAACTCTTAGACTATGGCTACAACTTAGTGAAGTCAAAAATCTTTTGTGATAATACCAGTGCTATTTCTATAGCTCAAAATCCAGTCCTCCATAGTAGGACAAAACACATAGAAATTAGGCATCACTTTCTAAGGGATTATGTTGAGAAAAATAAAATTGAACTTCAATATATCCCAACTGATTTGCAAAGGAGAAATATTTTCACCAAACCCTTGGATGAGAAGAAACACACCTTCTTCCTAAATCAGTTAGGAATGTTAGATGGAGGAAGTCTAAAATAATATCCAAGTTTTTAAAACTCTAAAAATGACCAAGACTAGGCAAACATCTTGATTTTTCTAGTGTATAGATTGTTTCTGATCTTTGAACTGCGCTCGACGATTTTCCCCCCGATCATCGAATGGAGATCGACGCTTTCCGAAATCGTCGACCAGAGTTCAGCGCTTCTTAGATGGTGCTCAAATATCTCTCCAGGTTAGCGATCGTCGAACGAAGCTCGACGATTTTTTTTCTGAAACTATCGTCGAACGGAGCTCGACGCTCTCCAATATCGTCGAACGGAGATCAACGATGTTGATGACCTTTCAGTTTCTTTAAGAAGCCCCGATCGTCGAACTGAGTTCAACGATTTTTCCTTTTCTGCGTCGAACCCTAATATAAAACTCTTTTTTCGGCCGTCGTTCTCCCTTGCGCTTTCATACTTTCTGCAAAAATTCTCTTTCCCTCCAAACTTCTCTACACTTGGTCGTTTGTTTGTTGATTTTTGCAGGAAACAATGGCCGTCTCAATTGCAGTCCTAGCCGCCATGAAATTTGATGCAGGATTTGATATAGATATGTACTCTTTCAATAACAGTGATCAGATTTTCCAAGAAATTCTTGAACTTTTTAAGAAACAAAAGCTAGTTACTATCATGTCCATCAGAATCAAGTTACCTGCTGATGAAATAAAGGAATGGGTATATACTGCCCACAACACGGATCAAAATACAGTTGTTGGCTCAATTTCTGGAACCCAGGTACCTCTGACACCTACTATTCGGACAGAGATTTTTGGATTAAATTCTGGAGAGGACTCTGCTGAGATGTCTGGAGAAGAATTTTCTACTATGCTTGATAGAATGGGTCATTCTGATGCAAACCCTAGCAAGCTGCTGAAAAAGAATTTGGCTGTTGAGTACAGATTCTTGGCTGATGTTGTAGGAAAGGTCTTATTGGCAAAGCACTCAGCCCATGATACCATCTCCAGGTATCAGCTGTGTTTGATGGGTGCTATTGTAGATAAGAAATAGTTAAACTGGGGAGAAGTTTTCTTTGACCTGATTAAGAAAAAGATCAACAAGAATTTTGTCAACTTTGGAAGGATACTAGGGCTATTTCTTCAAAACAGATGCCCTGCACTGCTAGTCTCAAATGAGATGCACATCAATGCCTCTAAGAGGCTCTCCTATGCCCTGTTTGGCAAATGAGATAGGCAGATAGTGAAGCCCAGCAGGCCCTCTACATCTACTGCTTCAGGCACAAGGACTGTTGCAGTCTCTTCCCCTCAAGTCTCTGCCCCTGCAGAAGACTTGCCTGCTGCTTCTCCTCCTCCTCCACCTCTTATTTCACCTCCACCAGTCACCACCACCATTCAAATTTCCTCCACAATCATTATTTCAACCCCATATCCAACTTCAATTTCTCCTCCTCCACCTCTAACAGAAGAAATCTTCCATCCTTTACTTCACTACCCACAACAAGAAATTGATTCATCATCTCAACTTCCATCTTTCACACTTCTGGATGATTCCTTTATGGATGATTCTCCTTCATCTCCTCCTGATCTACCCTCTTCATCCACATCTTACCAACAGTTACTTCAAGATATCATTGCACAACACTCCTTCACACCTTCTATTTCCATTCCATTATCTTCAATTTCAACAATCCCCATATCTCAACCTTCATTTCCACCATCCACCAGCTCTCCACCAACATCTCCAGCTACTCCACCTTCAGTCCCTACCTCAGCTCAAATCGCTATTGAGCATGTAGATCTTCCAGTCTTAGACGACAGACTTTATGAGTTGATAGCTCCCAGGCTATCACTCTTGTTGGAGACCTCCTTGGCTCCACTTTTAAAGTCAGTTGCAGACCTGTCTGCCAGGCTCTCCTCCCTCATTCCTCCTCAGGCAATCCCTTCATCTGGGTGCCTTGATCCAGTCCTGACTGAATCTAGGAAGGGGGAGATGCCTCATGAAGTGGTTAGATTGCCTGCTGCTGCTGTTACCTCAGTTCAAGCTCAAGCCTCAACACCACAAGTTGTAGTTTTCTCAATGGACCTCAGGTCATTATTATCAGATTTTGATTCAGTTTATTTCAGCTGTCTTCCAGAGAGCACTGCAGTCCAGCCATCTGAAGATCTATCCAAGGCCATTGTGCCCTTTTCCAGCTGTGACACCAGTCTCATTAATTCTTTTATAAAGTCCCTTTCTGCTGCTGCCCCTGCTGTTTCTGTTGCTGCTGCTTCTACTGATATTGTTGATATTAATTCTGATGATTTAATATCTGAGGATATGCAGACAGAGGCATTTGACCTTGAGCCTACTGTTATTGCTGATGATATTTCTGTTACTGAAACTATTGTATCTGAAAGTATTGTTTCTGAAACTGCTGAAACTGTTATATCTGAATCTGCTGCCCCAGTTACTGCTGTATCTACTGCTTCTGTACCTCCCATTTCTGAGAGTGTTACTTTTGAAAGTTTTGTATCTGCTGCTGCCACAACCTCTTCTACTAGTGTTGCTTCTACTCCTCCTTCTACTGTTGCTGTTACCAGTGCTGTCACTACTGTTTCTCTTGCTCAATCACAACAACAGAAAGATTATCTGAAAAAGATTGATGCATTATATGATGATCAGAGCTCAGAAAGTGATCAGTTCAGAATTGATTAAGATGATTCTTCTGCTACTATAGCAAGGAAAAGAAAAGCAAGAAGCAAAGAAATGAAAAGGGTTCCTCCAGCTAAAGTCAAAGACACAAATGATATTCCCTATTACATACTGCATAACTTCCCCATTACAGAACACTGGATGCAATATTCCAAGAATCAACTAAAGGCTATGAAGAAAAAGAGAAAGTATGAGAAAGGTTCCTCTCAGTTCCATCATCCTCCTCTACCTCCTCCCTCACCTGATGCAGGTGCAGGTGGAAGCTCTGTTGTTCAACCCTCTACCAGAAGCCAAACCCCTTATCGGCCTCAAGGAAGATCTCAACATAGGGGAAGCCAATCCAGAGGCTATCAGTCAAGGAGAGAAAGCTATAGAGGAAACCAAAGAGAATTTCAAGTCTATTCAAAAGGACATTCCAGGCAACACACTTATTCAAGGGAAGGACAAGGTCCATCTGATACTTCTTCAGGCCCATTTCCTTACAAGCTGAAAGAGTTAGTCTCCTCCAGAGCTCCTACAGACAATTCTTCCAACAGATATGAGCCTCCAGTTCCCTTTGAGGATCTAGAGAATAATCCAACCTCATGGACAGCCAGGATGAAAGAGTTAGCTGCTTTGGATCAGATTAAGAAAGCTAGAGAACAAGACAAAGACAATTCCAATATTACTACATTATCTGATCAAAGGAAAAAGGAACTTGAAAGATATGCTTTCAGCAAGTTTTTTGATTCTGAAAGCTACATGAAGCTGCATCCTGAAGCTGTAGTGCCCAGGCCTAAGCAACAAACCTCTTTAGGTGCAGCTGATGACAGAAGATCTAAAAAGGAAGCTCTTAATCCAAACAGGGAAATAAAACTTATAAAGAGCAAGGAAAAGGAGTAATTCTGTAAGGTGACAATATATACTGTTTTATTATCTGTCTGAGATAATATCTGTGATTCTGCAATGTCTTGTTTATTGCATTTTTGCTTTGTATATTGTTGTCTTTATTTCAATATCTGTAAATAGTAATCCTAACCCAAATATGGGGAGATTGTTGGAACACCCTATTACTGATTTGGGTCAGGATCACTATGTCTCTTAGGAAACCTGTTTTGACCTCATTGTATAGATCTAAAGGTCAATTAGAATTGAGTCTAAGAGTTAGTACTTTGGTTTGGAAGCTGCCCTCAAGACCAGGATTTTCAGTTTCAGAAAACTAAGTCATTTCATCGAGCTCAGTACGACGAATCATCGAACTCCATTCGACGATCGGTGAGCTCACTTCGACGAATCGTCGAACTCCATTCGACGATCTCTGAGCTCAACTTCAACAAGTCGTCGAACTCCATTCGACGATCTTCGAGCTCAGATCGACGATCTTGACTTCAGTTTGGTTCTCAATCTCTGAGCTCAGTTCGACGATAGTTGAGCTCAGATCGACGATCTCTGTTGCTGTCTAAGTCCAAATCTCTGAGCTCAGTTCAATGATTGTGGAGCTTAGTTCGACGATTTTCTAAAGAGTTCAATGATTCTCAAGATTCAAATTCAGACAGTTATGGAATTGTTCTCAGCAATTAATTCAGAGATCTTGTAGCCATTTTTCATTTAATATGGAGCAAGTTTCAAGGAATTATCAAGGAATGTTTTATTGGACTTTCCTCCAGAAGACAAAAGCAATTAAGGAAGTCATTTATGACAGGCCAACGGCTATCTTGGACAATGGATCATCTCTATTCAGACAGATGGAATAAAAGACAGAATTATTCTCTACAAAAAAAATATATAGAAGAAAAACAAGAAGAACAACAGTTAGAAAAATATTCTCTGTAACAATAACTCTCACAACACAACAATCACACCAGAGAAAGAGAAAGGGTTGCAGACATTCTTAGTCTCAAAGATTCATACAAGAACACCAACACCAAAAGGAGATCAACAAACTGAAATCTTCAGATCTCTTTTGATTCAAGTGTTCAAGGCCATCATCATTCAAGACTCCAGACACCTCACATTTCAATTGTTGCTGAAATCATCATTTGCTGGAGATCAATCTTTTGAAGGCCTATCAACCTACTGCAAAGCTTCACTTCTTGAACAACTCAAGATCTTAGGGGGAGCTTTGACAACATCCACTATCTTCTCTCTGACTGTTGATAGAGAAGATCATCTCTTTCCCTCTCTCTCTCTCTTTGCTGTAAAGGGTTTTTCAAACTCCCTTCAAAGGTTTGTGTTTTGTTTTTGAGCACCTTATCAAAAGCTCATTGGTGGCAAGACACCTGATCAAAAAATCTGGTTTGCTTTTTGAGCACCTTATCAAAACCTCATTGGTGCCCAGGACACCTGATCAACTCATCCTGCAGTGGATTCCTACCTCGGGTGGTAGAAGAGTGGATGTACCCAGATTGATTGGGGAACCACTATAGCTCCTTGTGTCATCTGGTTGCTTAATTTATTTTTGTTTCTGGCTGTGGTTTGTGACTAGGTTGCTTTGTAACTAGATTGCTCTGTGATCATTCTGTGATTATATTTACTTTACATTATTTGCTTCCCTATTCACATTAGAATAAAACAACTGTTGTAAAAGTTTTTAGCAAGCACCATACTCTATTCATCCCCCCCCCTCTAGAGTATATGAGATCTAACTCACACTTTCAGATGGTTTGGAGAGAAGACCCCGAGCAGACCCGCTGACCAGGCTCTCATTTAGCTAGCAGGGCTGCAGGCTCACTCGGTGGTTGGAGGTTGTTTGGAGTGGAGACCCCGAGCAAACCCGCTGACCAGGCTCTCATCTAGCTGGCAGGGCTGTAGTCTCACTCGATTGTTGGAGATGGTTTGGAGAGGAGAACCCGAGCAGGACCGCTGTCCAGGCTCTCATCTAGCTGTCAAGGCTGTAGGCTCACTCGGTGGTTGGAGATGGTTTAGAGAGGGGACCCCGAGCAGACCCACTGACCAGGCTCTCATCTAGCTGGCAGGGTTGTATGCTCACTTGGTGGTCGGAGATGGTTTGGAGAGGAGACCCTGAGCAAACCTGCTGACCAGGCTCTCATCTAGCTGGTAGGGCTGTAGGCTCACTCGGTGGTTGGAGTGGAGACCCCGAGCAGACCCGTTGATCAGGCTCTCATCTAGCTGGCAGGGTTGTAGGCTCACTCAGTGGTTGGAGATGGTTTGGAGAGGAGATCCCGAGCAGACCCACTGAGCAGGCTCTCATCTAACTGGCAGGGCTGTAGGCTCACTCGGTGGCTGGAGATGGTTTGGAGAGGAGCCCCAGAGCAGACCTGCTGACCAGGCTCTCATCTAGCTGGCAGGGCTGTAGGCTCACTCCGTGGTTGGAGATGGTTTGGAGAGGAGACCCAGAGCAGACCCGGTGACTAGGCTCTCACCTAGTTGACAGGGCTGTAGGCTCACTCAGAGGCAAGTCAAGTGGTAAGATCTCATGGAGAGAGGTGTCCATATTCATCGGGAAATTGGTAGAGAATTCCCAACAAAAGGAAGGATTGGAGGCAAGGCCAAGGAGGAGGAGCATCTCTGACTGGCACTCAGCATGGGTGGTCTCGCCAGCAGCGAGCGGGTGTTCACTATCAAAGGCACAGGCCACGCATAACAATGAGGGACCTATCATGAGGAGTGGTTTGATCTCCAAGGTATATAGCGTTGGGTTGTTCTCGCGGTGATACGAGAGCAAAGGGTTATACAGTCTCGCGCGCGGCAGGGGAGTGGAGAGGCCCAAGGACTAGCATTTTGAACTAACTATCAAGCAAAATGGTAATGGGTAAAGCGTAATGAAGTAAGAAGTGCGAAAGGTAATAATAACGTTCTCTTTGTTCATTGTAGAAAAGAAATGCTTCACTATCACAGAAGAAACGCTTCACTGTCACAGAAGAAACACTTCACTATCATAGAAAAGAAACAATTCACTATCAGGAATATTTACAAGTACAGGAGATAAACAAAAAATGAGGGGGGAGAAATCCCCACACTCTTACATCCCTTCACTCCTCATCACTGGAGGTGGAGCTGTCATCCGTCTCGCCATACAACTGGGGGACCAAGTCGCGGACGGTGATCGTCTCGGCATCATCCCGGACCACCCCCAGCTTCTTCATCATCTTCAGGACGAGCTCCGCCGTCTTGATGTTGGAGTCTCTGCAGAGGGTGTCAACCTTTTCCAGGGAACAACAAGGTGGCGGGGGAGCTTGGAACGGATCTGGATGGAGCACGATGCTGTCCAGGAGAAGTGTGTTTTCAGCCTTCAATTTTTTGTTCTCTCCCTCCAAAGCCGAAAAGCGCAAGGGCATGCAATCAGCAGTCTCGGCATCCTGTGAGATGGCCATCAGTCAGCAAAAGTTTATGTAGAGCTAGCAAGTGAAACTGGCGAGTGGCAGTTAAAAGGCTTACCACACCGCCCTGGCTTCGTGCAAGAAGGTTGTTGGAGCCAATCAGCCACTTCTCAAGGTCATTTGACTTCTCGCGCTCCTCAGCAAGGCTGGCCTTGGCCATCTTCACTTCTTGTTGTTGTAGACCAAGCGGCGCGAGATCCGGTGTGGGAGCTCTATGGAGCGAAACAGGGCATGGGCGGTCTTCAGGATGAGGTATTGCGATGCTTCATTATCCGCGGGCTCAGTACCAAGGCCACCGTATAGCCCGTACCCAAGGGAGAAGGCATGACTGGTGGGCGGGTCTTGCTCCTTCCAGGATGGAAGGAGAGTAGACATCGACATGCAGTTGGCATCCTTCTCCCACAAGAGTACCGGATCGCTAGTGGCATCGTACATCACGGGCCCCATGTTGTAATTTTAATGCGAGGAGGGGGTCGGGCGGCTGGAAGAGCCAGCCTAGCGAGGGGGAAACTCAGCGGGCTGGATAGAGGTGGCGGCAGTTTGATCAGGTAGGGTCGTATCGCGGGCAGGCGAGATGGCTTGATGGAAAAGTGAGGGAGACCTTTCCACAGAAATGGGGGTCAAGGACCCCGACATTTCCTTACTTTCCTTAGGAGCAGCTCCTTTCTTCTCCTTCGGGAAGGACACCCCCTTCTTCATCTTTTTCTTTGGGATATGCCGAGAAGTAGCGACATCGTCCCCAGGCCTCTTCTTTGCGGTGGGGGTCAGTGTTCCCTTCGCCGCCTCTGCCTCCATGCTCGCAAGGGCGAGACCGTTGTTGCTCTGATATGGGGGGGGACCGGGAGAGTTCTCTCTCCTGAGCAAGATAGTGGTTAGAATAAAGCAAGAAGATAAGCATAATATCAAGGGGATGCGAAAATACCTTCACCGGGAAGGACGGGAAGAAGCGAGTTGATGTCTCGCCAAAGGAAGTTGACCTCGAAATGTTTCCCTGCGAAGAAGTCGCAGAGAGCCTTCTCGGCACTCCCAACCTCGGGGGTCTCGTAGTACACCTCGGCAGGAAACAACGGAGAGAGGGGGAAGCCTCCCAAGTTTGCGTGAATGAAAACGAAGCGAGTGATCCAATGGTGATTCTTGTTTTGCGTCTCGCATACCATTAGGCCTTGGCCTGTGAAGTAGGAAACGCTGTCGTCTTTTTCATGGTAAACGAACATCTTGCGGAAGACGATCAAGCTGAATTTGATGTGCTCTCACCATAGGTAGCTTGAGAAGGCGACTAGCATCGAAATCACATTTGGGTTGAACTGTGCGGGAACAACGCCAAAGTATTTGAAGACCTGTTTAACCTCTGGCCAGAGGGGGAGTCTTAGCCCCTCCTCAAAGTGCGAGACGAGTAAAGCTAGCTCGTCGGGATAGAAGGTGTTGAAGCACTCGCAGACCTTGAGTGGGCGAGACAGATATACATCAGCCAGGAACTCGCTGGCGAAGCGATTGTAGTCTTCTTCAGATATCCTGTCGAGAGGGAAATCGTGGTTGGCAAATCGCCTCCCGCAGTGGCTTCGGCCCTCGCCTTCTTCTACCTTATTCTTCCCCATAGCCAGCGAGACGACAAAAATAGAAAAGGGGAAAAAAGTGAAGGGGAAGCAGGACGCGAGAAGTGTTAAGCAAGGAGGAGTAGGCGAGAGCTCCAGATCTCAGGAATAGCAGAGAGCGACAATACAAGTGTAGAAGCATCTAGATCCTGGAGAGTGGTATTTATAACGGATAGAGAGAGGAGAGGAGAATGAGTGGGAAAATGAAAAGGCAGAAGCTGAAGGGGAAAGCCGACAGTTCATCTTCTCTCTCTCTCCCTTCAGATCACGAGATGCGAAAACGCCGCAGAGATTTTTCCGATAAACCAAAAATAAAACAACAGAATTGACTAATTAAACACGACAATGATGAAAAACCCAGCATGACATGACAGGTTGATAAAAATAACATGATTATCATAATAAATTATTTCATCCCGCGCGGGGCGAGCATCTCATTCGGGAGGACCTATATAACAAATTAATAGTTAAAAGGGCGGGTGTCTGATAGATACATAACAAAGTTACAAGGAAGCATTAAGTAGGCGAGACAAATCCAGGACCCCTCAGTTCTTGAGCCATTTCCAACGGCCACCGCGACCTCCCGAGCATGGAGGGCGATCGGGTAGATGGAAGGCTCTAGCGGCGACTAGACCGTGGCACGCGAGACAGAGGTGTTCGTCCGTCTCACTTATGATGGCCTGGGGGTCTGTCCCATCCATTACAGTGTTGACCTCGATCTCGACAGAGAGGCGAGTGCACTTAGTTTCCAGCCAGTCAATGCGCCGATCAGAAGCCTACATCTCCAGCTCCATCTCGCGGATGATATGTGTATACTTTCGAAACATCCTGGCTGTCCGGCTCTTCAACTCCAGGGTATTCTTGGGATTGCCCAGGTAGTCTTCTATCACATCTGGGAAATGAAGAGGCGAGTGGGGAGGCAGCGTGGGAGACACCTCAGTACTCGAGTCGAATTGGATACCTGCGCAAAAAAAGAAAAGGTGAAAGATCATAATGAAGGATGGTCTCGTGGCCGTGTGCTGTGGGTACAAGGATTAGCCCTGTGGTCTCGTAGGTGCCCGCTGAAGGAACATGAATCTGTGTGAAACAAAAAAGACGGGATGAGTTTTCTTACTCGGGATGCGAGGATTCCCCACAATTTGCGAGAGGTCTTCTCTCCTCGTGGTTGGGTGGGGGGGAGATTCCTCAGGCAAGTCGGGGCATTGATAAGGTTGGTTGGTGACATCAGGAGGATTCGCGGGCATTGGGGAATCATCGAGGTTTCCCTGAAAGAGCATCGTCAATACGCGAGACAATAAGAGAAAAGAGAGGCGACAGGAGGAATCAAGAATCACCTGTCTCTCCCCGGAAGACGCCGGAGGAAGTGTATCGGCTATCGAGGGTGTCGTGGAGGTCGTGTCGTAAGGAGGGCCGACGGCTTTCGTCTTCTTCGGGTGGGAGGATGAAGGGGATGAGGCGAGGGTATGCCCCAAAGATGGGATCAGGGCAGCCATGTTGGCTTTGTTTTGCTTACCCACCATCGCGAGACGCTCACGAAAGCTCTAGCTATGAGACATGTTGAGGGTGGAAGAGAAGTTGAAATGAGAAAGGGGGGCACTCCATGTTGCGGTGGGGTCTAATATTTATAGACTCCAGTGGGAGGGACCCGCCAAAGATTCTTACAGATGAATCCCGACAACCACGAGCCTCAGTTGGACTTTCTTTCCGAGCTTGGTCCAACCTCGAAAATAATGGGGATTATGTACAACCTTGGGCTCACAGGAGGCCTTTCCAGCAGCTGTGACCCAGGGAAGCTGGCAAGAGGTAGTTGATAGGTGAGTGTGACCGAGTAGTCTACTCGCAGGGGGCGAGACGGGGGGTCTCTGTAGTAGGCGATACGCCCTTTGGGTTCGCGAGCTTGGCCCTACAAGGCGAGATGTCCTATTGGGCGAGAGGCCGGTGAGACGAACATGTGGGATCGTCTCGCCTGCCAGTCACTTTCCCCACTCACCGCATGGGAGGAACGATATTTTTACCTTTTTGCCCCCAAGGGGGATTTTACTCTTCTGCCCCAGGTAATTTTACACTTCTACCCCTGGTGGTCTGCATATAGCTCTTCAGGACAGTGGAGTTTGGCTGTTGGCAGACCCGACCCAGGGTATTTTGGTAATTTCAGGTCGGTTCAGTATGAATATTTGCAGATCAAACTCAGAGGCCTATAAATAGACCGACAAGGTGCCTGGAACAGGTTGTTGAACCTTTTCATATTCTTCCTCACATGAACCTAGCTCAGCATTGGCTAGGGAGGGGAAGGACTTCAGTTTCTTCCGGGCAAGAGCTGAGACCTCCGAGCTGAGACCCCTCAGTCTGTTTCTAGGTCTGCGACTCATGTCAGGAGGGTGGTTCAATAGGTGTAGGTGTGGGCTGCAACCTCTGGTTCGAACTCTAGGCGGGACCGGATAGATGGTTCCAACAACTGAGCTGTGCTTGGAGTAGCCAACCACTATCCTTTTCTCCCTCTCGAGCAATACTTCCAGGTCCATTATTCAGTTATCCTGTACTCTATGGTGTCAATCTGGATGAAGGAAATAGTTTCTAATTCACTAATTTCCCTCATTTTCAAATCCTATAGGGAAGCTGAGTCTGCATACTGGCAAGCAGCAAGCTAAAGAGATGAAATCTCCTTAGTCTACTTCTTAGCCAGCAACTTGCTTTTCTTGAAAGCACTCAGAAGGACAAAATATTTGCCAATTAAAGAATTGACATCTTCTTCAGATTCAGAGTCTCCTTCATCTCTTGATGACTGAGCATCAAAATCTGGTCTGGTCTCAAAGCATGACTCAGAAGAAGATTTAGACAGAGAATGTACCTTTTGTTGACCAGGATGATCCTGGCTGGATTCTTCATCAATCATAGCCATCAACCTATAACAATAGTTGTCTTCTTCTTCTTATTCATCCATCTTTGAATTACTATCTGACTGTGATAGTGGGGCCCTGATTCCAATTCTATTAGCAGCATACTCTTCCTCTTCTTCCAGCACAGCAGCAATTAGCCCAATTTAGGCTTCATCTTCTTCCTCTTCTTTAGATTCTGATGAGCAAGAGTCAGACCAACTCTTCTTTTTCTTAGCAATGAATGATTTCTCCTTCTTTCCTATGTGATGGTGAGCCTTCTTCTCCCCAGCTTCTTTTCTTTAATAGGGTAGTCAGCTATTACATACCCTGGTTTTCTACAACAATAACAAATAACATTAGTAGAAATTTGTTTACTAGGTTTAGAACCATACCTATCCTCCCTTGTGGTATTTCTTCTTATGATGTTAGGAGGAGGAAGGTATGCTCTTCTAATGCTTCTTACTCATCAACTTCTGGAACTACCTAGAGAAGGCAGGAAAATCCTCATCAGACATGTGGCAATCTGATGTGCTTGTCTCTGACCTTTCTGAGTCAGACTCAACATCCCTCCTTGGTGTAGAAGGAGTCTTCCTTCTGCTCCACCTTGATGCTTCAACTTTAAAGTCCATAGTTTTTTCTTTGGCCCGAGACTTGCTGTTTTTCTCCTTCTACTTCCTGGCAGTCAGCTGCATTTCATAGGACAATAATTTTCCGAACAATGTTGTTGGTGGAGTGTCAGCATGCTTTGCCACCTCTCTGATGACACAAGTCTTAGTATCCCACTCTCTAGTTAGAGACCAGAGAAACATATCATTCAGTTCCTAAGTGATGAAAACCATGTCATTGGTCCTCAGCTCATTGACTTTCAAGAAGAATCTCCCATAGCAGTCTACTATGTTGTCAGTTTTGCTCTGCCTGAAAGCCTCATACTGTTGGTTGAGTATGGATTTTCTATCATCTCTGACTTCCTCTGTTCCCTCCATGTAGACCACTAAAGTGTCCCACATCTCCTTGGAAGTCTTGTAGTTCACCAGATTTTGGAAGGTGGAGTCATCTTTAACACTAACTATAATATTTTGTGTCCTCTTGTCCATGCTGGAAAGGATGACTTCATCCTTTATCAGAATAGGTCTTGAGTGTCTGGACATTTACATCCAGAGATGAGACTTTCATAGCGATGAAAGGTCCCTCTGTGACAGTAATAAAGATCGTAGGGTCAGCTGCTTCCATTAACAGCCTAACCTTCTCCTTCTAGATGCCAAACCCTTCCTTCATGTTGACTGAAAGCTTCATGGCACCCAGCTTGTAACACCTCTCCACTACACCCGAGTTGTCTATTAACGAGCATGTTACCGGGCTGCGGCCCAAGGACCCCAACCCCTCTCCCTCCACATGCGGGTTGTTGGTGGCCGCAGCGTCCCTTTGATGAGGTAAACTCGATAGTCAAGTCTGCACTACGAGGACTTCCCAGGAGGACACCCATCCCAGTACTACTCCAGCCCGAGCACGCTTAACTATAGAGTTCTTTCAACTCTCATCACTAATTGAGCTGCAGTTCAATTGGTGATGAGAGTTGAAAGAACTCCATAGTTAAGCAAGCTCGGGCTGGAGTTGCAGCTCAATTGGTGATGAGATGTGAAGGAACTTCATAGTTAATCGTGCTTGGGCGAGAGTAGTAGGGATGGGTGACCTCCTGGGAAGTCCCCGTACGGCCCAACTTAACTGTCGAGTTCGCTCATCAAAGGGAGGCTGTGGCCACCAACAACCCGCCTGTGGAGGGAGAGGGGTTGGGGTGCTTGGGCTGCAGCCCGGTAACATGATCGTTAATAGACCACTCGGGTGTAGTGCAGAGGTGTTACAATAAAAAGTGCACTTTTTGTAACGGCCTCCCCAGGCCAAGTCTCGATAGGACGGCCACTAGCACTACCAGCACCACGCTCGAAAGGGTTAAGCCTAACCAGGTCTACAGACCATGCACCCCATCCCCTCTCCATCCACAGGCAGGTTTTTGAGGTCGGGGATCAAACTCGAGACCTCCTTGATAAGGAGTTTTCAAACCACTCCCCATCACCAACTGAGCGTGGTGTTGGGGGTGCCGGTGGCCTTCCTTTCGAGTCGTGGGCTCGGGAGGCCATTACACAGCTCCATATAGTTCACTCCTGAACCCATAAGGACAATCTTATTGCTGACCTTGAAGATCTACTCAGACTGTTAAGCCTTCTTTGAGTAACCTCCCTCTGAAAGCACTTGAAAGACTTTGTTTTCAAGGATAACTAACACCTAGATGGGGGGTTGGGGGTGAATAGGTTTTAGACCTCTTTAAAATTATCTAGACCTAACCCTGATTAAACTGTGCTTAGTGTTTTGATTATTCTAGCTTTGAAGACATACACATAGACGACACAGATATTTATAGTGGTTCTCCAGATTATGGGTACGTCCACTGCCCCTCTCCGCCTTTCTAACAGCTTGTTAGACAAGGCACTTCACCAATTTCTCGGCTCCAAAGAGCTTACAACTCGATCCTACAGGACCACTTAGTCCCCTTCAAGACTTACAACTCGGGCACTAATCCCTACCACTCAGTGATTAAATAATCACCTACCTCTGTCACAAATGCCCTGGAACTCATGCTGGAAAGGCAGCACTACAAACTCAGATCAATAAATGATCATACTTAATCCTTTATAACATAGGTTTACAACTCAAATTCTATATAGAATCCTACACTCAGATCCAAGACTGGATCCTATAGAAAATAGAAATGTTGTGAAATAGTTAGACACCAGAGAGTTTTCTCTGTGTTTGTTTTCCTAGGCTGAGCAGATTTCATCCCTATCTTCTTCAGAACAACAAGTTGAAAAGATCTTCAATACTGGGTTGCTTGTGCTGGAAGTAACTTAAAATCAAGATCTTCAATACTGGGTTGCTTGTGCTTCAGGCCCAATGTTAATGGCGAGGAAGAAGATAAAGTTCCGCCGCTATGCGTAATCATAAAACCCTAATTGTTTCTTTCCTTTTAGCCAATCTTATCCTTTTATAGTCAGCTGATCAACGGCTCTTTGTAATGTGGGCCCAGCCTAAAAAGGACAAGTAACCACCTTCCATTTGCAGAAAATGACAATAGCTGTCCACCGACGCCATTACAGTCATACTGCAGCATTCAAGCAACGAATTTGAACTGCGTTGACTTTGATAACTTTTGCTGATGTCAGCCATTCTAGACTTAGCCAAATTCACAGAATCACTTCAGGCATTGAGTGTGTTCAGTGAACTGGTTTCACTCAACGATTCTAGTCTTAGCTTATTCTCCAGCTCTTTTTGCATCCATGGCGTTGAGAGTGTTGAGTGTTTGGCCTTCACTCTGCGTAATTTGCCTTAGCTCCTGAACTCTTCCAATTACTGAGGCGTTGAGGGGACTGGTTTCACTCAACGCTTCTGTACTTAGAAACTTTTATTCTAAATGGAGGCGTTGAGTGTGTTAAATTCACTCAATGCTTCTTGCCTCAGCCTCATCTTTTGACTAGGCGTTGAGTGAACTGGCTTCAATTAACGCTTCTGGACTTAGTCAAATTCTGGATTCTTCTTTGGCTTTGACTGTCTAGGCTTGTCTCAATGCTTTCTGTCATTTGGCGTTGAGTGAACTGGCTTCACTAAACACTGTTGTACTTAGATAGATTTTTCTTATCATTCTATGAAGGCTTTGACAGAATCAGCATGGCATTGAGTGAACTTGCTTCACTCAACACTTTTGGACTTAGAAACTGAAAGTGAGGGATAGATCTGTCTTAACTCTAGAGGGCTGGGGGGTGAATAGCGTATTTTAAAACTTGATTATTTTTTTTGCGGAATTAAAATAAGTGATAGCTATATGTATAGATAGAAAATGAAAAAAAACAATCACAACACATCAAATAAAAATTTGGGCAATCCAGACGACATAAAGATTTTATAGTGGTTCCCCAAAACTGTGTACATCCACTCTTCTACCACCCTAGTAGGAATCCACTACAAGTTTTTGATCAGGTGCCCTGCCACCACAGGTTTTTGCTTAGGTGCCCTGTCACCACAAGATCTATTTTAAGGGAGATCTCACAACCCTTTAAGCTTTTGATCAGGTGTCCAAAAACCAAACCAAGTCTTTTGACCAGGAGACTTGACAACCAAAGGGGTTAACTTTTGAAGGGAGTTATAACCCTGTACACAGTTGGAAAAAAGAAAAGGTGAAGTTGTTATTCTCTGTCAATAGTTTAAGAGAAGACTAGTGGATTTGATGTTGTCAAATCTCTCCCTGAGATGTAGAATGGTTCAGGAAGATGAGAGCTTTGCACAGGGTGTAGGCCTTCAGATTGTAAAGGATCTTCAGAAGCATTCTGGACTGATATTGAATAGTTGTCCTTTGAAAAGCTCTGAAGCTGATGGTGAAGAGATTTGTAAGATTCTCTGTATTTCTCTATGTGTCTATGTAAATTCTCTGTGTGATCTTCTGAAAATAGTCCTTTTATATTCCTTGCAGAAAATAACATTTGAATTTTGAATTCTATCCTTGATTGCATAAAACCTTGGAGTTGAACAACTAGTAATTGTCTTTAATTGTTTCCTCAACTGTCCCAGCAAATTAGCCAAATAATTACTCTATGAATACCATAATTAGTGCTGCCTTGAAACAGTTATATTCTTGAGAATATGAAGCATTAATTATCAGAGCATTTATATGCATATAATAATAAATTCTGAAATCAAACTGCCTTAGTCAATATTGGAAAAACTGCAGGGAAATTAGTCGAACAGAACCTGTGAAAATATAGTTGAACTGAATCTGTTTCGTAGACCAAAGATCCAATTTCATCTACCTAAAACCTCTCTTTCATCGAGCTGAGCTCCAAGTTCTCTGAACAGAGAATTCACTTATAATCTGAGCTCCAAGATCGTTGAACTGAGATAGACATTTCGTCATGCTGAACTTCTAGAAAGAAATAGGAATTCGTCGATATCAACTAAGATTTCGTCGAACTCAGCTCAAAGAAGAAGACTGAGTTCGTCGGGCTCAGCTAGGATTTCATTGAACTCTGCTCAGAGAAATAACTGAGTTCGTCAAGCTCCGATCGACGAAAGTCGAGATTAATTCAACAATCTCTTAACGACTTTTTCTACTCTTAGAAAACTGCTTTCTCTAGGTGTCTTTTGTCTTCTAAGTCTTCTGAAGGTGAAAACCAATCATTCTAGGTTTGATGTTTTAACCTATACTTCTAACAAAAATCTATGACACTAGACTATACAATATGGGTCAATCTAAGCAATCCTAATAGTGAATCTAGCCCAAATCAACCCTAAAACAGGTGGGGTTCCAACAATCTCCCCTTATTTGGGTGAGATCACTATAAACAACAGAAAGAGAAAAAAATCACAAAGCATAAAAAGATATCTGGTAGAATTATAAATATTTAGCAGATTTTAACAACAGTGCCTTGTGAAGAATAAATAACAAATAACAGTTCAAATCAAAATATAGAAAGAAATTTTTGCATGATTTCTTTGATGCTTTCTTCTATTCATCTGAAGCTGGTCTAGTCAAGATGATTTCTCTTTTGGGATCTGCAGCTTGTTGTTTTGTCATCTTCATATCACTTGCTCCAAGAATTATCATAGAAGCAGCTCTTAGTATAACTGCTTAAGGATGTAATGACATATAAGCATCAGCATTAAAAATATTGTGTAACTGATATTTTCCAGCTCTATCTTTCTGCAGGAAGACATAGTGGTATACTGAGAAGTGTCTTGTTCTTATTCCTTAGCTTTTCTGATCTGAGAGAGAGCTATTAATTCTTGAAATCTGGCCATTCTAGAGCTAGGGTCCATTTTTGGATCACAAACTACAGATAGAGGCCTTTCTGGGCTAGCTTTATTTTGTTGTTTATCTTCAGATGTCTTCTGCTGTCTGCTGTGCTTTTGATATTGTTGTTGTCTACTACTGTTACTGGAACTGTGCTACTCTCTGTTGTAGGAAGGTTTGGAATGATGAGAATATGTATGCATCTGAGCTTGAGCAACACTTCCAGATGATCCTGCTGCAGGAGGAGGAGGACCTCTCCTGTATTTAGGAGGTGGAAGTATCTCCTGCTCTTCTTCTGAGCTTTCACTTAATTTTTGGAATATCTCATCCAGTTGGGGGTGTCTGGAGTGAGAGTTATATTATGCAGGATATAATATGGAGTATCAGCAGATAAATTAGGCTTTGGAGCAGCCTTTGGAGGAGCAGCCTTCTTCTTTGCTTTTCTTTTCTTTGAATTTGCATCTTCAGAGTCATCTGATGCATCATCATCATCAGAAGAAGAATTTTTTGGATTATCATAAAGAGCATTTATTTGCTTTAGCATTACATCAGAAAGACGTAGATGAGCCTGAGGCTGTAAGTCATCAGCCTGAGGTTGTTCAGTTAAAGCTTCTATACTGGAACTTCTTTTACTTGAGAGCTGGTGACATATGGTTCCATATCAGCAAACATAATACCATCAAAATATGGCATTGAGGACTCACACCAGCCAAATGTTGGTGGGGAGAGTGCATGTAGCTCTGAAATATTTATTGGCTCTATAAAACTATCATAAACTGCAAAACTTGTCCTAAGTTTATCCAAAACATCAGGACTTATTGGAGCTGAGTAACATACTATAGCTTTATACAAATTTGAAACTGAAACAGCTGGTAAAGAACTGCTATGATGTCTATAAAAAGAATGAAGTAATGAAAGAATGTCCACTGAGGGAGTTATGGTGAAAACACCAATAGTATTTAATTTAATAAGCTCTGTATCTTCTGTTACACAGAATGTCTCTGTATCATCATTTATTTCAGTAAGCTCTGCATCTGGAACATCTGCTACTGCTGCAACTTCTTCACAGAGCATCTCCCCCTGCCTGGTTTTAGAGGATCTTGAAGCCAGGCCCCTTGAATAAGGGACAGCAGTGATGGAGGCAAGGTGTGCAGATAGATGAGAGATGGTGACAGTAAGGGGTGCAATAGCCTCAGTTATGAGATTTATGATTGTTGGAGAGATAAGCTCCAAAATGGTGGAAATGGGGAGAAAATCCAAGTGCATAAACTCAGGTGGTGTCTGAGTAGATACACATGGATTGATGGAGGAAGAGGGAGGAATGAAATCTGGCATGACTTCATCCTGAGATGGCGACTGTTGATGTTGAGGAGATGGTAATGGAGATGGTAAGAGATCAAAAGTTGGAAATGATAGAAGATATGGAGGAGGTGGTATGCCATCAAGGTGAGGTGGAGATGGAGAATCCTTTGGTATGTGGACGGGAGATTAAAAAGTGGGGAATGAGGGTGTGATGGTGAGGCAGTAGGAGTTTGAGAAGAGGTGGATGGTTGTTGGAGGGTAGTTGATGAGGGAACTGTTGATTATGGTGGAGATGGTGGTGGTGTTGGTGAGACTGGAGTAATGAAGGTAGATGGGGTTTCAGTAATGATGGTTGATGGTTGTTGATTATCTGGAGCGATGGAAGTGGAGTGGAGTTCTTCAAGAATACGGGATTGATGTTGAAGAGGAGGAGAGGGAGGTGGATCAAGAGCTTCTTAAAGAGGTGGGGAAGTGGTTGTATCATCCCTGGTGCTCTCAGAAGTAATCCTGGAAGAGGAGGCCCTGGAGGGCTTTGGCATTATCCTCTCCCATCTGCCAAATAAGGCAGAGGTAAGCCTTTTTGAGGGATTTATAAAAATGTTCTGGGAGACCATTAGCTCTAGAGCGTTTGCCTAAAGGAAGATTCCTAGTATCCTCTCAAAACTAACATCCTTCTTACCAATCTTTTTTTAATCAAATCAAAAACAATATTTCCCCAATTTATAGATTTCTTATTAACCAGAGCACACATGAGATTGAACTGGTGCCTGGTAATGTGGTCATGTGCAGAATGTTTTGCTAACAGTACTTTGCAAACAACAACGACCAGAAATCTATATTCTATAGATAAGTTTTTCTTAAGGAGGTGGATAGGGTTTCCTGCAGTATGACCTAACCTTTCTAGTCTATCAGCAAACTCACTGCTAGATAAATCTATTTCATTATCTCCATTAATAAATCCAAAAACTTCAGTTAAAGCTTCTGGAGATAAAATAACTTGATTACCGGAGATGGAGCTAGCGATGACTGCGGTATCCTGAAGCTTTGCAGTAAACAACCATTGCTTGATCTCTGAAATTGGAAGTTTGATTCTGGTTGACATGAAGTGTTGCAGATTATGAGGTTCAAGTAACTGAAGAATATCCTTGAATATCTGATCTGAGTGACTGAACGATTCAATGTCGATGTCGAAACCAACGTCAAATTTCATGCTGGAGAGAAGGGCTGAAGAAATCGCTATTGCTCTGTAAAAAGAAACAAAAGATCAAGTGCAAGAGAACTGGAAAGCACGGGATGGAGTTCGATGAAAACCCTTATTATAAGTTTTCAGAAGGCAAAACGACGAACTCCGTCCTGCAAAAAAGAAAAGCTTCGAGCTCAGGTCAATGAAAAAATTTCATGAAGAGATGATATCGTCGATCTCAATTTGAAGTAGGGGAAAATAGATCGTCGATCTCCGTTTGACGAAACATTTTCTGAAGCAAGATAATCGATCTCCGTTCGACGAAAATGACTTCACAAAGAGATTTTGTCGATCTCAGGTTGGCGAAAATTCTCAAGAAGAGTTCACAGATCGTCGGTCTCCATTCAACGAAATGTGATCAATTCTCCGACCTTGGATATAAATCAAATTAAACTTCTCCATTAATCATACCTAGCTGATTCAGAAAGAACAGATGTTTCTTCTCATCTAAATGTTTAGTGAAGATGTCTGCTTTTTGCAAATCAGTAGAGATAAATACAAGATTAATTTTTTTTTGTCCACACAATCTCTAATGAAATGATGTCTAATCTCTATATATTTAGTTCTACTATGTAGTACTGGATTTTGTGCAATATAAATTGCACTGGTATTGTCACAAAATATAGTTCAATTATTTAAGTTGAGA
Source organism: Platanthera guangdongensis (assembly GCA_039583875.1). NCBI lineage: Eukaryota > Viridiplantae > Streptophyta > Magnoliopsida > Asparagales > Orchidaceae > Platanthera > Platanthera guangdongensis. The sequence continues at coordinate 165,539,312 of CM077152.1, read as the reverse complement.
CCAAAATCCATGAGTTGGTTTTGACTCCACAATATTTGTGAACAATAGCTGCCGGCTGCAATGTATTCAGCTTCTGCAGTTGAAGTTAACACAGATGTCTGCTTCTTACAAAACCAGGACACAAGCCTATCACCAAGGAACTGGCATGTTCCTGATGTGCTTTTTCTGTGCACTCTGCATCCAATATAGTTAGAATCTGAGAATCCAGTTAAGTCAAATTCTGACTCTGTTGGATACCAAAGTCCTAGATTAGGACAACCCTTTATATATCTCAAAATTCCTTTAAGGAAAAAAAGGTGAGATCCTTTAGGGTTCACCTAGAACCTACCACAAGGGCAGCAAACATAATATCTAGCCTACTAGCTGTGAGATACAACAAGGATGGAACAATAGCCCTATACGTTTTCTGGTCAACTAGTTTACCTTGTTCATCAGAATCAATCATAGCATTGGAAGTCATGGGTATTTTTATAGCAGAGGCATCAGACATCCCAAATCTCTTAACTAGCTCCTTAACATATTTAGATTGGGAGAACTAGCTCCTTAACATATTTAGATTGGGAGATGAAAATGTCATCAGAGGATTACTTCACTTGGAGACCAAGAAAGTAAGAAAGCTCCCCCATGCTACTCATTTCAAAGTTGGAATGCATCAGGTCAGAAAACCTCTTGCATAGTTTGGAATTAGTAGATCCAAAGATGATGTCATCTACATATATTTGTACTAATAATATTTTATCTTTATGATGCCTAATGAACAAGATTATATCTACAATGCCCCTAGTGAACTTATGCTCTAAAAGAAAGCTAGCTAGGGTCTCATACCAAGCTCTTGGAGCTTGCTTTAAACTATAGAGAGCTTTATGTAGTTTGAAAACAATAGAGGGATGAGTTAGAGAGATAAAACTTGGTGGTTGCTCCACATATACTTCCTCTTTGAGTTCACAATTTAAGAAGACAATCTTGACATCCATCTGGTAGACCTTGAACTTCTTATAGGCTGTATAAGCAAGAAATATCCTGATAGCTTCTAATCTTGCAACAGGTGCAAAGGTCTTGAAAGTGCAGCTAGATCTGATATACTCTAGAGGGGAGGGGTGAATAGAGTATATGGTGCTTTAAAACTTTTTACAACAATTGTTGTAATGAGAGTGAGCAGGGAAGCAAGTATAAATCTAATTACAGAGCTAAACTAATCAAAAGCTAATCACAGAATAATCAAGGCCAGAAACAAAAATAAAGACAAGCAAAACCAGAAGACACAAGGAAATATAGTGGTTCCCCTAAACTTGGGTACATCCACTCTTCTACCACCCTATGTTGGAATCCACTGCAGGATGAGTTGATCAGGTGTCCTGGGCACCAATGAGCTTTTGATAGGTGCTCAAAAACCAAAGCAGATTTTTTGATCAGGTGTCTTGCCACCAATGAGCTTTTGACAAGGTGCTCAAAAACCAAACTCAAACTTTTGAAGGGAGTTTGAGAAACCCTTTACAGAGAGGGATTGAGAGAGTGATGGAAGTCTTCTCTTTCTCAGATCAACTGAGAAGACTGTGTGGATTGATGGTGTCAAAGCTCCCCCTGAGTGCTTGAGAGCTTCAGGAAGTGAAGTTTTGCTGTAGGGTGATAGGCCTTCAAAAGTTAAACTCCAGCAATAGATGATTTCAGCAATAACTGAAATGTTGGATGTCTGGAGTCTTGAAATATGTTGGCCTTTAACACTTGAACACTAGAGAGATCTGAAGATTTCAGAAAAAGTTGATCTCCCTGGATGTGTGTTCTTGAGAATTCTTTGAGACAGAATATTTTTTTTTGTTCTGAAGAATACTAATGTCTGTCTATGTGTATATTTGTGATCTGTCTTCTGTCTAAGAGATTCAAAAAATTCTTCTTCTTTTATTCTCTGATACAAAATGGAAAAACATTCTCTATCAAGAATAGCCATTGGTCTGCATTAATTGCATCCTTAATTGCAAAAACTGTTCTGGAGGAAAGTCCACATAAATATTCCTTGAAAATCCCTTGAAACTTGGTCCAGAGATAAATGAAAACGGCTAGGAAATCTTCAGAATTAATTGCAGAATAACTCCTTAACTGATTTGAATTTGAATCTGGAAGAATCCTTGAAGTCATCTGAAAACGTCGAACTGAGCTCTGCTATTGTCGAACTGAGCTCAGCGATATGGACTCATACAGCAGGAAAATATCGTTAATCTGAGCTCAAAGATCGTCGAACTGAGCTCAGAGATAGAGATCCAAAGCTGAGTCAAGATCGTCGAACTGAGCTCACCGATCGTCGAATGGAGTTCGACGATATGAAGAAGTTGAGCTCAGCGATCGTCGAATGGAGTTCGACGATCTGTCGAAGTGGAGCTAGACGATCGTCGATCGGAGTTCGACGAATCGTCGTGCTGAGCTCGACGATATGACTTAGTCTCCAAACAGAAAATCCTGGTCTTGAGGGCAGCTTCCAAACCTAAACTTCTAACCCTTAGACTCAATTCTAATTGACCTTTAGGACTATACAGGAGGTCAAACATTGGTTTCCTAGAGACATAGTGATTCTGACCCAAATTAGTAATAGGGTGTTCCAACAATCTCCCCCTATTTGGGTTAGGATTACTATTTACAGACTTTGGAAAAAAAATAAATTAACAACATACAAGCAGCAATACAGAAAGACAAAAAGAAAAACTGGACAGCAGAACCACAGAGATATACATATATATATCATCCCAGATAATAATCAGAAATCACAGAGATTGTCACCTTACATTGTCATTTCTTTTCCTTCCCCTTAACAAGTTTGATTTCTCTGTTGGGATTGATGGCTTCCTTCTTTGATCTGGTATTATCTGCTGCACCTAAAGATGTTTGTTGTTTAGGCCTGGGAACTACAGCTTCAGGATGCAGTTCCATGTACCTGTCAGAATCAAAAAATTTGCTTGATGCATATCTTTCTAACTCTTTCTGTCTCTGTTCAGACATTGTAGAGATATTGGAGGAATCTCTTCCTTGCTCTTTAGCCTTTTTGATCTGATCCAGTGCAGTAAGTTTTTTCATTCTTGCAGTCCAAGCAGCTGGATTGTTCTCAGGGTCTTCAAAAGGTACTGGTGGCTCATATCTGTTAGAAGGATTGTCCTGAGGAGGCCTAGATGACACAGTTTCCCTTAATTTATAGGGAAAAGGACCAGATGTGGTGTCAGAAGAAATTTGTCCTCCCCTGGAGTATGGGTGTTGCCTTGAGTATCCTTTGGAGTAGACATGGAAATCACTTTGGTTGCCTCTGTATCCTCCTCTCCTAGATTGAGAATCCCTGGATTGGCTTCCCCTATTATAGGATCTAGCATGAGGCTGATTGGGGGCCTGACTTCTAGCAGGGGATTGAGCAGCAGAACTTCCACCTGCACCTGCATCAGGAGGAGGTGGTGGAGGAGGATGAGAGTGTTGGAATTGTGAAGAAACCTTTTCATATTTTCTCTTCTTTTTCATTGCTTTCAGCTGATTCTTAGAGTACTGCATCCAGTTCTCAGTGATAGGGCAATCATGAAGAATGTAGTATGGTATATCATTGTTATCCTTGACCTTGGCAGGAGGTACTCTCTTCATGGCTTTGCTCCTTGCCTTTCTTTTCCTGGCAATGGTAGCAGAAGAATCATCAGAGTCTGTTCTGAACTCATCACTTTCAGAACTCTGATCATCATAAATGGCATCAATTTTCTTCATCAAATCCTTCTTGAGTTGTATGGAAACAGATGAGGCAGCAGAGGGTGTAGCAGCAGATGTTGAAGCAGAAGCAGTAGAAATAGAAACAGTATCAACAGCAGTAGATACAGAAGGTGTTGCAATTGAAGTGGAAGCAGTAACAACAGCAGCAGCAACATGTTCTGGAGAAGTAACAACAGCAGCAGCAACAGTAGGAATATCATCAGAAGATGCAGAAGGCTCAAACTCAGGTGCCTCTGTCATAAGAATTTCCTTAGAGATTGGTTTAACAGCAATAACAGAAATATCAGCAGCAGTGTCAAAATTTTCAGCAGCAGTAGAGGCAACAACATCAGAAGCAACAACAATGCTTTCATCAGAAGAAGTAGCAGCATATACTGAGTGGACAAAAGAGGTGATGATGCTTAGGTCACAGCAATAGAATGGCACAAGGGCCTTGGACAGATCCTCTGGGGGCTGGACAGCAGTTATCTCTGGCAGACAGCTGAAATATAACTGATCAAAGTTTGAAAGAAAAGACCTGAGGTCTAATGCAAATACTGCAGCAGGAGGAACTTGATCTTGAGACACAGCAGCAGCAGCAACAAGAACTGATGCTGAAGAAACAGCAGTAGGCAGGCTCACTGAGACATCAACAACAGCAGCAGCAGACAGGCTCACAGAAACAGCAGCAACAGGCAGACTCACTTCATAGGGCATCTCCCCCTGCCTAGATTCAGACATGGCTGGATCAAGGCACACTGCAGAAGGGGCTGCCTGAGGGAAAAGAGATGATAGCCTGGCAGAGAGGGCTGCCACAGATAGAAGTAAGGGAGCCAAGGATGTCTCCAAAAGAAGAGATAGCCTGGGGGCTAGCAAGTCATACAGCCTGTCAGCAAGGGCTGGAATATCTACTTGCTCAAGGGTGACTGGAGCAGAGGTAAAAGATGGAGGAGCAGCTGTGGGTGATGGTAGTGGAGAGATGGTGAAGTGGGGCAGGGATGGCTGAGGTGTGGGTTAGGTGGATATGTAGGACAGTGGAATGGAGATAGATGGGGTGAATGTGGGTTGGTCAATTATCTCTTGTAGAAGATCTTGATAGGATGTTGAGGATGAGGGTAGCTCAGGAGGAGAGGATGGTGAATCATCCATAATGGAATCATCAATGAGGGTGAAGGAAGGAATGGAGGGTGATGAGGTGATATCTGGTTGAGGGTAGGAGAATAAGGGATGGAATTGGTCTTCTGTGAGTGGAAGAGTAGGGACTGGTGATGGTATAGATGTTGGAGAGGGGCTGGAGATGATGATGGTGGATGGAGTTGGAATGGTAGATGGTATGGGAAGGGATGGAATTGGAGGAGGAGGAGGAGGAGCAACAACAGTAGGCAGGTCATCTACAGGGGCAGAGACCTGTGGGGAAGTGACTCTGAGAGTCCTTGTGCCTGAAGGAGTGCTGGAGGAGGGCCTGCTGGGCTTGCTGATTTGTCTATCCCATTTTCCAAAGAGGGCACAAGACAGTCTCTTGGATGCATTGATGTGGATTCCAGAAGAGACCAGCAAAGCAGGGCACCTGTGCTGCAGAAACACCCCTATAATTCTTCCAAAGTTTACAAAACTTTTATTTATCTTCTTCTTGATAAGGTCAAAGAATACTTCTCCCCAATTCAAATTCTTCCTGTCTACAAGGGCTCCCATTAGGTAGAGCTGATACCTTGAGATTGTATCATGAGCAGAGTGCTTAGCCAGTAGCACTTTCCCAACTACATCTGCCAGAAATCTGTATTCCACAGAAAGGTTCTTTTTCAAGAGCTTGCTAGGGTTATCCTCTGAATGACCCATTCTGGCAAGCAGTTCAACATACTCTTATCCAGACAAGTCAGTAGTATCTCCACCAGTTCTCAACTCAAAAACCTCTGTTAAAATAGCTGGGGTCAGAGGTACCTGTGTGCCAGATATTGATCCAACAATGGTGGAGTTGTCCTGATTGTGGGCAGTGTAGACCCATTCCTTAATCTGATCAGATGCAAGCTTGATCCTTGTAGTCATGATTGCTGTAAGGTTCTGCTCTTTGAATAACCCCAAGATATCCTAAAATGCCTGGTCAGTTGTGCTGAAGGACTCCATGTCGATGTCGAAGCCAACATCAAACTTCATGGCGGCGAGAACAGCAACAGACACAGCCATGGGTACCTGCAAAAATTCAACAAACAAAACGACCAAGTGCAGAACTGTTTGGAGGTAAAGAAAGTTCTTGCAGAGAAATCGAAAGCGCAAAGGAGAACGACGGTGAAAAATGAATTTTATATTAGGGTTCGACGCAGAATTGGAAAGATCGTTGAACTCAGTTCGACGATCGAGGCTTTTAAAGGAATCTGAAGAGTCTTCAACATCGTTGATCTTCGTTCGACGATATTGGAGAGCGTCGAGCTCTGTTCGACGATCGTTCAAAGAACAAAATCGTCGAGCGCCGTTCGACGATCGTTGACCGGAAGAGATAATTCATACTATATGAGAAACGCTGAACTCAGGTCGACGTTTTCAGAAATCATCGATCTCCGTTCGACGATCTGGGGGAAAATCGTCGAGCGCAGTTCAGAGATCAGAAAGACTCTAGACACTAAGAAAAATCAGGATGTTTGCCTAGTCTTGGTCAATTTTTAAGCTTTCAAAATCTTGGATATTATTCAAGACTTCCTCCATCTAACATTCCTAACTGATTTAGGAAGAAGGTGTGTTTCTTTTCATCCAAGGGCTTGGTGAAAATATCTCCCCTTTGTAAATCAGTTGGGATATATTGTAGTTCAATTTTATTCTTTTCAACATTGTCCCTTAAGAAATGATGCCTAATCTCTATGTGTTTTGTCCTACTATGAAGGACTGGATTTTGAGCTATAGAAATAGCACTGGTGTTATCACAAAAGATTTTAGACTTCTCTAAGTTGTAGCCATAGTCTAGGAGTTGGTTTTGAATCCACAAGATTTGTGAGCAACAACTGCCTACAGCCATATATTCAGCTTCAGCAGTTGAAGTTGACACAGAAGTATGTTTCTTACAAAATCAAGAGACAAGTCTGTCACCAAGGAACTGACAAGTTCCACTGGTGCTTTTCCTGTCAATTCTGCATCCAGCATAATCAGCATCAGAAAATCCAGTTAAATCAAATGCTGAATCTTTTGGATACCAGAGACCTAGATTTGGACAACTTTTAACATACCTGAGAATCCTCTTTACTAATGTTACGTGTGACTCTCTAGGGCTTACTTGGAACCTAGCACATATACATGTAGCAAACATTATATCTGGTATACTAGCTGTAAGATACAGTAAAGAGCCAATCATTGCTCTATATGTTGTCTGATCAGCAGGTTTCCCATGTTCATCAGCATCCAATACAGCATTAGTAGGCATGGGTGTTTTCATACAAGATGCTTCAGACATGCCAAATTTCTTAACCAATTCATTTGCATATTTGGTTTGAGAAATAAAGATGCCTTCAGCATGTTGCTTGACTTGCAATCCTAGGAAGAAGGATAGCTCTCCCATGCTACTCATCTCAAATTTAGAATGCATTAGGTTGGAAAACCTTCTACACAATTTGGAGTCAGTAGGACCAAAAATAATATCGTCTACATAAATCTGTACTAGTAGGGTATGGGACTTATGGGTTCTAATGAAAAGAGTTTGGTCTACTTTACCCCTTATAAAACCATTTTCCAAGAGAAAGCCTGCTAGGGTCTCATACCATGCTCTAGGAGGTTGCTTGAGACCATATAATGCTTTATTCAATCTAAAAATTTAATCAGGATAAGTTGGAGAGATAAAACCTGGAGGTTGTCTGACATATACTTCCTCTTTGATATCTCCATTTAGAAATGCACTTTTGACATCCATCTGATATACCTTGAAGCCTTTATGTGCTGCATAAGGTAAGAATATTCTGATGGCTTCCAATCTTACAACTGGTGCAAAAGTCTGGTCGTAGTCTATTCCTTCTTCTTGAGAGTATCCCTGAGCAACTAGCCTTGCCTTGTTCCTTACAATTACTCCTTGATCATCCAGTTTGTTTCTGAATACCCACTTTGTTCCAACAATGGAGTGATCCTTAGGCTTTGGCACTAGTTCTCATACTTTGTTCCTCTCAAATTGATGCAACTCCTCTTGCATTGCAATGATCCAGTGTGGATCTTGCTCTGCATCTTGAATGGACTGATGTTCAATTTGAGATAGGAAGCAGGTGTGCAACAGGTTTTGGTTGACCTGATTTCTGGTTTGCACACCAGCTGAGATGTCTCCAATTATTTGGGAAATTGGATGGTCTCTTGATGTTACTAAATCAACAGGGGGTGTTAATTGTTCACCAACCTGTGTTGTTGTTTCCTCTTGTGGTACAACAACTGGCTCTTCAAGTTGTTCTTCAATATGTTGAGCACTTTCTTCATCTTCACTGCTTTCATCCCTTTGGGTAACCTGTAACTTGTTCAAGTCTTCAACTAGAAAATGTTCCTGCAAAGGTTCTATGGTAGAAGGGATCTTCTCCTTGAAAGACATGTTAGATTCATCAAATGATATATGAACAGATTCCTCAATTTTTAGAGATGATTTATTATAAACCCTGTAAGCCTTGCTGATCATGGAGTATCCCAGAAACACTCCTTCATTAGCTTTAGCTTGAAATTTTGCTAAATCTTTCTTGTCATTATTATGTATGTAGCAAATACAACCAAAGACTCTAAAATAATCAACTTTAGGTTTCTTCCCTTTGAGTAATTCATAGGGAGTCTTTCCCTTTAGTTTATGTATCAAACTTCTATTCAGCACATAGTTGGAGGTGTTCACTGCCTCTGCCCAAAAGGATAGAGGTAGATGAGCATCTGACATCAATGTAGTGGCAGATTCAATAAGGGTTCTATTTTTCCTTTCAGCTACCCCATTTTGTTGAGAAGTTCTAGGAGCTGAGAAAGTATGCCTGATCCCTTCACTCTGACAGAACTCTTGCATAAGAAGAGAATCAAACTCTGTCCCATGATCACTTCTGATCAGGGCAATGTGAGTATTGAACTCAATCTGTATACATTTGAGAAACTCTGTCAGACACTTAAAGTTATCAGACTTCTTCCTTAGAAAGAACACCCAAGTGAATCTAGAGAAGTCATCTACAACTACTAAAGTGTAAGATTTCCCTCCTAGGCTTTGTACTGTGATGGGTCCAAAAAGATCCATGTGTAACAGATACAATATCCTAGGTGAATCACTCTTATTAAGTGGCTTAAAGCTATTTTTAGTTTGCTTGCCTAATTGACAAGCCCTGCAGAGTCCTTCCTTCTTGTAGGGGCCAGAAGGTAGTCCTCTAACAAGGTTGTCCTTGGATAGCCTAGCAATAGTTCTAAGGTTTAGGTGTCCTAGTCTCTTATGCCATAAAATGTTTGGTCTACAGACAGAATTAAATAGGCAAATATCTAAATTAGTTGAAAGAAAATCTACTATATAGATGTTACGTTTCCTTTTACCTGTCAACACAGTTGTGTTGTCCTCTGACTTGATTTTGCATAAGGCTTTGTTGAAGGTCACCTGATAGCCTTCATCACACAGCTGACTGATGCTTATTAAGTTGTGCTTCAGTCCTTCCACATAGGCTACCTTCTTGAAAGTTACTGATCCAATCTGGACTGCACCATATCCTTTAGTCTGTCCAAAGTTTGAATCACCAAAGATAACTTTGGGTCCAAGCTTGGCTCTAAAGGAAGTGAGGTTGTCCTTGTTCCCTGTCATGTGCTTAGAGCACCCACTATCCAAGTACCATTGCTGGTTAGATATTGGATAGGTCTTCACCTGCACATAAGACAATTCATTTGTTTTTGACCCAGTTTACCTTGGGCCTAGGTTGATAACCTTTAAATTCTGAAATGAAAGACATCCCAGGTTGACTCTTATATCCTTCAGGATGATATCTCCTTGGAGGTATAATCCATTCAGTATAAGGGTTAAAGATTTGGGATGAAGGACCCTTAGGATTGAATTTTGATTTGACCTTGAAAAATTTTCCAGAGCTCTGACCTCTGTTCGACGATCTTGGAGCTGCGTTCGACGATCTTGGGTTAGATCGTCGAGCTCCGTTCGACGGTCGACTATGGCTGAGTTAAGGTATTTTAGATCGTCGACCTGCGTTCGACGATTTTGGCTGAGATCGTCGATCTGCGTTCGGCGATCATCGATCTTCATTTGGCGATCGTCGATCTCCGTTCGACGATTTCTGCTGGGACTTGGTTTTCTTGGGCAGATCAGAATTTTTCCTAGCAACCTCTACAACTCCCTTTCCTTTATCAGAAATGAATTTGATTGGAGTTGTTAGAACTATGGGTTGGCTGGATGAAGCACCCAAGCCCAGTGTACTATTAAATCTGGAGTTCACTGTGCTTATGATGTCCATCAGCTTGATGCTTCTCCCATTAAGGGATTCTTCATGCTTCTTGGCCTCAGATAGCTCACTTTTCAGTGAAGCTATCTGCTCCATACAGCACTCCAACTCCTGAGAAAGTTTGAGATTTTCTGACTTTAAAGTATTGTGTTCAGATAGAAGATTTCTGAGAGAGATAATTTCTTTCTCAGATTTTAGCAGGTCTAAACACAATGCTTTAAATTAAGATTTAAAGTCCTCTGAGTTAAAATCAAAAGAACTGATTACCTGATCTTCTTCAGGTTGAGTCTCTGAGTCTGACTCTGACTCCTCTTCTTCTGAATTATGTTGTGAGGCATTGATTGCCATCATGCAGAACTCTTTCTCTTCTGCATCATCCTCATCATCACTGGAGCTGGATGAGGCTTCTGACTCCTCTTCAGTCTCACTCCAGGATTCAGCAACAAACCCCTTTCTTGTATGTTTGTTTTTGCTTGATGAGGGTTTGTCATTGCCATTCCCCTTGGAGTCTTTCTCCTTTCTTCTTTCTTTCTTGTCCCTTCTGTCCTTGTTTTTGTTTTCTGGACAGTCAGGAACTATGTGCCCTGGTTTCCTGCAACCAAAGCAAACAATTTCTTTATTATTATTAATGGACTTGTCATACCTTGGCTTATCATGCTCCTTGTATGATCTCCTTCTGAATTCCTTTCTGGCCATCTTGTAAAATCGTTTGGCCAACAGACTAAGCAGCTCATCATTGACTGTGACTTTGTCTTCAGGCAGATCTTCAGTTACCTTGAAGGCTATGGTCTTCTCTTTTCTTGTGGTTGGTGAGGCAGCCTTCTGTTCTTCTTCTCTAATCTTAATGAGTAGCTCATAAGATTTGAGCTTACCCAATAGAGCTTCAGTGGTGATCTCATTCAAACTTCTGGCATCCTTAATTGGCCAGATTCTTGAATCCCAAGTGCTAGGGAAGCACATTATAATTTTGTCATTGAGTTCAGTTAGTGAGATCTCTTTATCCAATGTCCTGAGTTCACTAACAATTAGACCGAGCCTGTTGTACATATCTCCCACTGACTCAGTTTCTCCCTTCTTGAAATTCTCATATTGAGATATGAGGTAGGATCTCCTATCCTTTCTCTCATCAGCTGAGCCTGAGACTATTTCAGAGAGTTTGTGCCAAATTTCCTTTGCTGAATTGCATTCAGCCACCTTTTGAAATATATCATCAGACAATGTCTGGGCTAAGATGTTCATAGCCTTGGCATCAGCTACCTTCCATCTCTTGATGTCAGCATCTGTTCTTGATAGAGGTGGAACAGCATTTGTACTTGAGTGATCTGGAGGTCTTGGACATACTGTCAAAACATAGTTAAAAATATCTTCGTCAATAGAATTCATGTACAGTCTGATCCTTGCTTTCCAAAGTGCAAACTTGGATAAATTGCACACTGGAGGTCTGGTGCTAGCATAATCTTTGTTTTGGGCCATGATTTGTGAAAACAAAATCTAATAATAAACTACAAAAGAAAAGAGATCTAACTTGGGATCTTTGGGTTCAGGTGTTAGCCTGTGCAACCACCAAGGTGTGGTATGTTTAACAAACCTGCCTCTGATACCAATTGAAAGTGCAGCTAGATCTGATATACTCTAGAGGGGGGTGAATAGAGTATATGGTGCTTTAAAACTTTTTACAACAATTGTTGTAATGAGAGTGAGCAGGGAAGCAAGTATAAATCTAATTACAGAGCTAAACTAATCAAAAGCTAATCACAGAATAATCAATGCCAGAAACAAAAATAAAGACAAGCAAAATCAGAAGACACAAGGAAATATAGTGGTTCCCCTAAACTTGGGTACATCCACTCTTCTACCACCCTAGGTAGGAATCCACTGCATGATGAGTTGATCAGGTGTCCTTGGCACCAATGAGCTTTTGATAAGGTGCTCAAAAACCAAAGCAGATTTTTTGATCAGGTGTCTTGCCACCAATGAGCTTTTGACAAGGTGCTCAAAACCAAACTCAAAATTTTGGAGGGAGTTTGAGAAACCCTTTATAGAGAGGGGGTGAGAGAGTGATGGAAGTCTTCTCTTTCTCAGATCAACTGAGAAGTCTGTGTGGATTGATGGTGTCAAAGCTCCCCCTGAGTCCTTGAGAGCTTCAGGAAGAGAAGCTTTGCTGTAGGGTGATAGGCCTTCAAAAGTTGAACTCCAGCAATAGATGATTTCAGCAATAACTGAAATGTTGGATGTCTGGAGTCTTGAAATATGTTGGCCTTTAACACTTGAACACTAGAGAGATCTGAAGATTTCAGAAAAAGTTGATCTCCCTGGATGTGTGTTCTTGAGAATTCTTTGAGACAGAATATTTTTTTTTGTTCTGAAGAATACTGATGTCTGTCTATGTGTGTATCTGTGATCTGTCTTCTGTCTAAGAGATTCAAAAATTCTTCTTCTTTTATTCTCTGATACAGAATGGAAAAACATTCTCTGTCAAGAATAGTCGTTGGCCTGCATTAATTGCATCCTTAATTGCAAAAACTCTTCTGGAGGAAAGTCCACAGAAATATTCCTTGAAAATCCCTTGAAACTTGGTCCAGAGATAAATGAAAACGGCTAGGAAATCTTCAGAATTAATTGCAGAATAACTCCTTAACTGATTTGAATTTGAATCTGGAAGAATCCTTGAAGTCATCTGAAAACGTCGAACTGAGCTCTGCTATCGTCGAACTGAGCTCAGCGATATGGACTCATACAACAGCAAAATATCGTCGATCTGAGCTCAAAGATCGTCGAACTGAGCTCAGAGATAGAGATCCAAAGCTGAGTCAAGATCGTCGAACTGAGCTCACCGATCGTCGAATGGAGTTCGACGATATGAAGAAGTTGAGCTCAGCGATCGTCGAATGGAGTTCGACGATCTATCGAAGTTGAGCTAGACGATCATCGATCGGAGTTCGGCGAATCGTCGTACTGAGCTCGATGATATAACTTAGTCTCCAAACAGAAAATCCTGGTCTTGAGGGCAGCTTCCAAACCTAGACTTCTAACCCTTAGACTCAATTCTAATTGACCTTTAGGACTATACAGGAGGTCAAACATTGGGTTTCCTAGAGACATAGTGATCCTGACCCAAATTAGTAATAGGGTGTTCCAACAGGTCTGATCATAGTCAATTCCTTCTTCCTCTCTATATCCTTGTGCTACCAGCCTTACTTTAGTCCTTATAATAGCTCCTTGTGCATCCAATTTGTTTCTAAATACTCATTTAGTTCCAATGACTGGGTAGTCTTTGGGCCTTGGAACTAAATCTCAAACTCTGCATCTCTCAAATTAATTGATCTCCTCTTGCATTATAATAATCCAGTGTGGATCTTGCTCTCAATATTTTAAGGATTTGGGCACAAGTTGAGATATGAAGCAAGCATGCATCAAGTCTTGGTTGAGTTGATGCCATGTTTGCACACCAACTGATATGTCTCCAATCACTTGAGATATAGGGTGATCTCTAAGTATGACAAGATCTGTAAGTTGAGTTGGTTCAACAACAGTATTGGGAATTAATTTCTCTTATGGAATTATGTTTACTGTTGGAGGTTCAGCAATTATTTCAATGATATCTTCTTCACTATCTTCATCAACTTGATGAGAAGAATGTGATATAACCTCTTGGGTGAGGTTTAAGTCATCCAATTTCTCACACAGTTGGGGTACCTGCAATAAATCTCTGGTAGAAGAATCCTTCTCCTTGTAAACCATGTTAGCTTCATAAAATGTTACATGTACATAATCTTCAATTTTTAAAGTTGATTTATTGAAAACCCTATATGCCTTGCTGACTTAGGAATATCCAAGAAAACTTCCCTCTACAGCTTTGGCTTCAAACTTTCTAAGATGTTTCTTATTATTATTGTGTTTATAATATTTACAACCAAATACTTTAAAATAGTCAACTTTAGGTTGCTTCCTTTTAAGCAATTCATTGGGAGTCCTTCCCTTAATTTTATGTATTAAACTCCTGTTCAGAACATAGTTTGTCGTGCTAACTGCCTCTGCCCAAAAGGCTAGGGGCAAGAAAGCATCTACAAGTAATGTCCCTATAGATTAAATCGGGTTCTATTTTTCCTTTCTACTACCCCATTTTGCTGAGGAGTTCTAGGAGCAGAAAAATAGTGCCTGATACCTTCCTTCTAACAGAATTTTTGCATGAGAAGAGATTCAAACTCGGAGCCATGATCACTTCTGATCAATAAAACCAGAGTAGAATACTCAATCTGTATGCTCTTAAGAAAATTTGTAAGAACTTTAAAGTTATCAGACTTATTTCTTAGAAAGAATACCCATGTGAATCTAGAGAAGTCATCTACAACAACTATAGTATAGAATTTCCCTCCCAAGCTCTATATAGCAATGGGTCCAAATAGATCCATGTGTAGCAAGTATAGAATCCTGAGTGAATCACTCTTATTAATAGATTTAAAACTATTTTTAGTTTGCTTGCCTAATTGACAAGCCCTACAGAGGCCTTCCTTCTTGTAGGGGCCAGAAAGCAATCCTCTAACAAGGTTGTCCCTAAATAATTTAGCAATATTTTTCAGATTAACATGCCTGAATCGTTTATGCCATAATTCATTATTATTACTAATCTGATTGAACAAACAAATTTCTAAAATAGCTGACTTTAAATTAACGAAGTAGATATTTCCTTATCTAAGTCCAGTTAAAATAATTTTGTTATCTATAGAAGCAATAATACAAGAAGATTGGTTAAAAGATGTCTGATAACCTTCATCACATAACTGGCTTATGGATATCAGGTTATGTTTTAGACCACTCACATAGGCAACTTTCTTGAAGGTGACAACTCCAATCTTGACATTCCCATAGCCTTCTGTTTGGCCACAGTTGGAGTCTCCAAAGATCACCTTTGGACCAAGCTTTGAATTGTAGTTGATTAAATTGTCCTTACTGCCTGTCATATGCTTTGAACAACCACTATCCAGGTACCACTGTTCCTTTGTTGTAGGAAAGTTCTTCACCTGCAAAATGAAATATTAGATGTTCTTGACCCAGGTAACCTTGGGTCCTAGATTTGTTTTCAAATTTAAAACAAGAAATGTAAGAATAATCAGGTTGGTATTTGTATTCTAAGGGGTGAAATCTTCTAGGTGGAATTATCTATTGAGTAAAGGGATTTACAAGTTTTGATTTCTGATATTTAGTTTGATTATGATTAAAATTTCTGTTTTCAAAGTTTGAGTTTGACGAATTTAGTTGAGTTCGTCGAGCTGAGTTCGACGAAAAGTATTTATGTCGTCGATCTCGGTTCAGAGAATGATAATACTCATTTTTTGCATTCCACGATCGTCGATCTCTGTTCGACGAAACATATTGATTTTGTCGAGCACCCAGTCTTGATTAATCATACCCAGACTCTGGGTTCATAGTACGTCGACCGCCGTTCGACGCAAAATACTGATTTCGTCGATCTGAGTTCGACAAATTTTGTTGAACAATATTATTTTGTGAATTTTTTTTTCTTTGATTGATTTTTCTGTGAGGTTTTTGTTGATTTATTATTAACCTCTACAATTTTCACTTTACACTTAGCAGAAATAAATTTGATGGGGGCAGATAATATATTTTTCTTAAGAATGGTTGGCTGAGTAGATGATGCTCATAAACCTAGTTTACTATTGAGCCAAGCATTGACTGTGCTAGTGATGTCCATTAATTTTATACTTCTCCCATTAATGAATTCTTCAAATTTTTTAGCCTCACTTAGTTCAGTTTTTAATGAGATGATTTGTGCAGAAGCTACATCTAGTTCATCTTTTAATTTAATGTTTTCAGAAAATAAGTTATCATATTCAGTTAGCTTATCTCTAAGAAGTTTGATTTCCTTCTCAGATTTAATTAGGTCTTTACATAATAAATTAAATTCAGTTTTAAAAAGTTCAAAAGTAAAATCAAAGGAGGATATTACCTAATCCTCTTCAGACTCAAAATCTTCAGCTTCTGATGGATTGCTTGATGCATTGATATCCATCAAACAAATACCTTTTGCTTTAGCTTCTTACTCATCTTCACTGGAGCTGGAAGATGAAGGTTCTTCTTCTGTCTCACTCCAAGTCTCAACAACAAACCTTTTTCCTTCTTCTTATGCTTGTTGGAAGAGGGCTTGCTGTAGTATTTTCTGGAGTCCTTGTCTCTTCTTCTCTCCTTCTTCTGATTCTCTGGACACTTAGGAAGAATGTGTCCAGGCTTTTTGCAATCAAAGCAGACAATCTCCATTGTAGGAGTTTTGTCAAATCTTGGTCTGTCATCTTATTTGGATGACTTTCTTCTAAAGTCTTTCCTATCCATTTTGTAGAATCTTTTGGCTAACAGACTTATCAACTCTTCATTTTCTAGTAGAGTTTCAGATTCTTCAGATGCCTTAAAGACAATGTTTTACTCTTTCCTTCCTGATGAGGAGGTCTTCTATTCAACTGCTTCTCTTGTCTTGATGAGCTGCTCATAGGATTTGAGCTTGCCTAACAAAGATTCAGTAGAAATTTCATTCAGGCTTCTGGCCTCCTTGATTGGCCAAATCTTGGAGTCCCATGTGCTGGGGAAGCACATAAGAATCTTGTCATTTATCTCAGTCAGTGAGATATTCTTGTCCAGGTTCTTCATCTCATTGATGATCAAGCTGAGTCTGTTATACATGTCAGCCACTGAATCTGACTCTTCTTTCCTGAAGTTCTCATATTAGGAAATAAGATGAGATCTTCTATCTTTTCTTTCATTAGCCGATCCAACAACCATTTCATTTAGAGAATCCCAGATCTCTTTGGCGGAAGAGCATTCAATAACCTTTTGAAAAATATCATCAGACATAGTCTGAGCTATGATGTTCATGGCTTTAGCATCAGCCATCTTCAATTTCTTCTGAGCTTCTATCCACTCACATGGTGGAACTGCTGAGGTACTTGTTGATGTTATTGCTGAAGGAGTAGGGGGACCTGTTGATGCGTGGAAATCGGCAAGCGCACCGGTCGCACAAGTAATAAAATTTGGGATTAATTCACCTAGTGTCGGTCTCTTGAGGAATGCAATTAGCATAGAGCGGCGACAGTTCAGAAAATATCGTTATGAGGGTTATACGTAGAAAAGAGTAAAAAGGGGCTTGTGAGATTGTGATTTTCATCTAATAAAATAATTAAGGCTGTGCGGGTCGAAGGCACCGCTTCACAAGGTGAAGTGAGTGTATCGGCTATGATGTTGAACTTCGGTTGGGCGAGTGGACGGAAAGCTAATGGATGGAAGTGTTCTAGTGCAGAGTGCAATCGGGTGAAACAAGGGTATGGAGTGGATGTGGAGTGGGCGAGGCGCATTAACAACACACAACTCAAAAGCAAATGAAAACTACAACATTCACTTAGATATAGAATATAAAATGTAGTTCATTACAATATCAAATCATTCCATACAACGGAAGAAGGGGAAGAGGAGTAAACCACTAGAGGGTGAAGGTACACCGCATGTAACACCTCCCCTGTAATGACCGTATAATATGGGTCCGGTCGGGGCCCCACAACAAACGGATGCCACAGCTTTAGTATTATAAGATGATATAACTACCCATACTCAAAACTCTTTGCACAAAACAGCGGAAACACAAATAAGACTAGAAGTTATCCACCACTAAAAGAGTAATAACAATGGCCTTATGGCCTTACAACACAAATGAGTCCAAAACTCAAAGAGTACAACAGTCATGAAAGTTCTTAAGCACTCCTAGTCTACCTCGGCATGCAAGCCGGACAACATGAGTCTCAAACATACAACATCATATAAGTAGAGCTACAAAAGAGAGGAACAGTTCATGAAGCTTGGGCCTTTCTGGCCGGCGATCTAGCTCCTGCTTGCGATCCTTGCCCTGTAAAAGTTATTAGTAACGTGGGTCAGCAAAGGCTGACCTCAAACTGTGTAACAAACACATCTCCTCCCGGCCGCCCCTAACGGACCCTGGAGAACCCTCCAACCTGCAAGTCAGCACTTCGTATGAAATATATATAAATATAAAAAGAAGTGCATTAAGAACAAGCCTGGATGTCTCATACATCATACACGTTCTCTAGTGGTTGAGCATATAACAAAAAGGGGCCTACTTATGCAACATGAATGCAACACCCGGGCTTCACCCAAGGCACCCTAAAACGTATGCATCTAGCACAACATCACACCAATTGGGTACTCATCGCTTCCCCATTAGCATAAAGCCACAAACAAAGGGGTATCACAATTCCCCCCAATGGCGCACAGGCCGCCACAAGGAACCCTTTCTAAGGCCCCACCCGCTCATGATCTTAGACCCGGGCTTGCCTGCAAGCTTTGACGTCTCAAGTCAGGATTCCAACAAACACAAACCGATCGATTCTAAGAAGCCTTGCCGGACCCCACCCGCTCATGGCCTCATTGCCCTGGCTTTCCCCCATGCTTGGCATTCTCGTCAGTCTCACAGAAAGGGACTAGTCTCGCTGGGACACTCTCCACACATGACGTGTATGTCACGGGATAGCCCGCCGACCACGGAGACATAGCCATGCCTTGGCACATCACAAACCAAGACAATTCCACCTTAGTCCCTCATTTGTACTGCAGCGTTCCCGCACACCAAGGAAAACATCTACCAACAATGCGAAGCTAACCTTGTCCACCAAGGAAACCATCTACCGCCATTGAGGAGCTAACTTTGTCCGGTTCCGACTACACGTACTCACTTGAGAAAAAGGGGAAAACATCACCACATCACAAACGACAACTTGCCGCAACGGAATCTCTACGAATCCTTAAAGTTCGTATGCAACATCACCTAGTCGGACTAACGGTCGTGACTACGGCTTCACTCACCATGCATAATCCACTTACGGAGAGGATCTCTAATGCAAAACATGCTGGGGACGGACTCAATCGACCTGAAGGTTCCTCTTGAACCTTGGCGACCCAAACCCCTCTCATTTGAGTGTTTGGTGCCCAAAAATAGAAAAGGAAATGATGCTAAGACATGCATACTAAAACCGAGAGGAGAAGTGTCGTTACCTTCCGACTCCTCTTCCTAGCCATGGCAAAATGGCCGGATGAAAACCTTCGTAAAGCTCTAGCCTCCACGGATCTGGACTCGGGTCGCGATTTGGAGCACCGAAGCCTCTCCTACAGCCCAAACCCTCCTTCTCCTTCTTCCTTGCTCTCACTTCTCTCTGGAACTTAGTAAGAGAAAGCTTGGATAAGAATGAGGGTTTCCAATCCTATTCTCGAACTTAACTCCCCAAGAGATGTCCTGAACCATCAGATTCCAAAATAAGGGAAAGAATGGCCACGATCCGTCTGAAAAAATAAAACACCTGGGCCGAACACGGCCTGGCACACGCCCGTGTGCAGGGCCGTATTCCTCATTCGCTGTCTCAAATTGACGTGCCTGGAACAACACACGGGCATCTGACACGCCCGTGTTCGACCCGACATGCTCGTGTCCCGACTGACACGACCGTGTGGTCGGCCGTGTGCCTCCATCGACACAGCCCCAAAAACAACCTGAGAAGGACAAGGCCTGGGACACACCCGTGTCCCAAGCCGTGTGCGAAGTCTCGACACTCGTCGACAGCCTTTGTGTCGACACCGCAGAAAAATGTCGAGCGAAGTTCGTCGACCATGCGGGACACGCCCTGTGACACGCCCGTGTCACAGGCCGTGTGCCCCTAACTCGACACTCGACACTCGTCGAGTGAACTTCGTCGAGCGAACTCTCGACACTTGACTGACACGGCCTTGGACATGCCCGTGTCCTAGGACGTGTGCATTATCTCGACACATCGTCGAGCGAAAATCGTCGACTCCCCGGACCGATCGTCGACACGGGCTCGACACGCCCTGAGACACGCCCGTGTCTCAGGTCGTGTGCCTTATCTCGACACATCGTCGAGCGAAATTCGTCGACCTCTCGACCACAACGTCGACTGGAGCCCTACACGCCCGTGTCCTAGGCAGTGTGCCCCCTGCCAGAAACCAAACTTTGTTAGAAAACGCTGGTCGACCCTCTCTCAAATATTGGGGTGTTACAACTCTCCCCCCCCCCCCTTAACAGAATTTTGTCCGGAAATTACAAAGCAAAATGGAACACAATTTAAATGGTACCTGAAATGAAGAGTTCTAGATACTCTTCTAGCATGGCTTGTTCTCATTGTAACGCCCCCGGTTTTTCCGTGTTTTGTTTGATCTTTGGCGGGCGTTACGATGGCGTGTTTTCGGCTCTTTGCCGTTGTAGAGCGTGGTCTTAACTCTTAGGGTTCCTTGTGTAGCCTGTTTGTAGCCTGTTAGCAAGATTCCCCAGCTAGCCGTAGTCCGTTTGGGGACTCGGTTGGGCCTCTTAGGGAATGCTTGTGTTTTTGGCTTCAGATGGTGTTATCCCGGGTTTTGTTCGTCGAATGCTAGTTTCAACTTCGCAGTTGTGTTCGTAGCGTGGGTTTTTAGCTGCAATGTGAATTTCGTCATTTTCCGAGATGTTTCGGGTCTCGCGTCGTTTTGATATTGAGTGTAAGTAATTAATATGTATTGATTGTTTATTATTAAAACTGATGCCTATATATAGCCTTAGGTTAGAAATTAGGGCTCGGTTCAGTGCTTTTGTTTCATTTTCCCTTTGGAAGGAGCCGCCGCCTGTGCGAGAGGAAGAGAACCGCCGGACTACCCTAGCCTTTGGATGCTGATTCCTGGAGATTTAGCGGTCGAAATTCGATTTCGAGAGTGGATCTGGACTGCCCTCGCCTGGATCTGCATTCCTTCTGTTCCTCGGCTTGGTGCTCTGCGGCTAGATCTGAGAGTGGGGGAAGTCACCGACCAAGCTTTTCTGGTATTGAGGCAAGTGATGTTCCCTCATCCTTGCCAAAGTTGATCTTTGTCTTCTTCTTGATTAAATTTTATCTCTCTCCTGCTTAGATCTTAGGTGTACGCTAGGGTTCGCCCCCGATTATACTGTGGTTAGTGTAGAGAAGTTCCAGTTAAATCTCAGTTCTTCCTGAGGGTTTGTGTTTATTAGGGACGGATTTGGTATGGTTCACTTCGAGTAGTTGCTATTGCCGGAGGATGATGAATTTTTTTAGAGTAGGGCCTCGTTCTCGTTTTGGTCGATTGATGGATCTGGCACCTTTAGCCAGTCGGGGTGTCGACACCTTGTGTCGACACCAGCTAGTCGGGGTGTCGACACTTTGTGTCGACACCGGCCGCAGAGGTGTCGACACTTGGTGTCGACACCAGCAACGGTAGTGTCGACACTTTGTGTCGACACCGACCGCAGTGGTGTCGACACTTGGTGTCGACACTAGCAGCGGTAGTGTTGACACTTTGTGTCGACACCGGCCGCAGTGGTGTCGACACTTGGTGTCGACACCAGCAGCGGTAGTGTCCACACCTTGTGTCGACACCGGCCACAGTGGTGTCGACACTTTGTGTCGACACCGGCAGCGGTTGTGTCGACACCTTGTGTCGACACCGGCTTGTCGTGGTGTCGACACATTGTGTCGACCACTGGGTGCTGCGCTGGTTTTAGGGTCAGGTAAGACTCGGGGTTGGTTCGGGTTAGGCGTGCGAGGCCGCGTCGGTTGGACCCGACATTTTTGCCTTGGGTTCGTGTGTTTCTTAGGATTGTTAGGGTGACGTTTCCTTAGAAGGGGGTATTGGGTGTTCGGCTAGTTTCTGCATCCCGACTCTTGGGTTGTGGCGGGTGGTGGAGTTTTGGTGGCCTCTGGAGGGGTGGTTTTATGTGGAGAGCTGCGGTCACCGCCTTTTGCCCCGGTTTGGGGTGGCGTGTGTGGGACCCTAGTGCTGCCACTGTTTGACCCCTTAGCCCTTTTTGGATCTGATTTTGCTTATGTATTCAGATCCATGTTTCGACCACTGTCATTTACCCACGTGTTAGGACTGTTAGTCCCTTTTCTGTTTATGCTTTCTTTTCTTTTGGCATATATGTATATGTCTTGTTGCTGTTGCAGACTCTTTTGGTAGGGCATAATGGTTTTATTGCTCGCACTTGGTGTGCTCTGCTGTGCTTTAGACAGTACTCTCTTCTTACTGTCACCCCTTTTCTTTTGCTTATAGCAGTTTGTGGCCGGGTTGGTAAACCCTTCTTCTTATTTGCTCATTAATCTATTGCTCTATTTACCTTTTGATTATTTTCTTGCTGAGGTGTTCTTTTCTTGAATGCCTCAGGTCCAGGTTGTAGCCAGTTCAGCGGCTAGTCCTTTTGGAGGGGCTGGTTAGTGGCCTCTTGGGTAGATGATAGCGGACCCCCGATTTTGTGAGATAGTTCTTTACCTTTCCGTATAGACATACATACTCACCAGTGGGTTCGTGTCAGGTTGTTGGCGCCCACTGCTGGCTTCTTGCGATGCTGGGTATGAACTTAAGCTGTTGTTTTTGCCTATTTGTGGTTGGTTACTTGCTTCTGGGAAGGATTTATGCTATGTTGCATGTTAGATATTTTAAAACCTAAAAGCATTATTATATGTACCTCATGCATAACATGTTTCTAAAACAAAGACACTATTTTTCCTCAGTGTAAAACACTATCTTTCATACATACTATATTCACCTTAGAGTCGTGCATACCATGAGTCATCCCCCGGGGACACTTATGCTCATTTAGGGTGTCAACTTAATTGAACCAAATTATTTTCTGCTGCGTATAAATATAATTTTCATTGTGGACTAGCTGATCCACCGTGCCGAGGGATACGGCCATTCAACATAACTGATTTTCTTTCATATTTAATCAACGATTTTCCTTAAAAATCTAAGGTCTGGAGTTTTTCCTGAGCGTGTGCAGTTATCCCCTGCACGATGTGGCATCACGGCACGTGTTTTCTCTTGCTCTGATACGATTTTATCGTTGAGAAAATGCGGGTTGTGACAGTTTGTATCAGAGGGAGGTTGCTTGACGAATGGTCGGGCAACCTTTCCCTTGTTTACATTAGTGGTTAGCGTCATACCATACACACACCGATATGTCATCAACACATCTTGGCTGAAGCACGAACACTACACTCATGAGCATAAAGAAGTATACATGGCATATTATGTAGTATGGGATGCATAATATGTGTTTGTATATGAATCCACCATAGGAGGCAGCATGTGAGGGTTATGTAGTATGGGATGCATAACCTCACCATATGAATGCGGCTAGCACGTTTTATTTTTTTCGTTGCATGGGAATGTTATGTAGTATGGGATGCATAACATTTTCATGTGTACGTCGCCCATGGCGTGCATTAAGGCCCTTTTTTTAGAATGCATAGCACATCATGCATAGCATAATATTTCATAAGCACAACGTGCCAAGCTAAAGATTTGCAAGATGACATATGTACACACATGGTTTTTGAGACAAAAAAAAGAATACAAATACATGCATTTATGGTTTAGGCACATGAGTTAGTATGATGGCGGTGAACCATCTTAGGTTAAGCATAACATCATCATGGTAAAAACAACTCCCAGGGCAAGTTTTGCAGTTGAAGTTCATATTTAAGTGTGTTTGTCCGTACCGGGTAGTTTTGTTCTAGCTGTTGGGCTAGGTTTTGTCTAAAGCTGGTGCGATTATAGGATGGCGAGACGTCCTGCGACGAGATCGACCCCCCAATCCGAGGGTGAGACGTCAGGAGCGCAGAGCGATGCGTTGGTAGAAAGCTTGCGGTAGAGTAATGAGCGTTATCAAGGCAGGTAGTGGCTATGCAGGCTCAGATTCAGTCCCTTGTAGCAGTGGTGGCGGGACAGACTCCGAGAGCTCAGGACCCCGCTGAGGGGGTAGCTGTTCCTGTCCCTCCTGCTCCTCCTGTGCCTTTGGTTGTGGTGCCCCCGGAGATGACGTTCATATCCCAGTTTCAGCGGCTGAGACCCCCTACTTATGATGGGCAAGCAGATTTCATGATTTTGGATGACTGGCTGATTACCATTGAGGAGATGTTCTCTTACTCAGGGATTACGGACGATCAGAGAGTGATGCTCGCTGCCTACCAGCTCAAGGGCTTAGCAAAGAATTGGTGGCTGAGGGAGAAAGAGAGCTTGGTGGCAGGCTGTACTTGGGAGTCATTTAAGGTGATGTTGTTAAGTAAGTTTCTGCCTTCAGTCGAGCGGGACCGGCTAATGAATGACTTTCTTCATTTAAAGCAAAGGAAACTCATGGTTAGTGAGTATGAGATTGAGTTTAGTAAGTTGAGTCGGTTTGCTCCTGGTCTGGTGAGTGTTTAGGCAGACCGAGTTAAGCGATTTCTAGGTGGACTAAGAAGCGACATTCAGCAGTTAGCGAATGCCTACGGAGCAGTCAGTTATGCCGGTGTGGTTGAAGCTGCCTTGAGGGTTGAGGCCATTGAGAATGCCAAGAATAGAGGCCAGCAGTTAAGGAAGGATAAGCGGAAGTCTGGTGGAGGGAAGAGCCCTCAGGAACATGATGCTGTCTCGAGAAAGAAGATCAAAGAGGATTGTAGTTTTTGTGGCCGGCCAGGCCACCCCTTTGAGAAGTGTTTCAAAAGGTTGGGAGCGCAGAAGAAGGAGCAGGTGCACGCGATTCAGGGTGTTTCAAAGGGAGACTTGGTCTGTGCCTTGTGTGGGAGGAAGGGGCATGAAGTTGCCCGATGCTGGTTAAAGGATAAAGTCTGTTTTCAGTGTGGGCAGAAGGGTCATCTCAAGACAAGGTGCCCACAGCTCCAGCCTGTTCTGCAGCCAGTTCCCCTCCAGGCTCTCCCACCGCCTCAGCGAATGGATAAAGGAAAGGGGAAGCTGAATGTGCTTTCGGCAGACGAAGCGAAGACCTCGACCCAGGTTATCTCAGGTTCGACTCCTCCCCAGTCATTTCGTTACGTTCCCTTTTTGATTGTAGTTTTCATTTTAGCGCATGTTGCCTTAGTTGCGTGTGCAATTCGTAGGATGATTTAAGGTAAAGAACCGCTGGGCGCGCATTCTCTTCGATTCTGGCGCTACCCACTCGTTTGTGGCTAGAGCCTTCGTAGAGCGGTTCAGTTTGGGCCTAGATCGTGTTGGTGGTGCCTTCTGCGTTAAGTTCCCCTCCGGTGACTCTGTGGTTACGGACTTGGGTGTCCTCGATTGTCCGATTTTGTTGGGAGATTTTCTAGCTAAGGCAGATCTGAAGGTGATTGACCTGGAGGACTTCGATGTTATTTTATCATGGACTGGTTGTCAAGGTACGATGCTGTGATCCAGTGCAAGGGTAAGCGCTTGGACTTCGTCAAAGACAACGGTCAGCCAGGAAGCATTTATGGGTATTCCCTCCAGGAGCCTCCAGTCATTTCTGCGGTGCGTGCTCGGAAGTTGCTTAATTCTGGCTGTTTTGCCTGTGTGGTCTCTCTGGTAGGGACGATTGTTAGTGTGCCCCGTTTGGAAGAGATTCCTGTGGTGTGTGACTTCTCAGATGTGTTTCCTGACGATCTTCCCGGTCTTCCACCCGATCGAGCTGTCGAGTTTGTGATAGATTTGGAGCAAGGCACGCGTCCTATTGTAAAGGAGCCGTACCGGATGGCCCCGCGAGAGATGGAAGAGTTGCGAATCCAGCTGGATGAGTTGTTGGCAAAAGGCTTCATAAGGCCGAGTTCTTCACCTTGGGTTGCACCAGTGTTGTTCGTTAAAAAGAAAGATGGGTCGATGAGGTTATGCATCGACTATAGAGACCTGAACAAGGTTACTATTAAGAACAGGTACCCTTTGTCGCGAATCGATGATTTGTTTGATCAACTGCGTGGTAGCTCCCTGTTTTCTAAGATTGATCTTCGATCGGGATATCACTAGTTGAGGATTCGGGAGTCAGATGTTCCGCGGACGGCGTTCCGCTCCCGTCATGG
This sequence comes from Platanthera guangdongensis, assembly GCA_039583875.1. Classification (NCBI taxonomy): domain Eukaryota; kingdom Viridiplantae; phylum Streptophyta; class Magnoliopsida; order Asparagales; family Orchidaceae; genus Platanthera; species Platanthera guangdongensis. Next base: position 165,513,316 of record CM077152.1, on the reverse strand, counting down.
GCATTTTGAGTTTTTGGTTATGTCATTTGGTTTGACTAATGCGTCATCAGCTTTTATGGATTTGATGAACAGAGTTTTCAAGGATTTTCTAAATAAGTTTGTGATTGTCTTTATAGACGATGTTTTGGTGTAATCTAAAGATGCGGAGGAGCATGATCGACTTTTGCGTCTAGTCTTGGCAACCCTGAGGAACCATAAGTTATACGCCAAGCTGAGCAAATGCGAATTTTGGTTGCCTCAAGTTTCTTTTCTAGGCCACGTGGTTAATAAGAAGGGAATATCAGTGGACCCAGAAAAGATCGTTGCTGTTATGGAATTGGCGAGGCCTATAACTCCCAAAGAGATCAGAAGCTTCTTGGGTTTGGATGGATATTATAGAAGATTTGTAGAAGGCTTCTCTACCTTGTCTGTGCCGTTGACCAAGTTGACGCAGAAGAATGTAGCCTTCATATGGGATGGCAAGTGTGAGAAGGATTTTGAGGAACTAAAAAGAAGGCTATGTTCGGCTCCAATTTTGTCTCTGCCTACGGAGGGTAGTGAGTATGATATATATATGGATGCGTCGCATGTCGGTCTGGGCTGCGTTTTGATGCAGGGCGGGAAGGTGATTGCGTACAGGTCAAGACAGCTAAAGACTCACGAGAGGAATTACCGTTCGCATGACCTGGAATTTGCAGCTGTGATCTATGCGTTGAAGTTGTGGAGGCATTTGCTATATGGCGCGCAGTGCAAGATTTTCACGGATCATAAGAGTTTGAAGTATGTCTTCACTTAGAAAGAATTGAATCTGCGCCAACGGTGGTGGTTGGAGTACGTGGCTGACTATGATGTTGAAATCAAGTATCATCCGGGCAAGGCAAATGTGGTGGCCGATGCCCTGAGTCGAAAGTCAGGAAAGATTTTCAATCTCTCCACCGAGCATCTAGTGGAAGAGTTTCTTTTGATGGACATTTCTGCGGGAAGCTGTGATTCGCAGAGTAGCATGGAAGTGGCAGAACCTTTGTGGATTGCGCTTACGAGACTGCATCAGAAGGATGATCCCGATCTTCTGCATTTGTATCTTCGAGCTGAAAAAGGTGAATTACCAGATTTCTCGGTAGATGATGCGGGTACCTTGAAGTATCGTGGCAGGTTTTGCATCCCCGTAGTTGGAGATATCCGGGATACGGTGTGCAGAGAAGCCCACGGATCTAGTGTTGCCTACCATCCAGGGTCTACCAAGATGTATCATGATTTAAAGCAGATTGCCTGGTGGTATGGGATGAAGAAGGACATAGCCAGATTTGTTTCAGAGTGTTTCACTTGCAGGCATGTGAAAGCCGACCATGGGAGGCCTGGTGGCAAGCTGACTCCCTTGGAGATTCCGATGTGTAAATGGGAGAGTATCTCGATGGATTTCATTACAGGTTTACCGAGATCCCCTAAGGGGCATGATTCAGTTTGGGTAATCGTAGATAGATTGACGAAGAGTGCTCATTTCGTACCATTTAAGATCGATTATCCGATGAGGAAGATCGCCGAGCTGTATCTGGAAGAGGTTGTTAGATTGCATGGTGTACCCGTAAGTATCATATCAGATCGAGACTCTAGGTTCACGTCTCTTTTTTGGAAGAGCCTTCAAGAGGGGTTGGGTATAGACTTGAGATACTCCACAGCTTATCATCCGCAGACCAACGGTCAGACGGAGCGAGTAAATCAGATTGTGGAAGATATGATCCGAAGCTATATTCTGGACCACGGAGGAGCGTGGGACGAGCGCTTGCGGCTTATGGAATTCGCATATAACAACAATTATCAAGAAAGCTTGGAAATGGCTCCTTTTGAAGCTTTGTATGGGAGGCGCTGCAGGACTCCCTTGTTTTGGGCTGAGCTTGGCGAGGGACCCTTGTTGGGTCCAGAAGCGCTCGAGGAGATGGAAACCGCTGTGAAGCTTATTCGGGAAAAGCTTCAGATAGCCCAGGAGAGATATCAGAAGAACGCCAATCGGCGTAGATCTGACTTGGAATTTGTTGTGGGGGACTCGGTGTTCTTAAAGGTCTCCCCATTGATCGGAGTCAAGCGGTTTGGCAAGAACAGGAAGTTGGACCCGAGGTATGTGGGGTCATTTCCGACTGTTGAGCGGATGTTGGACCCAAGCTTATAGGCTGGCCTTGCCCGTAAATTTCCCTGGCGTGCATGATGTCTTTCATGTCAGTCAGCTGCGGAAATGTGTGATAGATGGCAGGCAGGTTTTGGATTTTGTGTCTCTGTTGGAGCCGAATCTTTCTTTTGTGGAGGTGCCTGTCTGCATTTTGGATTCTCAAGTTCGTGCGTTGTGGAAGAAGACTATTCCTATGGTTAAAGTTTTATGGAGGAATCAGGGTGTGGAAAGCGCGACTTGGGAATTGGAGTCGGCTATGAGGGAGGCTCACCCTCATCTGTTTCCCTGAGCTTGTGCCTGGTATGCTCTGTTTTATTCTTATATAAAGCCCTTCCCGGGCTCTTTCTCTCTCCTTCTTTATAGGAGTGTTGTGAGTGAAGTTTCGAGGCGAAACTTCCTTTTAGGGGGAGTGGCTGTAACGCCCCTGGTTTTTCCGTGTTTTGTTTGATCTTTGGCGGGCGTTACGATGGCGTGTTTCCGGCTCTTTGCTGTTGTAGAGCGTGGTCTTAGCTCTTAGGGTTCCTTGTGTAGCCTGTTTGTAGCCTGTTAGCAAGATTCCCCAGCTAGTCGGGGTCCGTTTGGTGACTCGGTTTGGCCTCTTAGGGAATGCTTGTGTTTTTGGCTTCGGATGGTGTTTTCCCGGGTTTTGTTCGTCGAATGCTAATTTCGACTTCGCAGTTGTGTTCGTAGCGTGGGTTTTTAGCTGCGATGTGAATTTCGTCATTTTCCGAGATATTTCGGCTCTCGCGTCGTTTTGAAATTGAGTGTAAGTAATTAATATGTATTGATTGTTTATTATTAAAACTGATGCCTATATATAGTCTTAGGTTAGAAATTAGGGCTCGGTTCAGTGCTTTTGTTTCATTTTCCCTTTGGAAGGAGCCGCCGCCTGTGCGAGAGGAAGAGAACCGCCGGACTACCCTAGCCTTGGGATGCCGTTTCCTGGAGATTTAGAGGTCGAAATTCGATTTCGAGAGTGGATCTGGACTGCCCTCGCCTGGATCTGCATTCCTTCTGTTCCTCGGCTTGGTGCTCTGCGGCTAGATCCGAGAGTGGGGGAAGTCACCGACCAAGCTTTTCTGGTATTGAGGCAAGTGATGTTCCCTCATCCTTGCCAAAGTTGATCTTTGTCTTCTTCTTGATTAAATTTTATCTCTCTCATGCTTAGATCTTAGGTGTACGCTAGGGTTCGTCCCAGATTATACTGTGGTTAGTGTAGAGAAGTTCCAGTTAAATCTCAGTTCTTCCTGAGGGTTTGTGTTTATTACGGACGAATTTGGTATGGTTCACTTCGAGTAGTTGCTATTGCCGGAGGATGATGGATTTTTTTAGAGTAGGGCCTTGTTCTCGTTTTGGTCGGTTGCTGGATCTGGCGCTGTAGCCAGTCGGGGTGTCGACACCTTGTGTCGACACCAGCCAGTCGGGGTGTCGACACTTGGTGTCGACACCAGCAGCGGTAGTGTCGACACCTTGTGTCGACACCGCCGCCCGCAGAGGTGTCCACACTCGGTGTCGACACCAGCAGCGGTAGTGTCGTGTCGACACACGGCCGCAGTGGTGTCGACACTTGGTGTCGACACCAGCAGCGGTAGTGCCGACACTTTGTGTCGACACCGGCCGCAGTGGTGTCGACACTTGGTGTCGACACCAGCAGCGGTTGTGTCGACACCTTGTGTCGACACCGGCCGCAGTGGTGTCGACACTTTGTGTCGACACCGTCAGCGTTGTGTCGACACCTTGTGTCGACACCGCTTGTCGTGGTGTCGACACATCGTGTCGACACTGGGTGTTGCGCTGGTTTTGGGGTCAGGTAAGACACGGGGTTGGTTCGGGTTAGGCATGCGAGGCCGCGTCGGTTGGACTCGACGTTTTTGAATTGGGTTCGTGTGTTTCTTAGGATTGTTAGGGTGACTTTTCCTTAGAAGGGGGTATTGGGTGTTCGGCTAGTTTCTGCATGCCGACTCTTGGGTTGTGGTGGGTGGTGGAGTTTTGGTGGCCTCTGGAGGGGTGGTTTTATGTGGAGAGCTGCGGCCACCGCCTTTTGCCCCGGTTTGGGTTGGCGTGTGTGGGACCCTAGTGCTGCCACTGTTTGACCCCTTAGCCCTTTTTGGATCTGATTTTGCTTATGTATTCAGATCCATGTTTCAACCACTGCCATTTACCCACGTGTTAGGACTGTTAGTCCCTTTCCTGTTTATGCTTTCTTTTCTTTTGGCATATATGTATATGTCTTGTTGCTGTTGCAGACTCTTTTGGTAGGGCATAATGGTTTTATTGCTCGCACTTGGTGTGCTCTGCTGTGCTTTAGACAGTACTCTCTTCTTACTGTCACCCCTTTCTTTTGCTTATAGCAGTTTGTGGCCGGGTTGGTAAACCCTTCTTCTTATTGCTCATTAATCTATTGCTCTATTTACCTTTTGATTATTTTCTTACTGAGGTGTTCTTTTCTTGAATGCCTCAGGTCCAGGTTGTAGCCAGTTCAGCGGCTAGTCCTTTTGGAGGGGCAGGTTGGTGGCCTCTTGGGTAGCTGAGATTGCGGACCCCCGATTTTGTGAGGTAGTTCTTTACCTTTCTGTATAGACATACATACTCACCAGTGGGTTCGTGTCAGGTTGTTGGCGCCCACTGGTGGCTTCTTGCGATGCTGGGTATGAACTTAAGCTGCTGTTTTTGCCTATTTGTGGTTGGTTACTTGCTTCTGGGAAGGATTTATGCTAGGTTGCATGTTAGATATTTTAAAACCTAAAATTATATTAATGTACCTCATGCATAACATGTTTCTAAAACAAAGACACTATTTTTCATCAGCGTAAAACACTATCTTTCATACATACTATATCACCTTAGAGTCGTGCATACCATGAGTCGTCCCCCGGGGACACTTATGGTCATTTAGGGTGTCAACTTAATTGAACCAAAGTATGTTCTGCTGCGTATAAATATAATTTTGATTGTGGACTAGCTTATCCACCATGCCGAGGGATACGACCATTCAACATAACTGATTTTCTTTCATATTTAATCAACAATTTTCCTTAAAAATCTAATGTCTGGATTTTTGCCTGAGCGTGTGCAGTTATCCCCTGCACGACGTGGCATCACGGCACGTTTTTTCTGTTGCTCTGATACGATTTTATCGTTGAGAAAATGCGGGTTGTGACACTCGTTCCCAAGATTTCTCCTCACGACCGCAGTTGTCCCATCGGACTCTCACGAGTTTAACCTCTTTATTCCACAACTTCCGAGTCTCCAAATCCTCTATAGCAATTGGACGGACTCGTGTCCTCAAGCCTTCCTCTATCGGCACCGATGCCGGCTCAATCACCACACTAGCCTCTACCCAAGCTTTCCTCAAGACGGAGACATGGAAGACGTTGTGTAATCCACTCAGCTCCGCGGACAGTGCCAACCGATTGGCTGCTTCTCCCACCCGTTCAACAACTTCAAAAGGTCCCAAAAACCTTGGACTCAATTTCTTGAGTCGGCGAATCCGTGAGACGCCTTTGAACGGCTTGATCTTCAAATAGACCCAATCACCTACCGCAAATTCCAATTTCCTGTGACGAGCATTAAAGTATTTGGCTTGCCGGTCTTGCGCCACCTTCATACACTCTTGAATGGTCCGCAACAACTCACAATCGTCAACTACCACCTCTTTTTCCAAAATTTTGGTGTCTCCCGCCTCTGCCCAAGACATCGGTGTTCGACACCGTCTCCCATACAAAGCTCCGTATGGCGCAATTTTTATGCTTGCTTGATAACTATTATTGTACGCGAATTCCACCATGAAGAGGTGATCTTCCCACCTCTTGCTGAAGTCAAGAATGCAAATTCTCAGCATATCCTCCATAGTACGGTTCGTCCTTTCGGTTTGCCCGTCAGTTTGAGGATGGAACGCCGTACTGAATTTTAGCTTCGTGCCCAAACTCTTTTGAACCAGTCTCCAGTCCTTAGACGTAAACCGTCCATCTCGATCACTGATTATACTCTTTGGAATCCTATGCAGTCGCACAATATTGCGAACATACAACTCCAACCAGCTTCTCCACACTGTCCTCTTTCCGATTTGGGATGAAGTGGGCCACCTTGGTTAAGCGGTCCACGATCACCCAAATAGCATCATTACCCTGCTGCGATCTAGGCAAACCATGTACCAAGTCCATGGAGATGTCATCAAATTTCCACTCAGGGATTGGAAGGGGCTTCAGGAACCCGCCCGGTTTCTGACATTCGGCCTTCACCAAGGCACAAGTTTGGCAACGATTCACATACAAAGCTACGTCTCGCTTCAGCCCCGACCACCAAAAGGATTTCTTCATATCCAAGTACATCTTTGTACTGCCCGGGTGAATGGAGTACTTTGTGAAGTGAGCCTCAAACATCAACTCCTCACGGAGTTTGCCGAACTGCGGTATACAAACCCTTCTGTCCTTCCTCAGAATCCCATCAATCATTTCCCAGGCGCTGCTCTCGCCATTTTGATCCTCCATCATAAAAGGTTTAAACTCCACATCCAACTGAGTCGCTTCCCGAATGCGATCGGACAAGTCGTTCTGTATTTCAATCCAGTTCAACGGAGCCACGCTGGACTCACCTCTCGCAAGACATTCCAAACCAAGGGACTCCCATTCCCGAACCAACCGCTCATCATGAGCTTCGATCCAATTCCCTTGCCCCGAGTACTTCCTGCTCAAAGCATCCTCCACCACATTGGCTTTACCTGGCGTATACTGAATCGCCACTTCGTAGTCTCCAAGAAACTCAACCCACCTGCGTTGCCGCATGTTCAAGTCCTTTTGATCCAAGAGATACTTCAGGCTTTTATGATCCGTGAAGATATCCACCTTTGCACCGTACACATAATGTCGCCATATTTTCAACGCAAAAATTACCGCCGCAAACTCCAAGTCATGGACGGGGTAATTCCTCTCATGAGGCTTCATCTGTCTAGACCCAAAAGATATCACCTTGCCATATTGCACCAAAATGCAACCCAAACCGCATCCTGATCCGTCACTGAAGATCTGAAATCCCTGGGTCCCTTGCGGTAGACTTAGGATTGGAGCCATCATCAGTCTCTCCTTCAGTGCTTCAAATGCTTGACTGCACTCTTGAGTCCACACAAACTTATGATCTTTACGAGTGAGTGAGGTGAGGGGTAGAGCTATCCGCAAAAAATTATCCACAAATCTCCTATAATACCCGACCAGTCCAAGAAAACTTCGGACTTCCGCCACGGTCCTCAAGACTGGCCAATCTCTGATGGCCTCCACTTTTGTTGGATACACTACCACCCCATCCCCACTAATCACGTTGCCCAAAAATGCCACCTTCTCCAACTAGAACTCGCACTTTGAGAACTTTGCATACAATTGATTCTCCCTCAACACTTGCAAGACCACTCTCAAGTGGGTCTCGTGCTCCGCTTCCGATTTGGAATACACCAAGATGTCATCAATGAAGACAACCACAAAAGAATCCAAGTATTCCCGAAATACTCGATTCATAAGATCCATGAACACAGATGGTGCGTTCGTCAGCCCGAACGGCATCACCGTAAACTCAAAGTGTCCAAACCTTGTACCAAAGGCAGTCTTGGAGATATCCTCATCCCGAATTCGCAGCTGATAATAGCCTGACTTCAAGTCCAATTTTGAATACACCACTGACCCCACCAATTGGTCGAATAAGTCATCTATCCGAGGAATCGGATACTTATTCTTGACGGTCAATTTATTCAGCTCTCGGTAGTCTATGCATAGCCGCATGCTACCGTCTTTCTTCTTTAAAAACAACACCGCCGCGCTCCACGGTGAAGAACTGTGTCTAATATACCCTTGCTCCAACAGTTCCTGTAGCTGTACTTTGAGTTTGGCAAATTCCTTTGGTGCCATCCTAAATGGAGGACGTGACACCGGCCTAGCCTCCGGCACCAACTCTATCGTGAAGTCAATCTCCCGCCGAGGAGGCGCTCCAGGAAGTTCACCCGGAAACACATCCTTGAACTCTGCCACTATGGGCACTTCCTCAACAGACAATTGGGAGAGACGAACCTCCAATAACGCTACAAGCGCTACACCGCCCTGGTTAACCGCCCGCATCAATTGCATGGCCGAAATCAGGGAATAGGCCACTCCACAAAGGCCCTCAAATTTGACCTCTGCCTGCCCTTTGCTCTTTAGGGTCACTACCTTAGATAGGCAATCAATACTAGCGCGCTGCTCTGCAAGCCACTCCATGCCCAAAATGACATCGAACTCAACCAAAGGCAAAATCTCTGCTACCAAAACGAAGTCAACTCCGTCCAGCTCCCAACAGATGCGCACTTTGGCCCCGGTGGTCATGGATGACCCATCAGGCATGCACACTTTCAGCTCCGCGTCCGCCGAGAAAGACTCAACTCCTATTCTCCGGATGAAGCTCTCCGCGAGAAAGGAGTGCAATGCTCCAGTATTGAACAATACCCTAGCGGGGTATCCAGAAACTAATATGAAGCCTACAACATAGACATCACACAAAAGGTCTAAAAGTATGAAGCACAAAGTTTAAACTTAAATTTTCTTCATACCTGTCACCACATCGGTTTGGCGGATCGCTTCCTGCTGCCAAAGGTTGTAGGCCCTTGGTTGCATCGGTTGGAACCGAGAAGCGCTTGACTCCGCCATCTTCCCTTTCTCCGCGGCACTGGGGCCGGAGCGTTCAGTCTGCTCCTGCCTTGCCTCTTGCTCCGCTCCTCCTTGAGGACAAACACGAGCTATGTGCCCCACCTTACCGCAGTTATAGCATGTCGGCGATCCCCTAGAGTGAGAACCTCCAGGCGTCCACTTGCTCTTTTCACCGGATCTGGAAGTGTGAGGCTTCTTCCTCCACCTACTCCCTTCAGATTTTCCTTGAGATTGGGGAGGCTTCCCTTCCCCTTGCTTGGGAGTGAAACCCTTACGACGTTGGGTTCGCTCCAGATCACTTTCCAAAATCCTGGCAGCCTCAACTAATTCATTGAAACCAACTCTCTTCATGGAAATGAGGGGCTGCCTCAGATTCTCCCTCAGCCCCTGATAGAAGAGATTATCCCTCTCTACATCATCTGCCATCGTCGTTCCTGCGTAATGACCAAAACGAGTGAACTCCTGCACATATTCGTCCACCGTCTTGTCTCGCTGCATTAAGTGCAAAAACTGCCTCTGAAGGGCCAACCGTGTAGAAACTGGAATATACCTCTTTTGAAACGCATCCCCAAATTCCTCCATCGACGGGGTGCGTCCAGGGAACTGGCGGCCACTATGGCTCAACCACCACAACTTGGCGTCTCCTTCCAACATGAACGCCGCATATTCAGATTTCTTTTCTTCTGGCGTCTTTGCCGCCCTGAAAAGCTCTTGAATGCGAACCCACCAATCCTTCGCATCCATTGGCGTACCAACTCCCTTGAAAGACGGGGGATGGAAGCTCAGGAAGTACTTCAAGCGCCGGTCTCCATGTCCGACAACTACCCTTTTCGCCAAAGGCTCCACTCTCCTAGCTTCTCCGCCTGGCACGGCCGTCGCCATATCCGGTGTAGCAGGGGTTGCTACTTGAGCTGCTGGTGCAGCTTGGGACGCCACCATCACTTCTGCAAGCATGCGGCAGAAATCGGGCGGGTTAACACCCGTGCCCAAAATACCTGGAGCAGTAGCACTGCTTGCCGAAAGCTCTTCTCTTGCTCTCGACGTACCCGCCTCGTTGCTTGCACTCTTCAAGAAAACAAGAAACAAGGAATCAATCTCTAAACTCAAGACTTAAACATAATGACACTCATGGTCCCGCGTTACTCTTATATGTATAACTTCTCTACACATTGACCTTGAATCGAACCTCGCTTTGATACCAAATTGTAACACCTCCCCTGTAATGACCGTATAATATGGGTCCGGTCGGGGCCCCACAACATACGGACGCCACAACTTTAGTATTATAAGATGATATAACTACCCATACTCAAAACTCTTTGCACAAAACAGCGGAAACACAAACAAGACTAGAAGTTATCCACCACTAAAAGAGTAATAACAATGGCCTTATGGCCTTACAACACAAATGAGTCCAAAACTCAAAGAGTACAACAATCGTGAAAGTGCTTAAGCACTCCTAGTCTACCTCGGCATGCAAGCCGGACAACATGAGTCTCAAACATACAACATCATATAAGTAGAGCTACAAAAGAGAGGAACACTTCATGAGGCTTAGGCCTTTCTGGTCGGCGATCTAGCTCCTGCTTGCGATCCTTGCCCTGTAAAAGTTATTAGTAACGTGGGTCAGCAAAGGCTGAACTCAAACAGTGTAACAAACACATCTCCTCCCGGCCGCCCCTAACGGATACCGAGGAACCCTCCAACCTGCAAGTCAGCACTTCGTATGCAATATATATAAATATAAAAAGAAGTGCATTAAGAACAAGCTTGGATGTCTCATACATCATACACGTTCTCTAATAGTTGAGCATATAACAAAAAGGGGCCTACTTATGCAACATGAATGCAACACCCGGGCTTCACCCAAGGTACCCTAAAATGTATGCATCTAGCACAACATCACACTAATTGGTTACTCATCGCTTCCCCATCGGCATAAAGCCACAAACAAAGGGGTATCATAATTCCCCCCAATGGCGCACAGGCCGCCACAAGGAACCCTTGATAAGGCCCCACCCGCTCATGGTATTAGACCCAGGCTTGCCTGCAAGCTTTGACATCTCAAGTCAGGATTCCAAAAAACACAAACTAACCGATTCTAAGAAGCCTTGCCGGACCCCACCCGCTCATGGCCTCATTGCCCGGGCTTGCCCCCATGCTTGGCATTCTTGTCAGTCTCACAGAAGGGGACTAGTCTCGCCGGGACACTCTCCACACATGACGTGTATGATGTATGAGACATCCAAGCCCCAGAAAGCTCTGGACTTCCGCTACCGTAGAAAGCTCAGGCCACTCTCGTATCGCAACAATCTTCGTCGGATCCACTGCAATACCTTCCCCACTCACTATATGACCGAGGAACGCCACTGAGGACAACCAAAACTCGGACTTCGAGAACTTGGCGTACAATTGATTCCTCCTTATCGTCTCCAAAACCAAATGAAGATGCCTGAAGTTATCTTCCTCACTCTGCGAGTACACAAAAATATCGTCGATGAAGACGATCACAAAATGGTCCAAGTACTCCCTGAAGGTCCTGTTCATCAAATCCATGAACACTGACGGCGCATTCGTCAGCCCCAACGGCATGACCGTAAACTCGTAATGCTCGTATCTTGTACTGAACGCTGTCTTAGGGATATCAGTCTCCCTTATCCTGAGCTGATAGTAACCAGACTTGAGATCCAATTTAGAGTACACCGTCGACCCGACCAACTAATCAAAAAGATCATCGATCCTTGGGATTGGGTACTTGTTCTTTTCCGTTAGCTTGTTTAACTCCCGATAATCAATACAGAGTCTCAAGCTCCTGTCCTTCTTCTTTACAAAGACCTTTTGTAGGAGTCATTGCCACGCCTTGGCACATCACAAACCAAGACAATTCCACCCTAGTCCCTCATATGTACTGCAGCGTTCCCGCGCACCAAGGAAACCATCTACCAACAATGCAGAGCTAACCTTATCCACCAAGGAAACCATCTACTGCCATTGAGGATCTAACCTTGTCCGGTTCCGACTACACATACTCACTCGAGTTAAAGGGGAAAACATCACCACATCACAAATGGCATCTTGCCGCAACGGACTTTCTACGAATCCTTAAAGTTCGTATGCAACATCACTGAGTCGGTCTAACGGTCGCGACTACGACTTCACCCACCATGCCTAATCCACTAACGGAGCGGATCTCTCATGCAAAACATGCCAGGGACGGAATCAATCGACCCGGAGGTTCCTCTTGAACCTTGGCTACCCAAACCCCTCTCATTTGAGTGTTTGGTGACAAAACTAGAAAAGGAAGTGATGCTAAGACATGCATCCTTAAACCGAGAGGAAAAGTGTCGTTACCTTCTGACTCCTCTTCCTAGCCATGGCAAAATGGCCGGATGAAAACCTTCGTAAAGCTCTAGCCTCCACGGATCTAGACTCGGCTCGCGATTTGGAGCACCGAAGCCTCTCCTACAGCCCAAACCCTCCTTCTCCTACTTCCTTGCTCTCACTTCTCTCTAGAACTTAGTAAGAGAAAGCTTGGAGAAGAATGAGGGTTTCCAACCCTATTCTCGGACTTCACTCCCCAAGATATTTCCTGAACCATCAGATCCCAAAATAAGGGAAAGAATGGCCACAATCCGTTTAAAAAAATAAAACACCTGGGCCGAACAGGGCCTGGCACACGCCCGTGTCCAGGGCCGTGTTCCTCATTCGCTGTCTCAAATCGACGCTCCTGGAACAACACACGGGCATCTGACACGCCCGTGTTCGACCCGACACGCCCGTGTCCCGACTGACACGACCGTGTGGTCGGCCGTGTGCCTCCATCGACACAGCCCCGAAAATAACCCGAGAAGGACACGGCCTGGGACACGCCCGTGTCCCAAGCCGTGTGCGAAGTCTCGACACTCGTCGACAGCCTTTGTGTCGACACCGCAGAAAAATGTCGAGCGAAGTTCATCGACCATGCGGGACATGCCCTGTGATACGCCCGTGTCACAGGCCGTGTGCCCCTTACTCGACACTCGACACTCGTCGACTGAACTTTGTCGAGTGAACTCTCGACACTCGACTGACACGGCCTTGGACATGCCCGTGTCCTTGGCCGTGTGCCTTGTCCTGACACATCGTCGAGTGAAAATCGTCGACTCCCCGGACCGATCGTCGACACGGGCTCTACACGCCCTGAGACACGCCCGTGTCTCAGGCCGTTTGCCTTGTCTCGACACATCACCGAGCGAAATTCATCGACCTCTCGACCACAACGTCAACTGTAGCCCGACACGCCCTGGCACACGCCCGTGTCCCAGGCCGTGTGCCCCCTGCCAGAAACCAAACTTGATCAGAAAATGCTGGTCGACCCTCTCTCAAATTTGGGGTGTTACACCGCAGGTCATGGCCGGAATAGCGAGTTGTCAATCCGCTTCCAAGCTTAGTCCAAGGAGCCTTCCAGTACCAATGAGCTGTCACCTCGAAGGCCTTTGAGTCCATTCTCTAGGTCGTCTTCTTCTCCAACTCCGGTGGAAAGCTTGGAGTTGAGGTCATCAATGGCCGAGATCTTCGCCGGAGGGTTTGGAAAGCTTCAGAATAACTGGCTACGGACTCCCGATGAAGTTGGAGTTGAATGGAGCAGCTGGATAAGTAGGGTGGCACTTCCCGTGCACTCCCAGATCACGGAAATGATCCCCCTTCTAAATCGCGGAGCAGGCCCTTAAATATGGAGGCAGAATAAGCAGAGCGCACGATGAGTGGCGCACAAGCAGTGGTCGTGCGCACTATCGATCGATGATCGTGCGCAATTTCCAATTAAACCTGCAACTTGGATAGAAACATCATCAGATATGCGCACGATCAGTGGCGCACGGCCGGTGGTCGTGCGCACTGAATCCACGGATCGTGCGATTGGCTAAGACAGAACTGGGGAAAAAGGGAATGTAATGCACACGATCAGTGGCGCAACACCAATGGTCGTGCGCAGTGAGTCCAGTGATAGTGCGCAGTGTTCCTGTATCTTCGGGGTCTCCCGAGCGGTTCCAGAGCACGCACACGACCCATACACCAGCAGAATAGGCAGATAGTCCACCAAAAGTGCACCCCACATTCTCAAGACACGGCGAGAGAACAAGTAAAACAAATGGAAATACAGAAACATCTAAAGCACACAAAAAATGAGCCTAAAGTGCACTTAATCGTGAAATAGGCAAATAAGCAAATATAAGCATTTATAGCTCTCAAGTGCAGTGCTAAGACGATAAAACCGCCCCAGATGAGTCCAAAAATTAGTGTAATATTTGGACTCATCACACCCCCAGACTTACCCATTTGCGCGTCCCGTGCAAATCATTACTCTGTGGACTGTAAAACAGCTAGCTGGCTTAGAAACTTCAAAATAAAGTAGGATAAGAAATCAAATACATCATGCGCGTAGAAAATATAATAGAAAAACTTTTTAATTATACTACGGAGCTTAAATTATTCGACATAGGTAAATAAATATTGTGTCTACTTAAAATTAGAATTCTGGAGAATCGTTCGGTCATGTGTACGGAGAAAGTAGACAGGCCACTAAGGTGAGCATTGCCCAAGACCGGGGCTCGTGATCACCTCCAAAGAAATCCATCAATGTCGGGAATCATAAGCTTGCCCTTTCACACTCTCTCCACGATGCTAAGTAGACTCAAATGTGAATCAGCAGAACTTGTAGGTTTGAATAGGACTAAGGCTAAGGTGTGGTAGTCAATGATAAACAAGGAGGCTACACGCAACCAAAGCGAGCAAACAAGAGCTAAACCCAAACAACCACTAAGAAATTCATGTGTGACACACCCCCAGACTTGGCTTGAAAACCAGGTATGCACACGACCTATCCTGACCAAAAACTAACACACAAGATGGGGATTGCAATTCTCTTTCTAGTAATTTTAAATTTTCTTTTTTTTTTCTTTTTTTTATTCATCTTTTTTTATTCATTTTTCTTCTTTTTCATTCAGCAATCCCCAAATCTAAAAATTAGCAAATCATGAATTCATCTCCACATCATATGAATCCCAAATATCATAACATATCAAATTTTTGAAATCGAGCAAGCTCAAGGTTTTGGTTACGACAGAAGGGTTGGCTTTTATGCTTTGGTGAATATAGGTGGAGCTGAAACAAAAGGAGGGTAGGCGCAAATTTGGCTTGCAAGGGTCAACTATTAGGACTAGGTACAAAAAGACTCAAACTAGCCAAAATGATGGCCTACCTCACCCTCACACTCGACTAACCGGGCACCAATTCTTCGAGAGTAGCTTGGGGTAAAAACTCAGTCCCCGAAAAAGACGATCCTTCCCCCCGACTCAAGTAATACGAGTCTAGTGACAGCTACACTCATCTCTACACTATCATTCCATTACTCCAGATTCTACAATTTTAAGTAGCACAAACAAAAGTTACTTTTGTAGAATAAATTTAAGTCTACGAGCATGAAGAAAAAGTATTCTTATACTATTTCTATGCAAATCATGAGTACTCGATTAGGTGCACTGCATGAGTTTCGAACTACTATATCCTAAAATCCTAAGTCAGCACCACATTTTAGAGTTTACACAAAAGTAATACATTTGCCCTAAGCCGTGCGCATGGTTAAGTGTGCACTCATGTGGGTGATTCAGTGTGTGCAATTAGTGATCAAGAAATAAATAAAGGCAGACTAGTATGCAATAAACTGTGCTGTGTAGTGATCACAGACAACTCCACCCCCAGACAAGAATAGGACAATACAAAAAAGTAAAACGTGTAAATAAAAATAATGGGCTAGGGGAAGAAGTACCCATGCTCAAAATTGAGCATACTGGTCGTGCGACGAGATATCCAAGTGTGGCCAAGTTGCCGCACCTCAAAAATTCATGCACCTGAGATTTAAATATGGATGCAAAACAAAAGATGGACACATAGATATATAAAGAAAAAGAGCTCAAAACACAGCACAAGACCAAATGGTCCAACATGGGTTGTCTCCCGAAAGCACTTTTGTTTACCGTCCTTAAGGTAGACCAAATACTTGTATTAGTAGTCATAATAAAGAGTTCTTTGCAATTTGAAGAGAAAGAAATAAATATAAAAGCTCAAATATGTTCTTTAGATACAAAATTTGGTGAATAACGTGCAGGGATAGCTGCGGAGTGGAGGTGTGGTCCTTATTCGTCGTTTCTGCCATTGTCGATCAAGGAGTGTCGCTATCGCTTTACTTGGGGTCGATGAGCTGCAGTTTTTGAGATTCGCCAGTGGTGGTGCCTCCATCATATAATTTTAGCCGGTGTCCATTGACTTTGAAATTTTCTCCGCTTTTCCCGGCTATTTCGATGGCACCAAAGGGGGAGACTCCGATCACTGTGAAGGGGCCGCTCCACCGCGATTTTAGCTTTCCTGGAAAGAAGCGGAGGCGGGAATTGTACATCAGGACTTGGTCTCCTGGTTGGAATTCTTTTGGGATAATGTGACAGTCGAGGCATTTTTTGTTTTTTCTTTGTATATCAGCGCATTTTCATATGCGAAATGTTGGAGCTCCTCTAGTTCATTCAGTTGAGAGCGATGCTTATCTGCTGCGGCTTCGATGTCCATGTTTAGTAATTTGGTTGCCCATAGCGCTTTGTGTTCTAGCTCGACCGGCAAGTGGCAAGCTTTTCCGTAGACTAGTTGAAAAGGGGTCATACCGATAGGGGTTTTGAAGGCAGTTCTATACGCCCATAAGGCGTCGTCGACCTTCTTGGCCCACACTTTTCTGTTGGAATAGATGGATTTTTCGATGATTATTTTCAGCTCGCGGTTTGAGACCTCTACTTGCCCACAGGTTTGGGGATGGTAGGCAAGAGAGATTTTGTGGTGGACTCCGAACTTCTTCACGAGTTGCAAGAACGACTTGTTGCAGAAATGGCTCCCGCCGTCGCTGATGATGGTGCGTGGGGCGCCCAATCTGGAGAAAATGTTCTTGTGTTTGAAATTCAATACGGTGTGGGCGTCATTTGCTGCGACTGCTTGGGCTTCGACCCACTTGGAAACATAGTCGACTGCGACAATAATATAGAGTTTTCCGTGCAACATTGGAAAGGGTCCCATGAAGTCGATCCCCCAAACGTCGAATGGTTCGCAGACAAGCATGTTGTTGAGAGGCATTTCGTCCCTCTTGGAGATATTTCCTGTCCTTTGGCATTCATTGCATTTTGCGACGTATGCTTGGGTGTCTCTAAAAAGGGTTGGCCAAAATAGGCCACATTGCAGTACCTTGCATGTCGTTCTGGTGGCGCCAAAATGACCTACGGTCTCCCGGTCGTGGCAGTGTGTTAAGACGGATTGGAATTCAGTCTCGGGTATGCAGCGCCTGATGATGTTGTCGTTGCAAGTACGGAAAAGTAACGGGTCTTCCCAGAAATAGTATTTGGCATCGGACAGTAGTTTTCGCTTTTGCTGCGATGACAGGTTAGGGGAGACAGATTTGCAAGCGAGATAGTTGGCCATATCTGCGTACCACGGGATTGTCGGAGTGAGCAAAAAGATGGCGAATAATCTTTCATCTGGGAAGCAGTCAGCAATCTCGTTGCATTCGCAGATGGGTGCATCTCCTTCAGTGTTGCTCTCCAATCTTGATAGGTGATCGGCGATGACGTTCTCTACCCCTTTCTTGTCTCGGATTTCGATGTCTTATTCTTGTAGTAGAAGAATCCAACGGATTAGCTGGGGCTTGGCGTCTTTCTTCTTGAATAAATACCTTAGTGCAGCATGGTCAGTATAGACAATGACCTTAGATAACACTAAGTATGAATGGAATTTTTTTGAAAGCGAAGATTACTGCCAATAGCTCCTTTTCCGTAGTGGTATAATTCAGTTGGGCATCGTTGAAGGTCCGACTGGCGTAGGAGATAGTATAAAAGATTTTGTTTTTACTTTGACCGAGCACCGCTCCGACTGCAACATCGCTTGCATCGCACATGACTTCGAAGGGCAAAGTCCAATCTGGTGCCACCAAGATTGGAGTGGAGATAAGTCGGTCTTTGAGCGACTCGAAGGCTTGCATACATTTTTTGTCGAAGTCAAACTGGGTGTCCTTGGCCAGCAGATTTGTGAGGGGCTTGGATATTGATGAGAATTACTGATGAATCTTCTGTAGAAGCCGGCGTGTCCCAAGTAGCTGTGGATACCCTTGGCGGAAGACGGAGGAGGAAGATTTGTGATGATGCTGACTTTTTCTTGGTCGACTTCGAGCCCCATGCGAGAGACTTTGTGGCCTAAGACGATGCCCTCGCGAACCATGAAATGGCATTTTTCCCAATTCAAGGCGAGGTTTGTATCTTCGCACCGCTTCAAAGCTTTGGCTTGATTTGCGAGGCAGGAATCGAAGCTGTTCCCAAAAAGGGAAAAGTCGTCCATGAAGACTTCGAGAAAGTCTCCGATCATGTCACCGAAGATGGCGATCATGCATCGCTGGAAGTTTGCTGGGCCGTTGCACAATCCGAATGGCATTCTCCTGTATGCGAAGGTGTCGGATGGGCACGTGAACGTCGTTTTGTCTTGGTCGTCGGGGTCAACAGTGATTTGATTGTATCCTGAATACCCGTCGAGGAAACAATAGTATTCCTGACCGGCCAATTTTTCCAGCATCTGGTCGATGAAGGGTAGCGGGAAGTGATCTTTGTGTGTAGCCTCATTCAGTTTTCGGTAGTCTATGAAGACTCTCCACACGGTGACCACGCGGGTGGGTAATAATTCATTCTTTTCATTGGCCACCACGGTAATCCCGCCCTTTTTTAGCACCACTTGTACTGGGCTTACCCATTTGCTGTCGCTGATTGGGTAAATGATATCCGCATCAAGCAATTTTATTACATTTGCCTGTACCACTTCATGCATCTTTGGGTTCAGTCTCCTTTGAGGTTGTGCCGATGGTTTGTATTGATCTTCAAGCAGAATCTTGTGAATGCAAAATGCCGGGCTGATCCCTTATATGTTGTCTAATGATCGTCCAAAAACATCTTTGTATTTCTTTAAGACATCGACCAGGGCGAGTTCGTTGTCGGCGGAGAGGGATTTGGAGATGATGACCGGGCACCTTGTGCCTTCCTCTAGGAAAGCGTATTTCAGGGATTCGTGCAGTAGCTTCAGAGTTGCAGCAGTGGGTGTGATGGTAGATGCGATGAAAGGATCTTTGGTCGGATGCGGGGTTCTCGGGACACTAGTTCGGACGGTTGTGTCGGGTGCATCTTCCTCTTCCCACGCTGGCTCGGCTTGGTTAAGAATCATTTCACTGTGCATGTCTGGTTCGTCTATCAAATCTGCTTCTTTGCAGTTGGTGATTCTGAGATGTTGGGGAGGTTCGTGGATGTTAAAAGAAATCGATTCTTCCCCCAAGCTTAGGGTTAGCTCTCATTGGTCAACGTTGATAATGGCACGAGCTGTGACGAGGAAGGGCCGTCCTAGGATTATAGGTACTTTGGGATCGGCCATCATGTCGAGGACGACGAAATCTGCTGGGAAGGCGAGGTTGTTGACCATGATAGTGAGGTCTTCGACTATCCCGGCCAGTTTTTTTATCGATCTGTCTGCTAATTGCAACCTCAGGTGGGTGGGCTGTAGAATCCCAACTCCTAGCTCGTGGAAGATGGAGAGCGGCGTTAGATTTATCGAAGCTCCCAAATTACATAATGCGTGGCCGAATCTGTGGAGGCCGATTCTTTAGGGGATGGTGAAACTGCCCGGATCTCTGTGTTTGGTTGGGGAATAGTTGGCGAGGAGAGTTGAGCATTCTTCGGTGAGGTTGATCGTTTTCATTCCTTCTAAAGATTTACGCCTCGAGATGAGGTTCTTTAGGAACTTGGAATATCCTGGTATCTGAGTGATAGCTTCTGTCAGAGGTATGCTTATTTGGACTCCTTTCATGATCTCGAGGAATTTATGGAATTGCTTTTCAGCCTTTTCGTTTTGCAGTCGGTGGGGAAATGGTGGCTTCATGGCATTCTTCACAGGTTGTGACACTGCCATGGGTTCTTGCTCGGTCGGTGAGGACGGAGGTTCCTTTATCGAATCGGCAATGGGCTCGCGGAGTGATTGTGCGGGAGGATCCGGAGGCGAGGGCCTCGCTGGGCTTTTTCCGCTTCTCAATCTCATTTTATGTATCGTTTCCTGTTTCTGATCGACTGAACATAATAACGTTTCCGTGAGAAACCCTACGGCAGTTTGTAGGCACTGAATGGTGGTGGCTTGGTCGTTGAACATCTCCATCATTTTGCACACATAAGCGAAAAATTTCTCTATCTTTGACAAGGGATTGCGGTCGGTGGCTTCATCAGAGACCACTGATTTTATCTCTATCAGAAGGTCAGGAGAAGGTGTAGAGTTCCAATGCCTACTAGTTTGGGCAATGTTGTCTATTACTTCGCAGGAGTCCTCGCTGGATTTGTTAAACAGAGTTCTATCGGCTGCGACGTCAAGTAATGGTCGGAATCTGTCTGAGATGTCGAAGTAGAAAGTTTGGATTAGGAGGATGTCTGACATTTCCACTCTGAAGCATTCCCTTCGCAGGGACTAGAAATGCTCCCATGTATCGAACAAGGTCTCTTCATTTCTTTGGGAGAAGGTGATGAGCTCCTTATAATTGTCTATGGCTAGCATTTGTTGTCTGAATTTGGCCAAGAATTTCCCTTCGAGTTGTTTCCAGGATGAGGACATTCCCTTTCGGATATCTTGATACCATCGATTTGCTTCGTCTTTCAGGGGGAAGGAGAAGAGTCGGATCCTCTGCTGCACACTTTTGGCAGCGTTTGGCGTACAAGTGTTGTAAATTTCTGAGAACCTCTGCACATGGAATAATGCATCTACATTTCCGTCTCTGCAGAATTGGCAGTTTTCGATGATGTATTCGATGAGGTCAGGCGAGATCTCGAAACTGTTATTTCCCGTTTCTGCTCGGTATGTGAGGTTGGTATGGCTTGTTTTATAAGTCTGATGCTGAATAGTAGTCATTGAAAGTAGCTTGAATGAAGAGGGGTTAGTAGGCTACTAGATCTCTTGTGCCTCGACCTTGCATTCATTACTGCAAACTACACAAGGAAACAGCAGTCAAAAACACTAACTCTTATAACAATATTTTCAGTCATCCTGAGTCGCTCTATAGTTGCATTCCCTGGCAACGGCGCCAAAAACTTGATTCGTGGAAATCGGCAAGCACACCTGTCGCACAAGTAATAAAATTTGGGAATAAATCCCCGAGTGTCGGTCTCTTGAGGAATGCAATTAGCATAGAGCAGCGACAGTTCAGAAAATATCGTTATGAGAGTTATACGTAGCAAAGAGTAAAAAGGGGCTTGTGAGATTGTGGTTTTGATCTGATAAACTAATTAAGATTGTGCGGGTCGAAGGCACCGCTTCACAAGGTGAGGTGAGTGTATCGGCCGCGATGCCGAACTTCGGTTGGGGGAGTGGACGGAAAGCTAATGGATGGAAGTGTTCTTGAGCGGAGTGCAATCGGGTGAAACAAGGGTATGAAGTGGATGTGGAGTGGGCGAGGCGCATTCACAACACACAACTCAAAAGCAAATGAAAACTACAACATTCACTTAGATATAGAGTAGAAAATACAATTCATTACAATATCAAATCATTCCATACAATGGAGGAAGGGGAAGAGGAGTAAACCACTAGAGGGTGAAGGTCTGCCGCAGGTCGTGTCCGGAATAGCGAGTTGTCAATCCGCTTCCGGGCTCAGTCCGAGGAGGCTTCGGGTACCAACGAGATGTCACCTCGAAGTCCTTTGAGTCCGTTCTCAGGAGCTTTTTTAGAGCACTTTATTCCATCGTCCGCTCGAGATGAACTCGAAGAGAGATTCTTACAACTGAAGCAAGGATCGAAGTTGGTTACGGAGTATCAACGAGAGTTCCAACATCTCGCATGATTTGCCGACTCATATGACTTGGATGACAGAGGATACGCCAAGCGCTTCTACAAAGGGCTACAAGACCCCCTAAGGCAGGCCCTTTTGTTTATAGCGGACTCCAGCTTGGCAGATATAATTGACTTGGTGAAGAGGCTAGAAGCAGACCACTTGGGAAGTGGTAAGAGACCTGCTGAGGGTGTGATGGAAGCCGTCCCTAGCAATAGAAGGAGACATGACTACAGAGGAGAAAGAGGACATCAGAGAGGTGGCAGACGTTTCCACATGAATTTTAGAATGGAGCACCCTGTTCCACAACCACCCACATTGCCTCCACCTCCACAACTTCAACATTTTCAGCAACCCGAAGGGAGGAATGAGCGAGTGTGTTTCCAATGCAACCACTCGGGCCACATTCGGCGTTACTGCCCACAACTATTTGGGAATGCTCCTCTTGCTCTCCCTCCGGCAACTCCATGAGGGCAGGGACACATACATGGTCGAAGATGAGGACCACGAGGAGGAAACCACAGACCTTCTCGGAATCAAGTGTTTGCTCTGGACATGACACTCCAGGAGGTGACTGCAGGTATGTTACAGTTAGTTATCACGTTTTCATTGTTAAACTTAGGTTGCTTAAGACGTACTAGATATCTAGCATTGAGTATTGTTATTGGTACTTAGGCACTGTAGTGGTCGGCGGGAAACCATGCTATACGTTATTCGATACCGGTGCCTCGTACTCGTTTGTGTCTGTGGACTTCATTAAAGACCTCAAAGAAGTGCAATACTTCACTGGTATTGCTCGACGAGTACGCCTCCCAGATGGCTCTGAGATGACAGCAACCGCCAAGTGCAAATTATAAATACTCATTAGTGGGAAAGGCCTTTGATACCCCTGACACAGTTTTCAGAAAGCCAGAATTCGATCTCATTCTGGGCATGACATGGTTGGATTGGCACTACGCAAGAATTGACTGCGTGGAGAAGTGGTGGTTAAAACTCCAAAATTATTTACGGTCACGCGGCGACCCGGCGGTTTTATTTGAGAAAAAGGCGGAATGATTTTATTTAGAAAACGGGGCGCGCGTATTTATTTATTTGGATATAAAACGGTTTAGATCGAGTTTTAACGAAAGGAGGCAAGTGCACCTATCATGAGTAGTACAAGATATTCCGGGTGGAATATCGAGGTCGTATTGTTCTCGGGGTTGGTTCGATTATTTCTACTCTTCCCTGGAGGGGACTATTATTTTACCGATAATTATCTTGTCGGGATATTTTATATATAATAAAAATGACAAAATAAAACTGAAAATGAAGGCAATAAAAAGAAAGCATGAAGGTGGTGCCGATGAAGAGCTTAGCTTGACGGCACCGAAAAAAAATTGAACTAAAATAAACTATAAATAAAAAGAGCTCCTAAATTTCTAATTAATTAAGGCGGAGACTTGGCCGTGGAGATTCCACTAAAATGAGCTCACCTATCTCTAGGACTATCGCTCACCTGAACGCTAAGACTATTCGACCGGGCTCTCGTCCGACGAAGGATTCCTCTTAACGCCCGCATTACGCTAAGAACCCCGCTATTGGGTGGGGAACCCAATCCGGTAGAGTTGGCGCGCCTCCTCTCTCGAGGGTTAGTGCGGAACTCTCTTTGCCAAGGGGTGATCTGTCCATACGTACGGCCTCTCGGCGAGCGTATGGAAAACGGAAATAGGGCCCACACATCGATATGTGGTCCTACGCGTCGTTAACCCCGGGCAAACCTTAAGTACTTTTAATTAATTAGAAAGATTAGACCTTTACTTATTTTAAGCTATTTTATCTGTCTCAATGCTCTTCGATGCCGAGGGCTAAGAACGATTAGGCACTCATCGGAATGGGGACGGCTTGCGAGAAAAAGCAGAAAATAAAGCAGTAAAGAAAGCAGTAAATGAAAGCAGTAAATGAAAGCAGGAAAATAAAGCAGAAAATTACAAGTCCTACTCAAACGAGTAGGACTGAAGAAAGCTGTAAATTGCGAGTCCCGGCGCAAATGCGTGGGCGGGAGAAAGAAAGCGGGTCCTACTCAAACGAGTAGGACTAAATAAATGCAACACACGCACACACTCAACAGAAAGTAAAACTCACGCACACGCTCTCTCGACATAAATGAAAACACACACACACACACACTAATTCTACTCAAATGAGTAGGGAAAATAAAGACCAGCCATTTAACTCGAATGAGTAGGCGGAAATAAAGAAAATTACAAACTCATGCACTCTACAGAAAGTAAAATAAGCAAGCGCCATTTAACTCTTAACGAGTAGGCGGAAATAAATGCGCACACACACATGAGCGAAAAAATTAAGAAAAACTAAGTTGACGAAAAATTAAAACAACTGCATTTCTACCGCTAAAATACGGTAGAAATGCATAAAAAGCGAAAATAAAAATTAAATGAGCGAAAAAGTTTTGCAAATAAAAATGAAAATGCAAGTGCTCGAAAAATAAAAACGAATACATTTCTACCGCTAGAATGCGGTAGAAATGCATAAAAAGAGAACGAAAAAATTAAATAAGGAAAAAGTTTTAAATAAAAAAACTAAGTGCATGAAAAATTAAAACGACTATATTATCATTCCTATAATTCCGTAAAAATGCTAAAAAAGTGCGAATAAAGGGAAAAGAACGAAAAAGTTTTACGAAATAAAAAGCTAAGTTAAAAAAAAGGAAAAAACACTTTGAAAACGTTTTTACGGATTTATAGGGATGAATTAGAAACTATAAAAATCTAAGTTAAACCAAAACAATGTAAAAGTAACTAAACATAAAAACAAGAAAGACTAATCTCATACACACACACACACATATAAAGAAGAACGAAAAAAAAAGTTAAAAATAAAAGGGAGATAAGATTGCATAAGAGAAGTGTTTAGATGACATCCAAAACCATATAAAGGGAGAAAACAACACATTTTATTAACTAAAAAAAAGAAGGTTACATAAATAAAAACTAAGAAGAGGGGAGAAAATCCCTTACATAACCCTTGGAATCATCTAAACAGCATCTCCCCTATACAAAATGGATCCAAAAGGGAAACAGAAATCCTAAGCAGAAGCTCTGAATTTATAGGGAAAAATTTACAAGTACACGCCCTCGGTCACGGGCGTGACAGGGGGCGTGTCAGTACTATTTGAGAAGGCGGCCGGCGATTTGACGGGAAAGTGGACTTCGGGCTGGACACGTGTCGGTCTCGCAGTGGTCACGCCCCAGGTCACGGGCATGACGCTGGGCGTGTCAAGCAGGTGGATCTGGGCGCGGGTTGCGCCGAAAGTCTTCGGGCAGGTCTTGTCGGGCCAGCTGGAAAGGTCACGCCCCAGGTCACGGGCGTGACTCTGGGCGTGTCGGCTGGTGTCGACACTCGACGAATGTCGAGCGGAAAGTGCCGAGTTGAAATTGTTGAGCTGGGATTGAGTCACACCCTAGGTCACGGGCGTGACTCTGGGCGTGTCGAGGAGGTCGACGATCGTTGAGCTGGAAACGTCGAGCGGGTGGACACGGGCTTGGGTCACGCCCCGTGTCGGGTGACACGGGCGTGACCCAGGGCGTGTCAAGCTTTGCTTCTCAAAAATTTGCTTATTTCACGGTTTTTGACGTGTCACGCCCTGGTCACGGGCGTGACCAATATGTCACGGGCGTGACATGTCAATATTTGGCAGATTTTCCATTTTTTCTGAAACATAAAAATAAAGCAAGTTAGCAAAATTATTTACAAAAAAGAAGCAATTTATTAAGCAAAAATATGTAAAAATGACGAAAAGAAATGAAAACGACTAAATTAATGTACAGAAAAATAGGTATATTTACAATTCATCAAGAAGCGAATTTACTTGAGACATGTGGACACTGATGTCATCTTCCAAGGTATAAAATTTGCATCTCGTCTGTTATTATCTTCGATTCAGGCTTTAAAAGCCCATATGAAGGGGGATGAAGTCTTCATGATTTGCTTCAAGTTGAAGGAGTTAACATTGGATATCAAGGATGTGCGGGTGGTGCGAGATTTCCCCGAGGTATTTCCTGAGAAACTGCCAGGATTACCCCAGCATAGAGAGGTGGATTTCCAAATTAAGCTAGTACCGGGTTCCAAGCCCGTCTCCAGGACCCCTTACCGGATGACCCCGAAGGAACTCGCAGAATTTAGAGTTCAGTTGCAAGAACTGGTTGAATCAGGGTTTGTTCCCCCCAGCACTTCACCATGGGTAGCCCCTGTTCTATTCTTTAAGAAGAAGGATGTTACCTTACGGTTATGCATAGACTATCGAGAGCTCAACAGATTGATGGTACGGAACACCTATCTACTACCCTAAATCGATGAGTTGTTCGACAAATTGGTAGGAGCGCATTATTTTTCCAAGTTGGATTTGCGCTCGGGGTATTACCAATTGAGGATACAAGAGGAGGACATCCAGAAAACAGCTTTTAGCTCAAGGTATGGGCTGTACGAGTTCACCGTAATGTTGTTTGGGCTCACAGATGCCCCTTTAACATTCATGAGTCTGATGAACAAGGTGTGTGAACCTTATCTAGACATCTTCGTCATCGTCTTCATCGATGACATTTTGGTCTACTCAAAGACAGATGAGGAGCATATCGAACATCTGACCTTCGTACTGAGGAAGCTAAAAGAGCACGCCTTGTTTGCCAAGTTAAACAAATGCGAATTCTGGCTTAAAGAGATTGCCTTCTTGGGCCATGTTATCAGTGGGACTGGACTAGCTGTGGATCCGACCAAAGTGCGTTCCGTGAAGGAGTGGTCACCCTTGAAGTCAGCGGCCGATGTGCGGAGCTTCCTTGGACTTGTCGGGTACTATCGCAAGTTTGTAAAAGGATCTCAAAGATTGCCCTTCCTCTTACTTCTCTGACAAAGAAAGGTGTGCCATATGAGTGGACACCCCAGTGTGAAGCTGCATTTCAGGAACTGAAGGACAGACTTACATCCGCACCCATCCTAGCCCTTCCATCCAGGAAGGAAGGATTCCAAGTTTACACTGACGCACCGTATCAAGGGATGAGAGCGGTATTGATGCAGCAAGGGAACGTGATTGCATATGCTTCAAGACAGCTAAAGAAGCATGAAATCAACTACCCAGTACATGATTTGGAATTGGAAGCAGTGGTATTTGCCTTGAAGGTTTGGAGGCACTATCTATATGGCGTCCACTACGAGATCTTTTCGGACCACAAAAACCTAAAGTACGTTCATACTCAGAAGGAATTGAACTTGAGAAAGCTACGGTGGTTAGAATTTTTGTGTGAATTTGAATTTACTTTGAACTACCACCCCGGAAAAGCAAATTTTGTAGCTGATGCTCTGAGAAGAAAGGTACCAGAAGCATGTCCTGAGTCCCGATCGGTAAGTATGAAATTAGCTCGGATGCTCGAAGAGATGGAGATTACCCAGGTATATATAGACCATTCTGAAAGGTATATGGGGTACTTGACTGTGATGAGCATAGTCTGTGATATTCGAGACTGAATCCGGGCAGAGCAAGGAAAGGATGCGGCTCTTGCCCCGACAATCAAGTCAATCGAAGATAGGACTACTGATGAGTATTCCCTAAAAGACGGCCTCATCCATCTCCGTGGCCGGCTCTACATTCCCAAAGGTGGTAAAATTCGGGAAGATATCCTGAGAGAGGCACATTGCACTCAGTATTCTGTGCATCCTAGGATTGCCAAGATGTACGCCGACTTGCGGAAGACCATGTGTTGGCCGGGAATGAAGAGGGATGTCAGATATTTTGTTACGCACTGCGAGGACTGTCAAAGGGTGAAGGCAGAGTGCAGGAGCCCCGATTGATTATTACAGTAATTGCCCATCCCCGAGTGTGATGCTATAGATCACGGCAGTGAACCGGTCGCACAAGTAATATAAAATGGGGGTTTTCCCAAGTATCGATCTCACAAGGAACACAGTAAGGTGGAGTTAATTTCGAGGAGGACTTGAGATTGAAGTCCTCTGGTCGGAGCTAACTAAGGGGGTTTTGATGGTTGCGGAAACAGAAAATAAAAGGTTAACAACTACTCCTATGCAACGCCGCTATGCGATGATTCGCTAGGCGGGATGGAAGACTAGTCGGGCTGCTATGCACCGAATCGCTAGGCGGATGGAAGAGTAGGCTCACAGATGAGGTAGTGAGAATGGAGGGATGAGGGTCGTAAGCACCTCTTCGCAACGCACGCCACTAGCAATTGCTAGTGCGGCAAGGGTGGATGGTGGTGGATGGACTATGGCACACCTCAAGTAAATAACGAAAATACACAAAATCACATAGACATGATTGAATATAAACGTTTTACAAACTAAGCATTCTTCATCAATATAAATAAAGTTAAACACCAATATTCAACAAGAAAGCAAGTACAAGTCAAGAGATCGACCGAATCCGAAGTCTTGCTGAGGATTCACGGTTGGAATCGTCGGGTTGGCATTCCGCGTCCAAGCTCGGTCCTCAACTGCGTCTGGGGTAGAGAAGGGCTGTCACCACCTTCCAATGGCCCGTCTTCTTCGTCTCACGATAGCGGACAAAGTTTGCTAGCTTTCCTTTGCTTGATGGCTATGGCGTCAAAACTCTACTTGAAGCTCACGGATGAAGGAGGAGGCCGAGAGGAAGCTCCGGCTTGGATTTGGCGGGGAAAGCTTGCCCGGAGCACGTCCCTAGGGTGGAAGATGAAGGGGAACGGCAGAGAAGGCGTAAAACGGCGGAGGAAATGGGCGATCTACGAATTCTTTCGATTAGGGCGAGACCTGCACTATTTATACAAAAGCAGAAATGAACAATGCGCACGATCACAGGCGCACGACCAGTGGTCGTGCGCGCTATGTCCTATGCTCGTGCGCACTGGCAGGGAATATCAGGAAGAAGAACTGGGATAATGCGCACGAGTAGTGGCGCACGACCAGTGGTCGTGCGCACTAAGTCCAATGGTCGTGCAATTACCCAGACAGGACTCCAGAAAAGAGGAATCAATGCACACGATCAGTGGCGCACGACCGGTGGTCGTGCACAGTATGTCCAGTGGTCGTGCGCTTACCCCAGGCTGATTCTGGAAAACGTAGAGTAGTGCGCACGATCAGGGGCGCACGACCAGTGGTCGTGCGCATTAGATCCCATGATCGTGCGTAGTATTCCTGTTTTACAACCGTCCCGGAACACGCACACGACCCCTGTACCGAAAGGAAAAAACCAATCACTATTCTGTGCAGACATTCCAGGCAATCACAAAAGGGAGTACAAACAATAAAAGTAACAAAATACACAACCACGGGAATAAATGTGCACTTCCTATGGAAATAAAGACAAGATGAAATAGGAACGATAAAGAACTAAAAGTGAAGTGCAACCGCATGAAAACTAGCCCAGATGAGTCCGAAAAACCCTATATAAATCGAACTCATCACACCCCCAGACTTAACTTTTTGCGCGTCCCGAGCAAACAAAATCTAAGCAGATAGGGAAAATTACTAGCTAACAAAGAAATTGAAATACAAAGTACCATGCGAAGTCGCATGCTCCTGTGCGTAAAAATACAATAGAGAAAATTTCTAAGTATACAGAATAGTTTATATTTTTCACAATGTGTATCAAAATTTTATTATTACTCAAAAATAGAATCACGGTGAATCATCCGGTCATGCGTAGGGAGAAAGTAGACTAATCGCTAGGTGAGCATTGCCAAAGATCGGGGCTCCGGGTAACCTCCAAAGGAATCCACCAATGTCGGTGACCATATGCTTGCCCTTTCACACTCTCTCCACGACACTAGTTAGACTCAAGCACGAATTCGTAGGACTTGGAGTATAATATAGGCTTAGGTGAAGGCGGGGTATATAAAGGTAAACAAGACGGACACGCACACCCAAAATAAGATCGCCCGAAAACGTACACAGCTAAACTCAATGGACAAACACGTGCGACACATCACCAGACCAAAACTCAGCAATAATAGATATACAAATACATTTCTTTTTTTTTGTATTCCCCATTGGGAATTTTCTTTTTATTTACTATCATATTTTTTTTTCTTTTCCCCTTTTTTATTTTTTTCTTTTATACAAATAGCCAAAACAAAATAGGAAAACACGGCAACACCACAAGCTGCACAAACACCAACAAAACTGCCCACACAAAACGGATATAAACTACAACAAAACAAACTAACCGGGCGATCACATTCAGATGTGCGAGTAGGAAAGGCTATATGGCTATGGTAGCGAGGTGAAGGGACTTGTCTATGAGGGACAGGCTCAACGGGGATAGCAACGATTAGATGTCGGGAATGGTACAAGGCTCAAACGAGACAAAGTGATGGCCCACATCACGCACGCACTTGACTAACCATGTACCCATGCTTCGAGAGTAGCTAGGGGCAAGTTCTAAGCCAACGAGAAAGACTTTCCGTCCTCCCGACTCGAGCAATACGAACCTAACGTCCGTCTACACACATCCCTAAGCTACCATGGGATTCACACCGGATTCACCAACTTTTGAGTAGAATAAAAAGTATTTACGCAATTAGAAAATTATAAAACTAAAAGCATACAAAAAAATTAAATCTACTCGAATTTCTACACGAGATGAGAGCAGTTGACTAGGAACACAACAAGGCCAACATTTTACTCCGTCTCACAATCCTAAGCCAGCACCATAATTTTCCTAAATCTAACGAAGAAATGAGTTTAACTTGCAAAATGCAAAAAGCTAAGCATGCGCTCATGTGGGTGCAGTGGTGTGTGATGTAATGAACTAATCAAAATAAAACAATAAAAGCTTCTAGTATGCACATGAAATGTGCGCGTGCAATAGGTAACAAAACTAGCTCTCCCCCAGACTTAAACTAAGCAATACAGCAGATGATATAGAAATTAAAATCATAAAGAGCTCAGGGAAGAGGTTACCAATGCTCAGCTAGTGAGCATACCAGAAGACACGTGAAAAATCGAAGCAGGTCCGCCATACGAAGAATCACAACCCCGCCAATGCGATGTTGTCAAGAATACCTGCAGGGGTGAGCTCCGCAAAAACAAAACAAAAATATACAAACTACAAAGAAATACTAAAACTAAATAGACATGAAAAAGAAAGTGCAGAAAATGAAAGATAAGTACTGGGGTTATTGTCATCCCAGCACGACTTATTCAGCTATGAAAAGGTTCTAGCTAATGGGCCTATGAAAAGAAAAATACACAGGTAACTGTCCCAATATCCGTTTCGGTAATGGGTACCGATACGGCGATAAAACAGTTACCCCTCTACCTAAATAGTAATACCTGCCCAACACAGGTAGAGGAAATAGGAAGTAAGAAGAGAAGGAGCACTGGTCCTCACTCTTCTCACCACAAAATGATTCCTTGCCTAGCAAGGTATCGTCTACAGGGAGTTTGCAGGAGGAGAAAGTGATGAATGGAGCTTCCTCAACAGAGGAGGAATCAACCTCCTCGCAAAAGAGGATGCTATCATCCATGACTCGAGCTGAAAGATCCAAGTCCTCCTGAAGAACCAGCGAAGACTCAACCCGCACAGGCTCAGATAAAGAAGGGGGATCAAGAAATAAAGGAGATGAATAACTAAAAGAATCAGAAATAGGGGGAGTGGTCCCGGTCTCACTCCTAGCAGGATCCCTATATAGATCATCGACGGCGTCATATGAGTCATGGCGAGGGGAATCCGCGAGCTCGAGGTCCTCGGTGGTGGTTTGGACCTCCTCATCCATCAAGGAAGTGGAAACTTCCTCAATAAAGAGGATATCCTCATCAACACACCTCGGTGTGTCCACATGTTCCAAGACGTAATATTGTCCATTAATGAAAATAATATCCTCGTCAAACATGGGCACATCCTCAGGCTCAGAATCACAATCCGGCTGAACATCATCAACCGACTTACTAAAAATAGGGATAGATAATTCTTGCAAAGAAGGCAGAGGAACAACAACATCAGAGAAAATATGTGCAGGTTCCTCCGGGGGTGAATCAACAAGAGGGGAAGAGGGCATGGGGAGAGACGGTGCCACAATGTCGTCACACCGATCAGTAGAAAGTCTGATGGGCATATCCGCAGCAGTCCCCCATAGACAAGGTGGTGCTGCGAACATATCATCAAAATCAGAAGGGGCAGCAGATTGAGAGGTGGATGGAATGAATCGGATACCCGGTTCATCATCCTCCTCCAACTGGCGCTGAAATTCTGCGCAATCTTTCAACACGTGGTCGGTTCTACGACAACACAAACATCGTTTTCCATTACTCCTCAGTACAAGTGGGACCGGAGAGGAATAATAAAAAGATGAAGGCGTAGAAGAGGAGTGACCATAAGACCTGGGTTGAGTGTATGAAGTAGCATAAGAAGACGGTGCTCCATACACAGAACCGCGAGAATTATGCTCCCATTCTTCAGTGGGGCACTCATCACTACCATGGCTATAATCCACACACCATCGGCAACGGATATTCATATAAGAATACATGGTGCAACAAGAATAATTCACCAACAGAAAGTTTCTAAGCAACAATTAGCTACACACCACAAATAAAAGAATAGGAAAACCTGCTACAGAAAAATTAAAACTAGAAGAGGAACAAATAAAAAAAACACAAATGCTACAAACTAAAACAAAGAAGAAAGTGATATGAACAAATTAAAAAGGGCTTCTATCTCTTATCTTCCTCTACAAAAACTCACACGACTGTGTTCCCCGGCAATGGCGCCAAAAACTTGATGCTATAGATCACGACAGTGAACCGGTCGCACAAGTAATATAAAATGGGGGTTTTCCCAAGTATCGATCTCACAAGGAACACAGTAAGGTGGAGTTAATTTCGAGGAGGACTTGAGATTGAAGTCCTCAGGTCGGAGCTAATTAAGGGGGTTTTGATGGTTGCGGAAACAGAAAATAAAAGGTTAACAACTACTCTTATGCAACGCCGCTATGCGATGCTTCGCCAGGCGGGATGGAAGACTAGTCGGGCTGCTATGCACCGAATCGCTAGGCGGATGGAAGAGTAGGCTCACGGATGAGGTGGTGAGAATGGCGGGATGAGGGTCGTAAGCACCTCTTCTCAACGCACGCCACTAGCAATTGCTAGTGCGGCAAGGGTGGATGGTGGTGGATGGACTATGTCACACCTCAAGTAAATAACGAAAATACACAAAATCACATAGACATGATTGAATATAAACGTTTTACAAACTAAGCATTCTTCATCAATATAAATAAAGTTAAACACCAATATTCAACAAGAAAGCAAGTACAAGTCAAGAGATCGACCGAATCCGAAGTCTTGCTGAGGATTCACGGTTGGAATCGTCGGGTTGTCATTACGCGTCCAAGCTCGGTCCTCAACTGCGTCCGGGGTAGAGAAGGGCTGTCACCACCTTCCAATGGCCCGTCTTCTTAGTCTCATGATAGCGGACGAAGTTTGCTAGCTTTCCTTTGCTTGATGGCTATGGCGTCAAAACTCTACTTGAAGCTCACGGATGAAGGAGGAGGCCGAGAGGAAGCTCCGGCTTGGATTTGGCGGTGAAAGCTTGCCCGGAGCACCTCCCTAGGGTGGAAGATGAAGGGGAACGGCGGAGAAGGCGTAAAACGGCGGAGGAAATGGGCGATCTGCGGATTCTTTCGATTAGGGCGAGACCTGCACTATTTATACAAAAGCAGAAATGAACAATGCGCACGATCACAGGCGCACGACCAGTGGTCGTGCGCGCTATGTCCTATGCTCGTGCGCACTGGCAGGGAATATCAGGAAGAAGAACTGGGATAATGCGCACGAGTAGTGGCGCATGACCAGTGGTCTTGCGCACTAAGTCCAATGGTCGTGCGATTACCCAGACAGGACTCCAGAAAAGAGGAATCAATGCACACGATCAGTGGCGCACGACCGGTGGTCGTGCGCAGTATGTCCAGTGGTCGTGCGCTTACCCCAGGCTGATTCTGGAAAACGTAGAGTAGTGCGCACGATCAGGGGCGCACGATCAGTGGTCGTGCGTATTAGATCCCATGATCGTGCGCAGTATTCCTGTTTTACAACCGTCCCGGAACACGCACACGACCCCTGTACCGAAAGGAAAAACCAATCACTAATCTGTGCAGACATTCCAGACAATCACAAAAGGGAGTACAAACAATAAAAGTAACAAAATACACAACCACGGGAATAAATGTGCACTTCTTATGGAAATAAGGACAAGATGAAATAGGAACGATAAAGAACTAAAAGCGAAGTGCAACCGCGTGAAAACTAGCCCAGATGAGTCCGAAAAACCCTATATAAATCGGACTCATTAGAGTGGAAGTTAGAGGATGTCTCCATGGACTTCGTCCACGGAATGCCTCGCTCACGCTCAGGAAATGATTCAGTGTGGGTAATCGTTGACCGCCTGGTGAAGGTAGCCAGGTTTATTCCTATGAGGAAAGAAGCTCATGTAGATGTTTTGGTACGCCTCTTTGTGGAGCAGTTTGTGCGGTATTATGGCATGCCAAGTACAATTGTTTCTGACCGAGATGGTCAGTTTACCTCTAAGGAATGGAAGGCTATACAGGCGCACCTGGGTTTGTGCCTTACCTTTAGTACAATGTTTCATCCACAGAAGGACGGGTAGTCTGAGAGGACCTTAAGAACATTGGAGGACCTATTGAGGTTGTGTGTGTTGGATAGAGGAGAGCCATGGGAAAGACTTTTACCCCTGGTAGAATTCTCATACAATAACAACCATCAAGCAAGCATCGAGATGGCACCCCATGAAGCCCTTTACGGAAGATGGTGTAGAACCCCCTTGTCTTGGGTGCAAGATGAAGACCCGAAGGTTTTGGAAATTGAGTACATTGATGATACTGATGCGGTTGTTAGACTAATACGGTACTGCATGCTTGATGCTCAAAGTCGGCAGGCGAAATATTATAATGCAAAGCACCAGATGGTGGAATTTCAAGTGAGTGACAAAGTGTTTCTAAATATCAGGCCGACGCATGGAGTTTCACGGGTACGTGGTGTGAAGAAGCTCAGCACAAGGTATGTTGGGCCTTACACTATATTGGAAAGAATTGGTCCTTTGGCCTATCGGTTGGAGTTACAGCTAGAGCTAGAGAATCTTCATGACGTATTCCATGTATCGTCACTTCGAAAGGCGCTGTTGCGGCCCGATCAATATATCCCCACCACTGATGGAGCAATAGCAACTGATAGGTCGGTGCGACTAGAGCCGGTGCGGATAGTAGACAACGAGACAAGATTTTGCGCCGCAAGAGTGTTCCTTTGGTAAAGGTGCTGTGGTCTAACAATGGGAAGGAGGAGTATACGTGGAAGCCGGTGGACTTGATGCAAAAGCACTACCCGGAGTTTTTCATCAAGGTAATTTTTAAAAGCATACTTTTATTTTATGTTATGCTTTTCTCTCCCCATAACCTTAGCCTTATTTCGGGGACGAAATCTTTTATTTTGTTTATATGATTTGTAACGTGCTGATTCGTGCTAGGACTCTCGTGCGCGCTTTTGAGTCAGGAGAGCTGACTTGGGCTCGGGGGCGGGGGGGGGGGGGGGGGGGGGCGGTGCACGCAGCTAGGCTTACACTTGTGTAGTGGAGGTGAAGTCAGTCTTGTGTAGGACGCGGGTAGTGACACAGGCGCATCCATACCCGTGTGGTGGAGTTGGAAATTCGTGGACCTTCTAGAGAAGGACACAGGTAGTGACACTGGTGTGTCCAAACCCGTGTGTATGAGGACATGGGCATGTCCCTACCCGCGTGTGTCGAGTAGAACTTGACGAAGTGTGTCCCGAGCAGGACACGGGTAGAGATACAGGTGTGTCACTATACGTGTGTGTCGAGTAGAACTTGACGAAGTGTGTCCCGAGAAGGGAACGGGTAGTGACACGGGCGTGTCCCTACCCATGTTTATGAGGACACGGGTAGAGATACGGGCATGTACCTACCCGTGTGTGTCGAGTGGAACTCGATTAAGCATGTCCCGAGCAGGACACACGTAGAGACATGGGTGTGTCCCTACCCGTGTGCATCGAATGGAACTCGATGAAGTGTCTCCCGAGCACGACACGGGCAGAAACACAGCCGTGTCACTTGGATATGGGTAGAGAAACGGGTGTGTCCCAACCCGTGTTTGTTTATCGAAACGGCAATCGAACCGTCGACGATGCTTTACCCGAGCAAGATACGGGTAAGGACACGGGCGTGTCCCTACCCTTGTTGGTTTCACATAAAACGGGGGAAAAAACACTAATCGTTTTTCATTCTCTTCCAAGCCATTTATGTTGGAAAAAACTGCTGGAGAAGGGGAAGAAGGTGCTGGAGCCAACCTATACCCCGTGAAGTACCGCCGCCGCCGAGGAGAAGAAGATGTCGCCAAGAAGTGTGACAAGATCCTTGGCCGGAAATGGTGTAAATGCCGGAAACGAGGTGAGCTTCTGTAAAAGCCCATTTCAACAGGCAAAGTTTTTGGGGTGACACGACCTGGGACACGGGCATGTCCCAGGGCATTTCCTGCATTCGATGAGTGTTTGGGAGGAACAGTCGACGAGTGGTCAACAAAATTTGGTCGACGATCGTCGAGTGCTTAGGACATGGGCGTACGGCCTGAGACATGGGCGTGTCACAAGCCGTGTGAGTCTCGGGTGATTTTGAGATTTTTCAGCCTGATGAACACATCCAGGGACACGGGTGTGTCTGAAGGCGGGTCGGGTGACACGGCCCATGACACGGGCGTGTCACATGGGCGTGTCACTAGATTGGATAAGTCGGTTGAGAGACACTTGAGGCACACGGCCTGGGACACGGGCGTGACACAGGCTGTGACAGGCAAAATTTGTGGCAAAATCGTGGCCGTCCGTTACTTCAGCTGGGATCTAATGGCTGAGCTGCCTTCCTGTTTCCTTAAGGCCATGGATGAGAAGGGAAATCTCATTTTGCATTTGGTCTTCTCTTTCTACATTCCTAGTGAGAGAAAGGGAGAGGAAGAAGGAGGAGGAGAAAATGGGCTGGTCACCGGTGCTGCTGCGGTCTTCCGGCGAGAGATCCGAGGTCGGCGTTGCGGAGGAAAAGCTGTTGCAGATCTTCCTAGCCAGAGCTCATGACACCGAAATTGTCTTCGAGGGTAACGACCTTTCTTCCTAGCCATGTAAAGGCTTCCTTTTTGGAATATGTATGTGATTCCCCCACCAAAAGGTTGCTGATTTTGGGAGTCTTTGGGTTGATTCATGGAATCCCCTTTGTTGGCTTATAGATCCGGAAATGGAGTACAAAATAGGCATGTTGTGTGAAGCCCATCTGGACAGGTTGGTCTAGATTGGTGATGTTGCATACAAACCAGAGAAGACTCCATGAGAAACGCGTAGTTTAGGAGTCGATGGGTTGGACCTGTGAAGGGAAGTAACAGGAAGTACTGGAGTGGTAGTCCAGGAAAATACCCATAGAATGCTTGTGTTGCTTGTGCTATTGAGTTCGACCTGTGAAAGGAAGTAGCAGGAAGTACTGGATTGGAATTCCAGGAAATACCCTTTGTAATGCTTAATGTTCATAGGGAGTCCACATGTGAAGAGAGTAACAGGAAGTACTAGCGTGGTAGCCAGGAAAGACCCCTAACATTTGTGATATTTGCGGTGTCCACCTGCGAAGAGAGTAGCAGGAAGTACTGGTGTGCCCAGGAAAGACCTGCTAATGTTGTGATATGAATGGGTGTAAGAGAATACCCAGGCTTGAATGCCAGAACAGGATTGGTGAGACCGACCCGCGCCTTTTGTAGTCTCGAGTACACCGTACTCGGTGATGGCAAGGTGATTTGAGCAACGGGGGTGGAGGATCCGACCTGCGTTATGTCCGTCCGACGTGAGACCAGAAGGTGCGGTCTGTTGGAGCGCATAGCGAGAGTCGTAGGCCTACGTGCCATGACATAATGGGGGGCTACGAGCCCATCCCGGTGCATTATGACTAGAACTCCGGCCGCACGCCATGGAGTAAATGCTCAAGTGAGTTATCGTTGGTCTGTGACCCTGATACGGTGGTGGACAACTGATTTGCCAGTACACCAAGAATGTGCCCTAAGTGTACGGACCGTTGGGCCGGGTGGCTAACGGTTGTGATGGCATGTGTGCGTGAAATCACATTATATGAGATATATAGCCATGCTTGTGATATGCTATGCCTGTAGGGAAGATTACCGCTGCCCTGAGAAATGGGTAGGGTCATTATAATTTGGTCAGCTGAATACTGACCGTTGCCTCTGTTTGCCACCCTTGGGTAGAATGTCCCTGTGCAGGTGCTGGAGAACTAAGCGGGTTGCATAAGGGCTGAAGTCCCTACTACTTTTTCTGCTGCCGCTGCTAGCCTGCGAAGGCTAATGTGGATGTATATGTTATGTTTTCTTTTGATGTGGCCGGCCTACGTGCCAATGTTTGGGACACTGTTTGAAAGCCCTGTAAGTCCATAAGGCTAACTCTTTATGTGTTTTGTAAGACATTCCTATGATATATAAAATGTGGAATTTTTATATGTTGGACATTCAAGTGAGGTGTTCAAGTGTAGTGTTATAGGCTTCCGCTAGAATGCAATGTGTTAGGTGCGCTGCGCTACTCTGGTACCACTCTGTAACTTCATCGTCTGTTTTGTGGTATATGTTGTGGGGCCCCGGCCGGACCTTCTAGTATATATTATATGAACGGATGAGGTGGTTACATTTTTGGTATCAGCTCTCTTGGTCTTTCCCTCTCGAAGTCGTGGTCTACTTCTTTTGTGGTGTGGATAGAACGTGTCTGTGTAAACCACGTTAACACGTTTGAACTCCTGAATGTCCATGATAGGAATGCAAATTCTTTTGTTTGAGGAACCTGCGCGTTCCTATTTTGTATTATTTGCTTGTGTAAGGCCGCTAATATGTGTGTCTTGTCCCCTTTAGGTGACTCGGAGTGGTGCGGGGCAATCGGAGCCCTAGCGTTTAGATGAAATTACGACACCAACTGAGGTGACTAAACCTCCGCCGTCTACAGAAACTGTGCGACAAATTGCTGAGGCTTTGTTTGTGATGGTTCAAGGACAGCCGGTTGGGCAGGCACAAGGGCAGGCGTAGCCGGTCGTCAGGCCAGAACAGGTGGAGGTGAGGCCAGAACCTGTTGTGCCTGTGAATCCTCGAACCGCTGAGAAGCAGTTGATGCTGTTTATCAGTTTTCACCCGCCGACGTTCTCAGAAGTGGGAGCTCTTGCACAGGCTGAGGATTGGTTATCGCGCGTCAAGTGGATCATGACGGCGATTGGAACGGAGGAGCATCAGAAAGTCACCCTAGCTACCTTCTTACTTGAAGGAGAGGCTAGATTGTGGTGGGACGAGATGGAGCGGCATCACTTGGCTGGTCATCCCTTAACACAAGTATCGATGGAAGAATTCTCTCGACTCTTCCTAGCGAAGCACCTTCCTACGGCGTAACGGATTGCCATGGAGAATGAATTCCAAAGGCTGATGCAAGGTGATGGCAGTGTGGAAGCTTACCTACATGAATTTACACGCATGCGGCGATATGCGGTTTCGATATTTGCAGATGAGCAGAGAAAGACAAATAGGTTCTACGAAGGACTGTTAGACGAGCTGAGGTTCCTACTTTCTAGTTCTGTGAACCAAGGCTTCCAGGCGTTGGTCGACACTGCAGACGCGCTGGAAAAAGACATGAAGAGGGTGCAAGGGAAGAGGGCATTGGCTGTGTCACAGCCGGAGTTTAAAGTTCCCCGACCGACGAAGTCATTTTATAAGAAGAAATGGGGCAAGTGGCCCAAGATGGCGGGACAAGCTCCTTCTTCCGTTGCATCAGGAGCAACGTCGGGGGCCACCTCCAAGCCGGATACTCGTACGTGCTTCAATTGTGGACGGGTGGGGCATATAGCTCGGGATTGTCGGGTGCCCCCAAAGAGTGAAAAGAAGGAGGGAGCGTCATATGCGGAAAAAGGAAAGGCGGTGGTGGAATACTCTGCCTCTCAGTCACAGCCCCGGGTCTACAATCTTGGACTGCAGGAGGCCGTCAAGCAGAGTGACGTCGTCACAGGTACGAGTTTAGTGTTTGAGTATTATATTGCTTGTATGTTTTGCTTAATGCCTATATGGATGTGGCTTGTGTGTGTGACATGATTGTCACAGGTTTTGTGATGATTCAGGACATGCTTGCACGAGCACTATTTGATACAGGTGAATCGCATTCTTTTCTGTCT
The DNA here is from genome assembly GCA_039583875.1 of Platanthera guangdongensis. Taxonomy (NCBI): domain Eukaryota; kingdom Viridiplantae; phylum Streptophyta; class Magnoliopsida; order Asparagales; family Orchidaceae; genus Platanthera; species Platanthera guangdongensis. Next base: position 165,473,363 of record CM077152.1, on the reverse strand, counting down.
AGCGAGTTTCTAGCGCGGCTTGGGATACCTAGTCGTGCGAAGACAGATAGCATTAGAGTGGTGTTGCCAAATAGCTATTGGATGCTTGTGGATCAAGCTTGCGATGTGGCGGCCTAAATAGGAAGTCAGGATTTCAGTTTGACTGCATCTGTATTGCTGATGTCGGAATTTGACGTGATATTTGGTATGGATTGTCTTGTGGAGCAGCATGCCTTGATTGATTGTCAGTCCAAAGATATCACGTTGGGCCATAATACCGAACAGGAGACAAAGTTCACGGGTATGCGAGGAGTGGGCGGGATGTTGTTGTCTGCACTCCAAGTCTTGAAGGCTGTTCGGAAGGGTGCGGAGTGCTACTTCGCCTTGATTCAGGATGTTGAGCCTACAGCCAGTGTGGGTGATGTTCCGATTGTGTCGGAATTTGCAGATGTGTTTCCCATGGATCTCCCTGGGCTACCACCCCAGCGAGAGATTGACTTCACGATCGAGTTGGTGCTAGGTGCGAAACCTGTGGCCCGCTCGCCATATCACAGGAATTGATGGAGCATGGTTTTATACGCCCAATCATGTCTCCTTGGAGCGCTCCTATGCTTTTTGTGAAGAAGAAAGACGGTGTCTTGCAGTTATGCATTCATTACCGCGAACTGAATAAGCTGATCGAGAAGAATAAATATCCCATGATGTGTTGTATCAGTGATATCAACACAAGAGGTATGTTCTCTAGTCAACTAGTTTCATCACTAGTGTAGTAGAAGTAGGCTAGGATCAAGAGATAATTTTCTCATGATCTTATCACCTCCATTAATAGATATATGCCTATTGAAGAAGCCAGAAATGGGGAGAAGTGTGGCAATACTTGAAAGGGGGAAGATGTAGAAGCAATACTTGACATGACTAGGTCATGTTGGGTCAGTGCATATTACTTGGAAAGATTCAACTAGTATGAGTAATGCAATGACTATATGTCGAGCCATGTTGAGTCAATGCATATTATTAGGTAAGTGCTTCTAGTGGTGCCCCATTTAAGTATTAAATGGTTTAAGGAGAGTGCATATTACTTGGGCAATTATTCAAGTGGTATGCAAATGATTTGACTTTACATGTTGAGTCAATGCAGTTAAATAGAGAACATTGAATTGAAATGCTGGTAATTCAAGTATCATAAGCTAGCAGATATAGCAGATAAAGCTTACAACAGCATTAAATTAATATGCTTTTTATGTTAACGCTTCTTAGTATTTTTTGTGTTCTGACTTTTTCAAATAGGGGGAGATTGTTGAGAAAATTGCCCTCAATGTTACCTATATTTGAAGAAGCATCACAATATGTATTAAGAACATAGTTGTATTTGATGTTGTTCAAGCTCATCATGTGTTATATGTTCCATGGAACAAGTTTAGACAAGTTGTTTAAGTGGTTGTGACACGTGGTCACAAGGTAGAGAAGACGGGAGACAGAAGTCTGTCTAAGTCCACAGGCGTTGAGTGAAGCCAGTTCACTCAACACCAGATGCCAAAGAAGAATGCTGGAAAGGCTGAAAATCACCTAAGTCCACAGGCATTGAGTGAAGCTAGTTCACTCAATGCCACATGCCAAGAAGCACTAAGTAAGGTGTGGACAGTCAAAGCCCAGCAGTCTGCAAAGCAATTTTGCGGCTAAGTCCACATGCATTGAGTTATAGTAGTTCACTCAACACCATATATCAAAAGGAATCGAGTATAGCTAAGTCTGTTAAAGCCTCCGTATTGGCAAGCTGAAAAAATGACTAAGTCCACAGGCGTTTAGTGAAGCCAGTTCACTCAACGCCATATACCAAGTAGTGTTGAGACAAGCTCAAGCAGTTGAAGATTTTGTCAAGAAATCAGGCTAAGTCTAAAATCGTTGTGTGATGACAGCTCACTAAATTCCAAAGCAGAAATGCATCGACAAAAGAACAATCAGTCAAAGCCTAAGGAAAGAGAGACAGAAAATCTGTCTAATTTCAGAAGTGTTGAGTTATGGCAGCTCAATCAACGCACTCAACACCTTAACAAGCTGGCAGATTAGAGAAGCAGCTAAAGATAAAAGCGTTGAGTGATGAAGGCTCACTCAACGCTCTCAATGCCTAGCAAATAAAGAATGATGTATCTAAGTCTAGGGGCATTGTGTTAGGTATTTCATCCACAATAACACAAATTTGTATGAAGTCACCCTTGAACTAAGATGAATTAAGTATGTATTTGATGTCCTTTCTAGTTGAGTGTTTGCAGGAAATATTTGCCAAGTGTAGACCAATATCAGTCTAAAATGAGTCACCAAACACAAGACCACATAATGTAATCCCTCATATGTGATCCATGGTGTTGAATCATGTGTAGCCTCTCTATTGGGACACACTTCTTTTTCAAGCACTAAATCCATGGGAGAAAAGTTTGTTGTTGAATTTCTTGAAGATAATAAGTTTTCAGACTTTCAGAAAAATTGCCAAGTCTTTTTCTCGAGTAGGATCTTTTTTACTAGAGTAGAACCTAAATTTATACTCAAGTAATATCTGTCATGTACTCGAGTTGCAAAAGCTGTTCTCAAGAAAGCTTAGTGTTGTTCTCAAGAAAGCCATGTGTACTCGAGTACTCCATGACTATCCTTCTCGGGCTACCTCATTTTCAGTCAAAATATTTTTCTAAGTCCTTTTCTCGAGAAGCCACATGTTATTTCTCGAGAAGGTCCATATTACTTCTCGAGAACCAGAAGTCTTTTCTCGAGTAACAGAATCTCTTCTCGAGTAACAAGTTTATTTTATCGAGATGCATTATTCCTCTCGAGTAACAGAATAATTTTCTCAAGAACAAAAGTTCATTTTTCTCGAGTACTTCTTCTCTTTCTTGAGATACCTATATTCCACCTTTACATTTTTACCAAGCCTTTTTCTCAAGAAGCAAAAGATTTTCTCGAGAAAGCCATGTATAGTTCTCGAGAACGAGAAACCTTTTCTCGAGACCTTGAATAGTCTTCTCGAGAGTCAGAACTCTTTCTCGAGATGCTTCCTTGTTCTCGAGTACCAGAATGATTCTTCTCGAGAACAAAAATTTGTTCTTCTCGAGTACTTACTCTCATTCTCGAGATAGCTGAATTCCACCTCCATTTTTTTCCTAAGTACTTTTCTCGAGAACCTCATAATTCTTCTCGAGAAACAGAAAACTTCTTCTCGAGTACAAGTAACTCTCTCGAGAAATGCAGTACATATTTCTTAATTTTTCTTAAGTCCCAACAGAAGTAATTTGAAGCATGATTAGCACTTGATTGGTCCACGTGGCATGTATTTAATATGATTATGATCGTTAGGAAAGTCCTATAAAAGGTCTTATCATAATAATCAACCAACCATAAGAAGAAAAACCTAAGTATTCTGAATCGCAAATTATCTTTCTAAATCGGGAGCCGCCGCAGTTCATCGCCTTCATCGTCGATTTGCTTTCGATCCAGAGATTTAGAATAAAGGTTTCAACAGATCAAGATTTTCTACATTGACAGATTCTTTCCTTGGTAGTGTTGATTCCAAAGTTTTCATATCTAGATATTTAGCCTTGTCTTCTTTGATCTATTTCTGAAAGAGCTTCAAAGTTTAAGAAGGAAGAAGGGCTGAAGATTCAGATCTGGAATAATACTGTTTGTATATTTTTCTCTGTAAAACATTTTGTTCTTGTAGGAGATTCTTCTCTAAGTAGTAGGAGCTTTGTTCTCCGAGAATTTTGTAGGAAGTTTCTCTTCCGTGTGTAGATCCTTTTTTGAGGGATCGAGTTGTAGGAAGTTTGTTCCGAGTGGTAGGATTGTTTTCAATCCGAGAATAGTGGAGTAGCCGAGTCTAGTGCGTTGCTCGATCGGTGAGGTGGAAAGTTGATGTACCCAAGGTTGGGGAACCACTATAATTCTTGGTATCGTCTGTGTATGCTTGTTTATTTTCTGTACATCGCTCGCTCAAATTTTTATTCCCCAAAAAGAAGCAGAACTCACCTATTCACCCCCCTCTTGGTGATTTAGGTAGACAACTTAAACATTTTTAATTGGTATCAGAGGGACGTTGTTCATCAAAAGGTTAACACCTTGAACAGATCTGCCCCTAGTTACGTTTTGAGTGATACAAGTATGGACAGATCCAAGGATTTTGCTAAGGTTCCTTTATGCACAAAGGCAAACTTTCCCATGTGGAAAGAAAGAATTAAATTCTTTCATGGAAGCTGTGGATCCAAGAATCTTTATGATTGTGGAAGAAGGACCCTTTGTTCCTATGACGGTCTCCACTATTGATCCCACCAAGAAAGTCCCAAAAAATTGATGGATCTTGATAAGGATGAGATTGCACTTGTCTTTTTAGACAAGAAAGCCAAAACAATCATCGCAAGTGCAGTCGATAACTCTATGTTGTAGAATCTGATTCACTGCCAATCTGCCAAGGAAATGTGGCAGTCTCTCATCGTCCTAATGGAAGGTACTGAAGAGGTTAGGGATGACAGGAGATCCCTCCTGAATCAGAAATATGAGGCATTCAGACAAGGTCCCAAGGATTCAATTACTGATATATTTGAAAGCTTCTTCAAGATTGTCAACGGCCTAAGAGTCTATGGTCGGGTCTTCACTAATGGAGAATTGAATGATAAATTTCTGAGGTCCCTGACTAAGGAATGGGACAACAAAGTCTATGCAATCCGGGAGTTTGGTAAGCTGGCATATACTGACCCTCAGAATCACTATGGAAAGCTTATTTCCTATGAGCTACAAATAAATTCAAGAAAGTTGAAGAAGAGAAGAGCTGGTCTTCATCCAAGGAGAAATCTATCAATCTAAAGGCAGAAATCCCAAGGAAGTCAAAAGCTGCATCTCCTGCCCCCGCACAAGAACAAAATGAATGGGAAGTTTCAGAGCCAAGTAACTCAGGCTCAGAGCTATCTGAAGGAGATTTTTCTCTTCTTTCATGCCAGTTCAAGAAGTTCTTGAACAAGAAGAAACAGTGGAGAGGCAAAGATGCCTCATTTAGAAGATCACGTCATGTTGGTGATCGTCACAAGAAAGGCTCAAGTAGCCAAGACATGTATCATTATAAACCGAACAAACATATTTCCTCTGACATTATTTGTTATTGTTGCAATAAGCCAGGACACGTCATAGTTGAATGCGCTCATAAGAAGAAGGAGGGTGGAAGAAGAGAGGAGAAGAAATCTTCTTATAGTAAGAAGAAACCTGAAAGAATCCTAGTAGCCAAGAAGGCCAAGACTCTCAGCAACTCTGACTCATCTGAGTCAAGTCAGGAAGAGGAAGCCTACTTTGGGCTAATGGCACAGACAAACGAGGAAGAAGAGCCCTAGTACACTAGGAAGGAAAAATCTCACACACATCTCTCAGAATCAGATACTTCTAACCATGATCATGTGGACTGCTATTCTGATGATGAGTCTGAACTCATGGCTCAATACAAAGAGTTAATCAAGACTTACAATAAATGTTGAAAAGTTTTGAAAACTTAGGCCAAGGAGATTAATCTCTCAAGGCTATAGAAAGCACTTCGAGAGGGGAAGTCGCAAAGATGGACTCACTCAGAGAGAATTTCAATGCTTCAATTGAAGAATATAATAAGGCTCTCGAGCACCTAGATCTGAAGGACAAAATCATCAAGAAGTTGGAAGAACACCTTGCAGCTGAAAAGAAACTTGTTGAAAGTTTCTCCAAGCTCAAGACAGTCCTTCCTTTTGTTGTTGAGTTCTCTGCTCAGGCTAAAGATGCTGGCTTAGGCATGTGGATGCTCCTAGTAAATCTTCTAGGAGAAATAAGGCTCAACGGAAGAATAATGCCGCCAAGAAAGCTTTGGCCAAGGAGAAGGGGAAAGCTCGTCAAGATCAAACTTCATTCAAAAAGGTTATCTTTCCAACTAACGAGTTTGATCTTGATTCCTCCTATGGTCACTTTACTAGGCCTACTAATATAGAGCCCAATTCTCTATAACGAGGATGGACCCGTCCCCGGAACGTTGGTGAAAGTGTCTTCAAGGCACCTTGAGAGGAGATCACTCTTCAGAGCTATGGCCCTTATAGTCATGGTCATAACATCAAGAAATCTCCAAAAGTAAAACCCGTTATGGAAAAGCCTCTTAAGGAGAAGAAGTCATGTGAGTACCATCACCACGAAGCTTCTACCTCCAAACATGCTGCCCCTGCTAGACCACACTCTCAAAAGGTCAAGTTGGAGAACTTTAGTCAAAGATATAATAGGTTTGACTGTTAGTACTGCGGCAAAGTTGGTCACTTTGCTATAAATTGCTGGTTTAACCCCAGGTATTATGTAACTCCTCAAGATAATAATGTGAGAAAGACCACTCATAATGTTAACACACATAGGGGGGGTGTGCTAACTAGAGACCAAGGACCCAAACGAGTTTAGTTTCCTAAGGCAAACTGATTTGTCAATGCAGGTATGTCCAAAGGCCACCAAAACTCCTATCTAGTATTTGGACAGTGGATGCTCTCGGCATATGACCGGGACTAGAAGCCTACACCAGAATTATTCTCTAGTCATGAACGGGCCAAAGATCATCTTTGGAGGTTCTGATGGAGGAATTACTAAACGCTACAGTATGATTACTAATGGTAGTGTATCCTTCTCATATATGGCTTTTGTTGAAGGATTGGAACACAATCTTATAAGCATAAGCCAACTCTGTGATAAAGGATACATAGTAGAATTGCATGCAGATAAGTGCTTGATAAAATCTGTATATAACTTTGAAACGATTCTATCAGGCACTCGTAGTAGGAATATATTTTGTTTAAATTTTATTTGCATAGACTCTTCTACGCCAGTGTGTTTTTTGGTAAAAAATAGTGCGTCTCTTGGTGACCAATGACACAAGAGATTAGAACATATAAATTTCAAAACTATTAATAAATTATTTTCTCTTAATTTAGTACGTGATGACCCAAATGTCAAGTGCGTTAAAGATAGACCTTGTCACGCATGTGTAAAAGGCAAGCATAAAGGACTACTTTTAAAAGAATCATTGGCAAAGACTCTAATAGGTGTTTACACCTACTTCATATGGACTTATTCGGTCCACTGCAAATTAGAAGTTTGGGAGGTAAGAATTATACATTGGTTATTTTTGATGATTACTCTCTCTTTGCGTGGGTGTTCTTTCTAAAACACAAGTCAGATACTTTTGATATCTTTACTATTTTTTTTCAGGCAGATCCAAAATAAATACAACTGTTCCGTACTCAAAATCAGAAGTGACAATGGAACAGAGTTCATATTTTGGGACATGATAGAATTCTGTGAAAGACTAGGTATCTTTCATGAGTTTTCCTCTCCTCGTACTACTCAACAGAACGGAGTAGCTGAGAGAAGGAATAGAACAATCATAGAGGCCTGCAAAACCATGTTGAGTGATGCCTCACTACAGGAATATTTCTAGGTTGAAGCCGTCAACACAGCATGCCACGTGCAAAATCGAGTACTCATAAACAAGAATCATAATAAGACACCTTACGAACTACTAAAGGGAAGGAAACCGACTATTTCATATTTTAGAATCTTTAGTAGTAAATGCTTCATCCTTAACAATGGCAAGTATCACACCACTAAATTTAGCGAAAAGAGCTTTGAAGGTATTTTCGTAGGCTATAGTAGCCATAGTAAGACATATAGGATTTTTAATAAGAAAAACCTAGTTGTAGAAGAATTTATTCACGTTGTATTTGATGAGATGAGCTTGCTACAGGGTAGCTCTTCTTGTGTATTTATTGAAGATGCTAGTTCAAGGATAAAGGAATTAAACTTGGATGAGCTAACTGAATAAAAAGATCAAAAGTTCATCAAGATCACCACTCCAACCCCAATTAGAGAGGTTGATGACCATGATGAAGATATCATTCAAGTTGATGAAGTCACTCCAGTGGTTGAAGAAGCTCGAGATGCAAGGACTCTAGAGCTCAGACACTTGAAGGATCATCCAATGGATCAAATCATAGGAGATCCCCAGGATGGTCTCAGAACTCGTAGAGGTACAGCTAATGACAATTTATATTTGAGTTTTCTCTCACAGGTTGAAACGAAGAAGTTTGAGGAAGCAAACTCAGACGCATCTTGGATAATGGTAATGGAAGAAGAATTGAATCAATTCAAGCTTTGCTAAGTTTGGAAGCTTGTTCCAAGACCCAAAGGTAAGAACGTTATCAGAACAAAGTGGGTCTACAGGAATAAGATGAATGAGTATGGGACAATTATAAAGAACAAGGCCAGACTCGTCGCCAAGGGATACAGACAAGAAGATGGAATCGAATTCGATTAGATGTATGCACCAGTGGCAAGGCAGGAGGCAATCAGGTTATTCCTAGCATATGCAGCAGTTAAGGGCTTTACTGTCTATCAGATGGACGTGAAATCGTCCTTCCTTAATGGTGACATAAAGGAAGAGGAGTATGTGGAACAACCTCTAGGTCTCGTTGATTCTAACTATCCTGAGCATGTTTATCTTTTATTTAAAGCTTTATATGGTTTGAAACATTCTCCTCGAGCTTGGTATGAGAAGCTGCCTAACTTTCTTCTTGAGAACAAGTTCACAAGAGGAAAGATAGACAAGACATTATTTCTTAGGGAAATAAAAAGCAAGATATTGCTTGGGCAAATCTATGTCGATGACATCATATTTGGCTCTACTGATGACAACCTTTGCAAAAAGTTTTCCAAATTTATGCAAGGAAAGTTTGAAATGAGAAGTATAGGAGAGCTAAAGTATTTCTTAGGACTTTAGGTGAAACAATCTGAAGATAAAATTTTCATCTCTCAGACAAAATTCACCAAGGAGTTAATTAAGAAATTTGGAATGAAGAACACAACTTCTATTAGGACTCCAATGGGTTCAACTTTGTTTCTGGACAGGGATGAGAAAGGGAAACCTTTTGATGAAACCAAGTACAGAAGCATAGTTAGATCATTGCTCTATCTTACTGCTAGTAGACTGGACATAATGTTTTCAACATGTGTGTGCTACATTTCAAGTGAACTCTAAGGAATCTCAATGCGCTGCTGCAAAGCGGATTTTGAGATACCTTAAATGTACACACCAAATCTTGGCTTATGGTACCTAATAAGTAATTGTATCGAACTAATTAGTTTTTCAGATGCAGATTTTGCAGGAAGCAAAGATGATAGAAAGAGTACTTTTGGGAATTGCTAATTCCTTGGAAGGAGGCTCATTTCATGGAGCAGCAAGAAACAAAATTGTGTCGCAATCTCAACGGCAAAGTCAGAATACATTTCTGCCGGCAGTTGTTTTGCACAATTTCTATGGATAAAGAATCAACTTGAAGATTACAACTTGAAGGTCAAGGACATTCTCCTGTTTTGCGACTCCTCCAGTGCAATTGCAATAGCCAATAACCCAGTCTCTCACAGCTGGACAAAGCACATAGAGCTGCGGTACCACTTCATCCGGGAGCATGTGGAGCATGGAGACATCAATCTCCAATATGTTCCAACTGACAGGCAGATTGAAGATATATTCACGAAGCCGCTGGGCGAGACCAAGTTCTCGTTCTTCAAAACAAAACATGGAATGCTCAATAAGGAAGAATGAAGAAAATGGTCTCAAGCAAGTTCAAGATCGGGTTATACTTCAAAATCTAAGAAAATTCAAAGTGTGGACTTCATTTCTTGAGTACATCCCTTATACTCGAGAACCAGGACTTACTTATCGAGAATAAAAACTCTACTCGAGTAGAAAAAAAACTCTACTCAAGAACTTGGCAAGGTCTACTCGAGAACAAGAAGAATTCTACTCGAGTGATAATCTTCTTCTTCTCGAGAACAATAATCCACTCGAGAAATCAGATCGGAAATTTCTCTTCAAGTTCAAATTTTTCATATTAGCACCCGGGCACTTCATCACCATACTCCATGTATTTTTAGCATTATTTATGTCATTTATCATGAAGATTAAAGGAAAATATAAATAGAATTAGGTCCAATAATTTTGTATTCCTGATTTCAAAATCCCTCTCGAGAAAAACTCTTCAACTTCTTCGTCTCCACCGAATTGACGCCAACAGGTCTACTTCTCCATTCGCCGGCCAGTCAACATCACTTTCTCCAAATCAATGGTATCTTCATCCAAGTTAGGAATCGACAGCAAACTCATCTCAACAGGAATCTGCGAAATTTCTGATGATTTCAGGAATATTCTCATTTTACTCGACACCACCGGATAATCATTCATTCGTGAACATCCCTGCAAAGTACTCCTTTCTGATATTGAAGAATTTTTCAAAACATGCCAAGATCACGCACAATGGAAATGTACTGAAATCAAGGGTTCGAGACATCAAGGTAAAGATGACTTCCACCTTTGTTTCAAAATTCCTGCGGCTACCAGTGATCGACGAAGAAGACTACCATGTAGAGACTGATTATGAAAGGGCTTACAGTTTTTGCGGCCTTCCACAGTCAACCCACAGAGTTCGCAGACACTTTCTTAATGCTGAGACTAAATTGCTTGCAGATATCCTTGGAAAAGAACTTCTGTGCCGCACAAGCTCTATAAGCTATATCACACCAGAGTTCTTCGGTATAATGACTGTTGTGATATGCAGAAGGAAATTTCAGTGGGGCATGATGAACTTTAATAAAATTAAGGCAAGTATCAAGAGCCCTAATTATGGTAGAATGCTATCTCTATTCCAAAACCAGATGATGTCAGATGTCTTCCTTATGAATAATGGTATGGCCCTTTACCATATGAAGAAAGTCTCCATCTCCTCCATCTAAAGATGGGAGATTAAGCTTCAGAAATCTGACCCAGCACCAAAGAATAATAAAGACGTGGATAGGACTCCATCTCCTCCTTCTCATCAAATAACTGATCCAAGTTATTGAGGGGGAGCCTGCCCCATCTGTCCCATATCAGCCCTCTCAAACTCCAACTCCTGCCCCAATTTCCACAAAAATCCCTGCCCAAGTCACCCCACCTGCTGCCATTCATACAGTACAAGTGTAACTCCCCCATTCGTCACATTGAATATAACGATGGGTTCGGTCGGGGCCCCACGCCATATTTCACAAACAAACGACGGAATTACATGTGAATATCAAATCACGTTCTACTCAAATCCTAACTCAGAGCATTCTAGTGCGGCATTTTAAGTTGTAAGAACTCAACCATATGAATGTACACTAAATATATAAACTCCACATTTATATATAAACTAGGAATATATACAACACACACACGCTCATGGCCTTAAGGCCTTAAAAGTTGCTCTTTACAAATATACAACTTCATACATCGGCACGCAGGCTGGACACACATGAAATCCAAGAATTCTTCACACAGCCTTCAAGGGCCTTTAAGCAGCAAGGCTTCATTCCGCTCAATTCAATCCAACTCATCAGCACCTGCAAGTAGACATTCACCCCAAGAACGGTAAATAAAGCAACGGTCAGCATTAGCTGACCAATTATAATGACCCTACCCCTTACCTGGGGCAGTGGTTCCTTTCCTGTATACATTGCCAAAAATCTAGCTATCATCACAAGTATCACAACAGTATCACAAACGCCGGTCTCCGCCAGATGCTCCGTGCACTCAGTGCACCTTACTGTGTACCGGACTCCGTGGCAACACCACCGATTAGAGGTTGTTGGCTGGCCGGTCCTATTCCACCAATCACGCATGCTGGCGACATTCTGCCCAAACCACTCAGAGGTGAGAACCGCACGACAAACTTGATCATTTACTATTCAGATCGACCCACCACTGTGGTGCAGCAAATCGGGACTGTCTCGCGTCCCCCAGGAATTGCCACCCTGATGAGTACGATTATGATAGGCTTTTTACTATCATAATTGTAATCATGTCTACTATTTCCTGCCCATTTTTTGTGGTGATTTCACGATAATAGTAAAGAAATTGGCGTATCATAGATAGAAGAGCGCATTTAGAAGTCTTTGACATTCCTTGTAATAAACTATTACTGATTCTTTCATTTTTTTATTGCAGGTAATGCCAACCAATGGACCTAAAAGTCTTGGAGCAAACAGAGGAGCTCACGGAGTCAACATGGCTGATGATAGGACAAAAATTTGGCGCACACGGTTTGACACACGGCCGTGTGCCTACCCGTGTCCTATGCACCCTAGAGTTGAAGAAATTGGACGTAGGAGACAGAGACTCACACGGGTAGGACACACGCCCGTATGCCTACCCGTGTCATATTTGAACACGACTGCCGACCAACCCGTGTCTGAAGAACACGGCCGGACACACGGTCGTGTTAGTACCTATGTCATCTGACACGACCCACTACCAGACATGCCTGTTCGTGGGGAACCGCCTAGGAACCGTCCACATGGCCTGACACACGGTTGTGTTGGAACCCGTGTCCGACCTGTTTGCAAAGGGACTATATATTTCCTGTAGAAAAATTTGTGGAGAACGTTTGGATCATTTTGGCATTGAGGAACTTCTGGAGCACGAAGTGGAGCATCCAAGAGAAGGAAGATTTGAAGGGTATTTTGTATGCATCTAATCTTTCATTAATCCCTTTTTAATCTCTCCTTTCTCTTAGTGATTCATCTTCAATTATCTTTTATTCTCTATGAACTTATAGTTGAACATTCTAGTAATCATGTATCATTTTGTTTATGTTAAATTTGTGGTATTTTTTTGTGTTTAGGCTTGCAAACAAAGAGTTTAATCTTCATTATGAATTGCATCTTTGCTTTACATAATTTGCAAATTGCTAGATTGAGAAATTGGTTCTTTGTAATGATATTTGTATGTTCATATTGTGGTGTTAACTCTCTTTGTGAATCAAACTCTATGATCGAGAGATATGTTGTTTGGAAAATTAGAACACGAGTAAAAGGATTCATGGTAATTTAGAGATAAAGTTCATGAATTTATGTAGCAATAAGGGTACTTTACTTAATGCGAACTTGAGTGTTGTAAATTGTTCGAGAGAAAATTTACTATCTTAGGTTTAGATTTGGAATTGCTCGAGAGAGAATTTGATGAATATTTAACCTTTACATTACAACAAATTTAATAGTCTTTTCATTTCATGATCACTTAGAATTGAACTAATAAATGAGTTTGTTCATGTAATCGCTTAAAAGCTTCATGCCTTTTATCATTTTTACTTCTCTAATGCTGATTTATCAAATAGTCATAGTTAGGTTAATTTAGGTTAGAAATCAATTTTACTTATAGGTACGATAATAGAGTGAGGATGAGTATGAATACTTGAAAGGGCCCTGTGGAATACGACACGAGATGTAGATTTCTCCTGTACTATGATTGATAGGTGCACTTGCCTGAATGTTAATTCAATCTAGCTTAAGCCCATCTACATAGTTATATTAGAATGTAGAATGAAATCGCATTGAGTTATTACTTGTTAGCAAAGAAATCATCACACCCATCATTCTCCCAAAACAACCAGGGGCAGGTCAGCCTTTCCCGTGCTCAATCCGCAAGTAGCGCACCACTAGACACGGGTCGGCTTTCCATCCTGATTAGCCGCAACTTTTCCGCTCTCTAAGAGCAAATAGCGCTCACCGCGCTCACACCACAAGGAGCTTACCCAAAGCATCCAAGATCAATATACAGTTCACGCAGAGCTTACAACAAAAGAACTACAGGCACCACAATTCATAGGCAGCACATACTGCACGGAGTCTTCTCCGATTCACAATATAACCATCACCAATCCAGACTAACCGTCTGGATGGGATTCACACAGCATGCCTATGTCGTAGTACACATTTACGGCTCTAGATGCAGACTCAACGGGGAATCACATACGTTTTCCACCTCTTGGTGGAGGATTCTATGCATATGCATAAAGAAAGGACTTCGATTGTCCAAGAAGGAGATCATTACCCTTGACGATCGCTTTGGAGCCATGAACTAGATGGATGGAAATCACCGCCATGGCTTTGCCTCCTTGAATCCGAACTCGGCTCTCGAATCAGCACTATGAAGCTCCTCCGGCAGCCGGCTTCCTTTCCCATTCCCTTATTTACTCTCTATCTCTATATCTCTCTCTCCTTCTCTTTAGAAAGAGAATGGCTAAGATGGAATGAAAGTAATCCATCCATTCTCAGCCTTTTAAGGAACAGGGAAGGGCCTGGGCCCTTGGATCCATGATGAAGGAAATGAACGGCCTTGATTTTCCCAGAAATAGGCTGAACATGGCCTGACACGCCTTGTGACATGCCCGTGTCACAGGTCGTGTCCCTTAAGCGGCACACAACCAACTCAAATCCAGAACATACACGATAATGTGACACGCCCATGTCACATCCTACACACCCGTATCACGTCCGACACGCCCGTGGCTATGAGCCGTATACCTCAAATAGCACACCACCAACTCAACCCGAGCAGGACACGGCCTGTGACACACCCATGTCGCAGGCCGTGTGTCCCAGGACACACCCATATCCATCAGCACACATATTCCTGGCTGAACACGAAAAGGACACGGCCCTGTAATATGACCGTGTCACAGGCCGTGTACTCCACTCAACATGGCGCTTGACGATCGTCGGGCGCATTTCGTCGACCAGAGGGGGACACGCCCTCTGACATGCCCGTGTCGCAGGGCGTGCTCCATCTCGAGAACTTCTCTAGTGCATTTCATCGAGCACTCAAGAGGTTGCTCAACCCGAGCACGACAAGCCCTGGGACACGCCCTTGTCCCAGGCCGTGTCACCCAACCTGAACCCAAATTGGGATTTGGGGTGTTACAACCCTCCCCTCCTTCAAAAGAATTTCGTCCCAAAATTTAGCCCAGCTAGACATCAACATAACTACGCTCAGGCCTTAGCAAAACGATCCAGGTTAGAGCTCAGAGGGCGCAACTTGTCTCGCCCCACGGCATCGCACAAAACAATCAAGTATATACATAACAAACATAACATCCATCTCCCCACTAGAGTCATCTTTTTTCTCTCAAATATACATACATCAACAAACTTATTCCTTTATTCCAACTGATTGACTGATCATCAAGATAAAAGGAGGTGTACAAAAACATCTCATTATTCTTTCCGTATATACAACATTTAGTCACATAACCAAAGTAATATAGTTCACGTTTTCATTCTTAATTCCGCTCACCTGCATCATCTTTCATAAGTCATTTGATCGCCACTTGGAGTTCCAAACTAAACACTCGAGGTTGTACTTCACCGATTGAACTTTGCGGCTCCTGCACTTTAAGATTATGTAGTCGAGGTTGCGTTCGCGATGTAGTTGACTCAGGCACTGCTTTACCTTTTTCTTCATAAGACGCACATGTTCTTTTCTCATTCCTTGGAGGGCCACTCCAACAATAACGGGCTATATGCCCCTGCTTCCCGCATTTAAACCATGTGCTTGTTTCAACTCATTCTTGTCCATAAGTTGCTCCCGAAGAAACAGCCGAAGGAGTTGGTTCAGCAGGCCTGAACCTCTTTTTGTCTTGTTTCCTAAACTCTGATTGTTCCGACTGTGGAACTTTGAATTCCGGCTTCTCCAATACCAGGCTCTTCGTATCTTGCACCAGTTTCAAATTCTTTTCCAGCACACGGCCTGTATCTAACAACGAATGGAAACCTTGGTTCACCGAACTCGGGAGTGCCATCCTCAGCTCATCATGCAGTCCCTCATAAAATCGATTTGTCTTTCGCGCTTCCTCAGCGAAGATAGACCCCGCATAGTGCCCTAGTCATGTAAACTCATGCATGTGAGTATCAATATCACTCTCACCCTGCACCAGACGTAGAAACTAATTTTCCATTGCAATCCGCTACGACATTGGCACATACTTGGCCAGAAACAATCGTGAGAATTCTTCGATTGACATCTCTTACAATCCTTGACCTGCAAAGTATTGCAATTCCACTTCGTCCCACCAAAGCCTTGCATCCCATTCCAACAGAAAAGTGGCTAAAGTCACTTTCTACGCCTCCGCAGTCCGGATTGCTGCCAAGATTCTCTTTACTCTTGCAAGCCAATCTTCCGCCTGCATTGGGGAAACCGTCCTGCCAAACGTAGGTGAATGAAATTCCATAAACCACTTTAGTTGCTCATCAGCCGCTTGCTCATCCACCACAGCTTCAACATGTTCTTGCCTTGCACTAGGCCAAACTGGCACCCCTGTAGGCCTTGCCTGCCCATTAGGTTGTGCATGTAACACTGCGAGCAATGTCTCAGTCACCACACGTATGGTCTCCACCGAGGTAGGTGTAGGCACTTCAACTGGTGCGGCACTCTCATCGAAACGTTGGGGCTCCGACTGCCCAGCACCACTCCTCGTCACCAGTTACGTCCAGTCCATAACAACAAACATATATTGACTACACATTAACGCTCCTCACATACATGTATGATATTCCTAGTGGACATTCTTGAGTTCAATTATGTTCTCCCTCCCACAAATCTCAAACTTGGCTCTGATACCACTTTGGAATGCCCCCATTCATCATATGGAATATAATGGTGGTTCCGTCCGGGGCCCCACACCATATTTTACAGACAAACGGCAGAATTACGTGTGAATATCAAATCACATTCTACTAGAATCCTAACTTAGAGCATTCTAGCGCAGCTTTTTAAGTTGTAAGAACACAACCACATGAATGTCCACTAAATATATAAACTCCATATTTATATATAAACCAAGAGTGTATACAACACGCACACACTCATGGCCTTAAGGCCTTACAAGTTGCTATTTACAAATATACAGCTTCATACATCGGCACGCAGGCCGGCCACACATGAAATCCAAGAATTCTTCACACGACCTTCAAGGGACTTTAAGCAGCAAGGCTTCATTCCGCTCAATTCAATCCAACTCATCAGGACCTACAAGTTGACATCCACACCAAGAGCGATAAACAAAGCAACAGTCAGCATTAGCTGACTAATTATAACGACCCTACCCCTTACCCGGGGAAGTGTTTCCTTCCCTATATGCATTTCCAAAAATCTAGCTATCATCACAAGCATCATAATAGTATCACAAATGCCGGGCTCCGCCAGATGCTCCGTCCACTCAGGGCACCTTACGTGTACCGGACTCCGTGGCAACACCACCTATTAGAGTTTATTAACTTGTTGGCTGGCCGATCCTAGTCCATCAATCACGCATGCTGGCGACATTCCGCCCGTACCACTCAGAGTTGAGAACCTCACGACAAACTTGAGCATTTCCTATTCAGATCGATCCACCACTGTGGTGCGGCAAGCCGGGTCTGTCTCGCGTCCCCCATGCATTGCCACCCATCGATCTCCCATAATAACCAGGGGCAGGTCAACCTTTCCCTTGCTCAATCCATTAGTAGAGCACCACTAGACGCGGGTCGGCTCTCCCTCCCGATTTGCCGCAACTTTTCCTCTCTCTTAGAGAAAATAGCGCTCACCGTGCTCACACCACAAGGAGCTTACCCGAAGCATCCAAGATCAACATGCAGTTCACGTAGAGCTTACAACAAAAGAACTACAGGCACCACAATTCATAGGCAGTAAATACTACACGGAGTCTTCTCCAGTTCACAATATAACCATCACCAATCCAGACTAACCATCTGGATGGGCTTCACACAGCATGCCTACGCCATACTGCACATTTTCGGCTCTAGATGCAGACTCAACGGGGAATCACTTAAGTTTTCCACCTCTTGGTGGAGGATTTCATGCATATGCATAAAGAAAGTACTTCGATTTTCCAAGAATGAGATCGTTACCCTTGACGATCGCTTTGGAGCCATGAACTAGCCGGAAGGAAATCACCGCCACGGCTTTTCCTCCAAAAATCCGGACTCGGCTCTCAAATCAGCACTCTGAAGCTCCTCCGGCAGTCGGCTTCCTTTCCTCTTTCCTTCCTTGCTCTCTCTCTCCCCTTCTCTTTAGAAAGAGAATGTATAAGATGGAATGAAAGTAATCCATCCATTCTCAGTCTTTTAAGGAGCAAGAAAGGGCATAGGCCCTTGGATCTAGGATGAAGGAAATGAACGGCCTTGATTTGCCCAGAAATTGGATGAACACGACCTGACACACCCTGTGACACGCCCATATCACCGGTCGTGTCCCTTAAGAGGCACACAACCGAATCAAATCCAGAACAGTACATGGCCATGTGACACGCCCGTGTCACATCCTACATACCCGTGTCACGTCCGACACGCTTGTGGCTAGGTGCGGTGTACCTCAAACAACACACCACCAACTTAACTCGAGCATGACACGGCCTATGACACACCCGTGTCGCAGGCCGTGTGTCCCAGGACACACCCGTGTCCATCAGCACACGCATTCCTGGCTGAACCCGAGAAGGACATGGACCTGTGACACTCCCGCATCACATGTCATGTACTCCACTCAACTTGGCGCTCGACGATCGTCGTGCGCAGTTCGTCTACTAGAGGGGGGCACGCCCTCTGACACGCCCGTGTCGCAGGGCATGTTACCTCTCGAGAACTTCTGAAGTGCATTTCGTCGAGAACTTGAGAGGCTGCTCAACCCGAGCACGACACGCCCTGGGACACTCCCGTGTCCCAGGCCGTGTCACCCAACCTGAACCTAAATTGGGATTTGGGGTGTTACATCAAGAAGATGATACCTCTTCTCCTACTACTGCCAATACTATTTTAGATGAAAGTTCAACTCCATCTGTTGCTGCCACAGCCACTTTGCTTCATACAGACAACTTAGATTATATTCCTGGAGATCTACCAGATACAGAAACACTGACAGATGCTCAGGTTCATGAGCAGATTTTGTCTACAAATGATGATATCCACAGGATGATAGAGTAACTCTCTTCTAAAGAGCCTCTATTCACTGTACCTGAAGAACATCCCTCTTCTCCAGTAAAGTCTCCCCAGGATAAATCCCCAGAACCTGAAAAATCTCCTGAACCTGAACAAGAAAAATCTCCACTTGAAGATGTACATAATGAAGAAGTTGTTTCTATTCCTGACTCTGAAGATGAAACACCTGCTGAAGATGCTAAACCTCCTCTTCCCAGTCTCCAATTCAACATTCTGTCCATACTTGCCAAAGATGCTAAAGATGAAGTAAGTATAGTCTGCAGAAAACCAACTTCTACCTCCACAGTCCTCATTGAAGAAATTGCCCCATGGACTGCTCCAATTCTACCTCCTGCACCTCTTCAAATTGAAGTATTTCCTGAAGGTACTATCTTAAGTAAGATTGAAGCTATGCTAGAAGAACAGAAAAATTGCTTTGATACTTCTATTAAAGCTGTAATTGATAAAGTAACTACTCTGTAAAATGAGATGAGCTGATGATTTGCTGAAATCTAAAATAATACAAATGAATTTAAAAGTCTTTTACAAATTGGAGGATAAGTAATAGATCACACTATCACCAACATTGGTACAGTAATGGAACATTCAATTACTCTTGCAAACAATCAAATTCAATTAGAAAAGAAATCCCAAGAACACAACTTCAAGACTTGTGAAGAAGTTGGACAATTCAAAGAGTAAGTCATTAGCACCCTATCTTTAGAAGTCAGAAAGGGGGAGGATAAAGTTAAAGAACAGCTAGAAAAACAAGTTCAAACAATGAAAGGTCAAAGGGATGATCAAATGAAAGAGATCCGAGTATCCGCGCTCTAAGAAGTTAAAAGTACAAAGCGTTACACATATGATACTACAATTTGGATGCACAATCAACTTTTCCCTGATCTATCAATGGATCCTTCTGCACCCCCTCCTGCTTGCCTGGATATGAATAGGGCAACATTCTCTCCACCTCCTGATTATTTTGAAGGACCACCTCCTGAAACCTATGAACAAGTATGGGAATCTGAACAAGTAAATGTGCCTCCTCAAGTACTTACTGAGATTCAGAAAGCTAAAAGAAGAAAATATGGTGATGGTGCCTATGCTAGCAGATCAACTCCTTATCCTGAAGTTGAAATAAGAAGATCTCAAGAATTTTCTAAAGTATGGAGTCCAACCTTTAAATCCTAAATCCTTGAAACACTTAAACTTGTTGTTGATTTTAATGAAGACAGGAACATTTATTATAGCTCATATGAATGAGATTTATATGATAAATCTCTTACCAAGAGGAGATTGTATGATAGAGAGTATGGAAAGAACAATCCCAAGGATCCACCCATACCTCCCAAATATTTTCCTAAACCTTACAGTTATCAGAAGAGGCAACAAGAGAAGCAAGATAGACAACAACAACAACAGAACTAGAAGAATTTGCAGATGATCAGAAAATTCATTTTTGAGATCATGTGGAATTGGATTCTTCTTGGACAATATCTATTAATATAAACCTTTAGTGTTGATGATCTGATTTTTCAATATAACAACATTCCTTCTATTTCATTATGGTTATTAGTTTATTTATTTGTTTATCTTGCTGTAATTCACCTAGTGCAAAGGGTTCTGACTTCTACAAATAGGGGGAGATTGTTGGGTATCACATCCACAATAACCTAGATTTGTATGAAGTCAACCTTGAACTAAGATGAAATAAGTATGTATTTGATGTCCATTCTAGTTGAGTGTTTGTAGGATATATTTGTCAAGTGTAGACCAATGTCAGTCTACAATGAGTCACCAAACACAGGACCACACAATGTAATCCATCATTGTGTGATCCATGTTGTTGACTCATGTGTAGCCTCTCTATTGGGAGACACTTCTTTTTCAAGCACTATTGCCCTGCGAGAAAAGTTGGTTGCTGAATTTCTTGAAGAAAATAAGTTTTCAGACTTCCAGAAAAATTGCTAAATCGTTTTCTCGAGTAGGATCTTTTGTACTCTAGTAGAACCTAAGTTTATACTCGAGTAAGATCTGTCATGTACTCGAGTTGTAGAGGCTGTTCTCGAGAAAGCTTAGTGTTGTTCTCGAGAAAGCCATGTGTACTCAAGTACTCCATAACTCTCCTTCTCAAGATACCTCATTTCCAATCAAAATATTTTTCTAAGTCCTTTTCTCGAGAAGCCACATGTTATTTCTCGAGAAGGTCAGTATTACTTCTCGAGAACCAGAAGTCTTTTCTTGAGTAACAGATTCTCTTCTCGAGTAACAAGTTTATTTTCTCGAGATGCATTATTCCTCTCGAGTAACAGAATAATTTTCTTGAGAACAGAAGTTCATTTTTCTCGAGTACTTCTTCTCTTTCTCGAGATACCTAAATTCCACATTTACATTTTTACCAAGTCTTTTCTCGAGAAGCAAAAGATTTTTCTCGAGAAAGCCATGTATAGTTCTCGAGAACCAGAAACCTTTTCTCGAGACCTTGAATACTCTTCTCGAGAGTCAGAACTCTTTCTCGAGATGCTTCCTTGTTCTCGAGTACCAAAATGATTCTTCTCGAGAACAAAAAATTATTCTTCTCGAGTACTTACTCTCATTCTCTAGATAGCTGAATTCTAACTCCATATTTTTCCTAAGTACTTTTCTCAAGAACCTTATAATTCTTCTCGAGAAACATAAAACTTCTTCTAAGGATGCAATTAATGCAGATCAACGGCTATTCTTCTCAGAGAGAATGTTATTCTATTCAGTACCAGAGAATAAAAGAGAGAATTTTTTGAGTCCCTAATAAGACATAGAGAGAGACACACAGATAACAGAGATACAAACAAAATATTCTGCCTCAAGGAATTCTCAAGAACACTCATCCAAGGAGATCAATCTTTTCAGAAATCTTCAGATCTCTTTAGTTTCAAAGTGTTCAAGGCTAACATATTTCCAGACTCCAGACATTCAACATTTCAGCTATTGCTGAAATCATCTATTGCCGGAGTTCAATCTTTGAAGGCCTATCACCCTCAGCAAAGCTTTTCTTCCTGAAGATCTCAAGGATTCAGGGGGAGTTTTGACATCAACAATTCACATAGTCTTCTCAGTTGTTTGAGAAAGAGAAGACTTCCATCACTCTCTCACCCCCTCTCTATAAAGGGTTTCTCAAACTCCCTTCAAAAGTTTGAGCTTGGTTTTTGAGCACCTTGTCAAAAGCTCATTGGTGGCAAGACACCTGATCAAAAAATCTGCTTTGGTTTTTGAGCACCTTATCAAAAGCTCATTGGTGCCCAGGACACCTGATCAACTCATCCTGCAGTGGATTCCTACCTAGGGTGGTAGAAGAGTGGATGTACCCAAGTTTAGGGGAACCACTATATTTCCTTGTGTCTTCTGGTTTTGCTTGTGTTTATGTTTGTTTCTGGCCTTGATTTTTCTGTGATTAGCTTTTGTTTAACTTAGTTCTGTGATTAGATTTTTAACTGCTTCCCTGCTCACTCTTATTACAACACTTGTTGTAAAAAGTTTCAAAGCACCATATACTTTATTCACCCCCCTCTAGAGTATATCAGATCTAACTTCACTTTCAATTGGTATCAGAGCCAGGTTGGTTAAACATACCATACCTGATTGGTTGTACAGGCTAACACCTGAACCCAAAGATCCCAAGTTAGATCTGCTTTCTTTTGTACTTTATCATTAGATTTTGTTTTCACAAATCATGGCCCAAAACAAAGATTATGCTAGCACCAGACCTCCAGTGTGCAATCTTTCCAAGTTTGCACTTTGGAAAGCAAGAATCAGACTGTACATGAACTCTATTGGCGAAGATATTTTTAACTCTGTTTTGACAGTGTGCCCGAGACCCCCAGAGAACACTAGCACAAATGTTGTTCCACCTCCATCAGGAACAGATGCTGATATCAAGAGATGGAAGGTAGCTGATGCCAAGGCTATGAACATCTTGGCCCAGACAATGTCTGATGACATATTTCAGAAGGTGGCTGAATGCAGTTCAGCTAAGGAAATCTGGGACAAACTCTTAGAAATAGTCTCAGGCTCTGTTGATGAGAGAAAGTATAGGAGATCGCACCTCATATCCCAATATGAGAATTGCAAGAAGGGAGAAACTAAGACAGTGGGAGACATGTACAATAGGCTATGTCTAATTGTCAGTGAACTCAGAACATTGGACAAAGAGATCTCTCTAACTGAACTCAATGACAAGATCCTAATGTGCTTCCCTAGCACTTGGGATTCAAGAATATGGCCAATTAAGGATGCCAGAAGTCTGAATGAGATCACTACTGAAGCTCTATTGGGTAAGGTCAAATCTTATGAGCTACTCATCAAAAATAGAGAGGAAGAACAGAAGGCTGCCTCACCAGCCACAAGAAAAGAGAAGACCATAGCCTTCAAGGCAACTGAAGATCTGCCTGAAGACAAAGCCACAGGCAATGATGAACTACTCAGTTTGTTGGCCAAAAGATTTTACAAGATGGCCAGAAAGGATTTCAGAAGGAGATCATACAAGGAGCAGGATAAGCCAAGGTATGACAAGTCCATTAATAATAATAAAGACATTATTTGCTTTGGTTGCAGGAAACCAGGGCACATAATTCCTGACTGTCCAGAGAACAAGAACAAGGACAGAAGGGACATGAAAGAAAGAAGAAAGGAGAAAGTCTCCAAGAGGAATGGCAATGGCAAACCCTCTTCAAGCAAAAACAAACATACAAGAAAAGGGTTTGTTGCTGAATCCTGGAGTGAGACTGAAGAAGAGTCAGAAGCCTCATCCAGCTCCAGTGATGATGAGGATGATGCAGAAGAAAAGGAGTTCTGCATGATGGCAATAAATGCCTCACAGCATAATTCAGAAGAAGAGGAGTCAGAGTCAGACTCAGAGACTCAACCTGAAGAAGATCAGGTAATTGGTTCTTTTGATTTTAGTTCAGAGGATTTTAAATCTGAATTTAAAGCATTGTGTTTAGACCTGCAAAAGTCTGAGAAAGAAATTATCTCTCTCAGAAATCAATTATCTGAACACAATACTTTAAAGTCAGAAAACCTCAAACTCTCTCAGGAGTTGTAGTGTTGTAGAGAATAGATAGCTTCACTGAAAAGTGAGCTCTCTGAGGCCAAGAAGCTTGAAGAATCCCTTAATGGGAGAAGCATCAAGCTGATGGACATCACAAGCACAGTGAATCCAGATTCAACAGTACACTGGGCTTGGGTGCTTCATCCAGCCAACCCATAGTTCTAACAACTCCAATCAAATTCATTTCTGACAAAGGAAAGGGAGTTGTAGAGGTTGCTAGGAAAAATTCTGATCTGCCTCAGAAAACTAAGTCCCAGGAGAAATCGTCAAACGGAGATCGACGATCGCCGAATGAAGATCGACGATCGCCGAACGCAGATCGATGATCTCAGGCAAAATTGTGAACGCAGATCGATGATCTCAGCCAAAGTCGTCGAACGCAGGTCGACGATCTCAAATACCTGATCTCACCCATAGTCGACCGTCGAACGGAGCTCGACGATCTGACCCAAGATCGTCAAACGCAGCTCCAAGATCGTCGAACAGAGGTCAGAGCTCTGGAAAATTTTTCAAAGGCAAATCAAAATTGAATCCTAAGGGTCCTTCATCCCAAATCTTTAACCCTTATACTGAATGGATTATACCTCCAAGGAGATATCATCCTGAAGGATATAAGAGTCAACCTGGGATGTCCTTTATTTCAGAATTTGAAGGTTATCAACCTAGGCCCAAGGTAAACTGGGTCAAAAATAAATGAATTATCTTATGTGCAGGTGAAGACCTATCCAACATCTAACCAGCAATGGTACTTGGATAGTGGGTGCTCTAAGCACATGACAGGGAATAAGGTCAAACCTACATCCTTCAGAGCCAAGCTTGGACCCAAAGTTATCTTTGGTGATTCAAACTTTGGACAGACTAAAGGATATGGTGCAGTCCAGATTGGATCAGTAACTTTCAAGAAGGTAGCTTATGTGGAAGGACTGAAGCACAACCTAATTAGCATCAGTCAGCTGTGTGATGAAGGCTACCAGGTGACCTTCAGCAAAGCCTTATGCAAAATCAAGTCAGAGGACAACACAACTGTGTTGACAGGTAAAAGAAAAGGTAACATCTACCTAGTAGATTTTCTTTCAACTGATGTAGACATCTGCTTGTTCAATTCTGTCTGTAGATCAAATATTTTATGGCATAAGAGATTCGGACACCTAAACCTTAGAACTATTGCTAGGCTATCCAAGGACAACCTTGTTAGAGGACTACCTTCTGGCCCCTACAAGAAGGAAGGACTCTGCAGGGCTTGTCAATTAGGCAAGCAAACTAAAAACAGCTTTAAGTCACTTAATAAGAGTGATTCACCTAGGATATTGTATCTGTTACACATGGATCTCTTTGGACCCATCACAGTACAAATCCTAGGAGGGAAATCCTACAATTTAGTGGTTGTATATGACTTCTCTAGATTCACCTGGGTGTTCTTTCTAAGGAAGAAGTCTGATAACTTTAAGTGTCTGACAGAGTTTCTCAAATGTATACAAATTGAGTTCAATACTCACATTGCCCTGATCAGAAGTGATCATTGGATAGAGTTTGATTCTCTTCTTATGCAAGAGTTCTGTCAGAGTGAAGGGATCAGGCATACTTTCTCAGCTCCTAGAACTCCTCAGCAAAATGGGGTAGCTGAAAGGAAAAATAGAACCCTTATTGAATCTGCCACTACATTGTTGTCAGATGCTCATCTACCTCTATCCTTTTGGGCAGAGGCAGTGAACACCTCCAACTATGTGCTGAATAGAAGTCTGATACATAAACTAAAGGGAAAGACTCCCTATGAATTACTCAAAGGGAAGAAACCTAAAGTTGACTATTTTAGAGTCTTTTGTTGCATTTGCTATATTCATAATAATGACAAGAAATATTTAGCAAAATTTCAGGCTAAAGCTGATGAAGGAGTGTTTCTGGGATACTCCATGATCAGCAAGGCTTATAGGGTCTATAATAAATCATCTTTAAAAATTGAGGAATCTATTCACATTTCAGTTGATGAATCTAACATGTCTTTCAAGGAGAAGATTTCTTCTACCATAGAACCCTTGCAGGAACATTCTCTAGTTGAAGACTTGAACAAGTTACAGGTTACTCAAGAGGGTGAAAGCAGTGAAGATGAAGAAAATGCTCAACATATTGAAGAACAACTTGAAGAGTCAATTGATGTACCACAAGAGGAAACAACAACACAGGTTGGTGAACAATCAACACCCCCTGTTGATTTAGTAACATCAAGAGACAATCCAATTTCCCAAATAATTGGAGAAATCTCAGCTGGTGTGCAAACCAGAAATCAGGTCAACCAAAACCTGTTGCACACCTGCTTCCTATCTCAAATTGAACCTCAGTCCATTCAAGATGCAGAGCAAGATCCACACTGGATCATTGCAATGCAAGAGGAGTTGCATCAATTTGAGAGAAACAAAGTATGGGAACTAGTGCCAAAGCCTAAGGATCACTCCATTGTTGGAACAAAATGGGTATTCAGAAACAAATTGGATGATCAAGGAGTAATTATAAGGAACAAGGCAAGGCTAGTTGCTCAGGGATATTCTCAAGAAGAAGGGATAGACTACGACCAGACTTTTGCACCTGTTGCAAGATTGGAAGCCATCAGAATATTCTTAGCTTATGCAGCACATAAAGGCTTCAAAGTATATCAGATGGATGTCAAAAGTGCTTTCTTGAATGGAGACATCAAAGAGGAAGTTTATGTCAGACAACCTCCAGGTTTTATCTCTCCAACTTATCCAGATTATGTTTTTAGATTAAACAAAGCATTATGTGGTCTCAAGCAAGCTCCTAGAGCATGGTATGAGACCCTAGCATGCTTTCTTTTGGAAAATGGTTTTATAAGGGGTAGAGTAGACCAAACTCTTTTCATTAGAACCCATAAGTCCCATACCCTACTAGTACAAATTTATGTAGACGATATTATTTTTGCTTCTACTGACTCCAAATTATGCAGAAGGTTTTCTAACCTGATGTATTCTAAATTTGAGATGAGTAGCATGGGTGAGCTATCCTTCTTCCTAGGATTGCAAATCAAACAGCATGCTGAAGGCATCTGCATTTGTCAAACCAAGTATGCAAATGAACTGGTTAAGAAATTTGGTATGTCTGAAGCATCTTGTATGAAAACTCCCATGACTACTAATGCTAGATTGGATGCTGATGAACATGGGAAACCTGTTGATCAGACAACATATAGAGCAATGATTGGCTCTTTACTGTATCTTACAGCTAGTAGACCAGATATAATGTTTGCTACATGTGTATGTTCTAGGTTCCAAGTAAGCCCTAGAGAGTCACACCTAACACTAGTAAAGAGGATTCTCAGGTATGTTAAAACTTGTCCAAATATAGGTCTCTGGTATCCAAAAGATTCAGCATTTGATTTAATTGGATTCTCTGATGCTGATTATGCTGGATGCAGAATTGACAGGAAAAGTACCAGTGGAACTTGTCAGTTCCTTGGTGACAGACTTGTCTCTTGGTTTTGTAAGAAACAAACATATGTGTCAACTTCAACTGCAGAAGTTGAATATATGGCTGCAGGCAGTTGTTGTTTACAAATTTTGTGGATTCAAAACCAACTCCTAGACTATGGCTACAACTTAGAGAAGTCTAAAATCTTTTGTGATAACACTAGTGCTATCTCTATAGCTCAAAATCCAGTCCTCCATAGTAGGACAAAACACATAGAGATTAGGCATCATTTCTTAAGGGATAATGTTGAAAAGAACAAAATTGAAATACAATATATCCCAACTGATTTACAAAGGGGAGATATTTTCACCAAGCCATTGGATGAAAAGAAACACACCTTCTTCCTAAATCACTTAGGAATGTTAGATGGAGGAAGTCTTAAATAATATCCAAGATTTTGAAAGCTTAAAAATTGACCAAGACTAGGCAAACATCCTGGTTTTTCTTAGTGTCTAGAATTTTTCTGATCTCTGAACTGCGCTCGATGATTTGCCCCAAGATCGTCGAACAGAGATCGACGATTTCCTAAATCGTCGAACTGAGTTCAACGTTTCTCAGATAGTATGAACTATCTCTTCCGGTCAACGATCGTCGAACGGCGCTCGACAATTTTGTTCTCTGAACGATCGTCGAATAGAGCTCGACGCTCTCCAATATCGTTGAACGGAGATCGACGATGTTGAAGACTCTTCAGATTCCTTTAGAAGACTCGATCATCGAACTGAGTTCAACGATCTTTCCAATTCTGCGTCGAACCCTAATATAAAATTCATTTTTCGCCGTCGTTCTCTCTTGCGCTCTCGATTTCTCTGCAAGAATTTTCTTTCCCTCCAAACAGTTCTACACTTGGTCGTTTTGTTTGTTGAATTTTTGCAGGTACTCATGGCTGTGTCAGTTGCTGTTCTTGCTGCTATGAAGTTTGATGCTTGTTTTGACATCGACATGGAATCATTCAGCAAAACTGACCAGGTTTTTCAAGATATTTTGGGATTGTTCAAAGACCAGAATCTGAGAGCAATAATGACCACAAGGATAAAGCTGGCTTCTGATGAGATAAAGGAATGGGTTTATACTGCCCATAATCAATATAACAACACCATTGTTAGGTCTATATCTAGAAGTCAGGTACCCTTAACCCCAGCAATTTTAACAGAAGTTTTTGAATTGAGGAATGGTGAAGATACTGCTAACTTATCTGGAGAAGA
Organism: Platanthera guangdongensis; assembly: GCA_039583875.1. Lineage (NCBI taxonomy): Eukaryota > Viridiplantae > Streptophyta > Magnoliopsida > Asparagales > Orchidaceae > Platanthera > Platanthera guangdongensis. The sequence continues at coordinate 165,444,773 of CM077152.1, read as the reverse complement.
GTATTCTGAACTGCTTGCCAGAATGGGTCATTCAGAGGGAAACCCTAGCAAGCTCTTCAAAAGGAACCTTTCTGTAGAATATAGATTTATGGCAGATGTTGTTGGGAATGTGCTACTGGCTAAGCACTCTACCCATGATACAATTTCAAGGTATCAGCTCTGCCTCATGGGAGCTCTTGTAGACAAGAAAAGTTTGAATTGGGGAGAAGTTTTCTTTGACCTCATCAAGAAGAAACTCAACAAAAGTTTTGTTAACTTTGGGAGAATCATTGGGGTGTTTCTGCAGCACAGGTGCCCTGCCTTGCTAGTCTCCTCTGGAATCCATATCAATGCTTCCAAGAGACTGTCTTGTGCCCTCTTTGGAAAGTGGGACAGACAAATCAGCAAGCCCAGCAGGCCCTCCTCCAGCACTCCTTCAGGCATAAGGACTCTAAGAGTCACTTCTCCACAGGTCTCTGCCCCTGCAGATGACCTGGCTGCTGTTGTTGCCTCTCCTCCTCCTCCTCCAATTCCATCTCTTCCAATACCTTCTACCATTCCAGCTTCATCCACCATCATCATATACAGCCCCTCTCCAACATCCACACCATCTCCAGTACCTAATCTACCACCACCAGAAGAACAATTCCATCCACTATTCTCCTACCCTCCACCAGATGTCACTTCATCACCCTCCCATCCATCCTTCACCCTAATTGATGATTCCTTTATGGATGACTCTCCATCCTCTCCTCCTGAGCTACCCTCATCCTCCACCTCCTTTCAAGACCTTCTACACCAAATCATTGACCAACCAACATTCACCCCATCTATCTCCATTCCCCTGTCCTCCATATCCACCTTTCCAACACCTCAGCCATCCCTTCCACCATTCACCAGCTCTCCACTACCCTCACCATCAGCTGCTCCTATATCTTCTACCTCTGCTCCAGCCCTTGAGCAAGTAGGCCTCCCAGCCCTTGCTGACATGCTGTATGAGTTGCTTGCCCCCAGGCTCTCTCTACTGTTGGAGACCTCCCTGTCTCCACTACACCTGTCAGTGGCAGCTCTCTCTACCAGGCTCTCTTCTCTCTTCCCTCAGGCAGCTCCTACAACAGTGTGCCTTGATCCAGACTTGTCTGAATCTAGGCAGGGGGAGATGCCATATGAAGTGAGTCTTCATGCTGCTGCTGTTGCTGCTTCTGTGACTACTTCTGTGAGCCTGTCTGCTGCTGCTGCTGCTGTCTTTGCTGCTTTTTCAGCTCCTCCTCTTGCTGTTGTTGCTGTGCCTCAAGCACAAAGTCCTCCTGCTGCAATCCTTGCAATAGGCCTCAGGTCTTTGCTTTCAACTTTTGATTCTGCATACTTCAGCTGTCTACGAGAGGTCAATGCTGTCCAGCCTCTAGAGGATCTATCCAAGGCCCTTGTGCCATTTTCTTGCTGTGACCCAAGCATTATAACCTCCTTTGTCAACTCAGTGTATGATGCTGCTTCTTCTGAAGAAAGCATTGTTGTTGCTTCTGATAATGTTGATACTGCTGCTGAAGTGTCTGTTATTGCTGTTGAGCCTATTTCCAAGGATATTCTTATGTCAGAGGCATCTGAATTTGAGCCTTCTGCAGTTTCTGATGATATTCCTTCTGTTTCTGTTGCTGTTAGTGAGACTGTTGTTGCTGCTGTCACCTCTCCAGAGCCCATAGTTGCTGCTGCTGTTGTTACTGCTTCTACTACATCTGCTGCTGTCATTTCTGCTGTTACTACTTCAACACCTGCTGCTACAACCTCTGCCTCATCTGCTTCTGTACAGCTCAATAAGGATTTAATGAAGGAAATAGATGCTCTTTATGATGACCAGAGTTCTGAAAGTGATGAATTTAGAACAGACTCTGATGACTCTTCTGCTACCATTGCTAGGGAAAGAAAGGCAAGGAGCAAAGCCATGAAGAGGGTACCTCCTGCCAAAGTTAAGGATAACAATGATATCCCATATTACATTCTACATGACTGCCCTATTACTGAGCACTGGATGCAGTACTCCAGGAATCAGCTGAAGGCAATGAAAAAGAAGAGAAAATATGAGAAGGGCTCCTCCCAATTCCAACACTCTCATCCTCCTCCTCCACCTCCTCCTCCACCTCCTCCTGATGCAGGTGCAGGTGGAAGCTCTGCAGCTCAACCCCCAGCCAGAAGTCAGGCCCCCTATCAGCCTCATGCCAGATCTTACAATAGGGGAAGCCAATCCAGGGGATCTCAATCAAGGAGAGGAGGATACAGAGGAAATCAAAGAGATCTCCAAGTCTATTCCAAAGGGTACTCCAGGCAACACTCATATTCCAGGGAAAGACAAATTTCATCTGATACAACATCTGTTCCTTTCCCTTTTAAGCTGAAAGAAACTGTGTCTGCCAGGCCATCTCAAGACAATCCCTCTAACAGATATGAGCCACCTGTGCCTTTTGAGGATCCTGAGAATAATCCAGCTGCTTGGACTGCCAGATTAAAAGAACTAGCTGCACTGGATCAGATTAAAAAGGCTAGAGAGCAAGGAAAAGATTCTTCCAACATTTCAACAATGTCTGAACAGAGACAGAAAGAGAAACAAAGATATGCTTCAAGTAAATTCTTTGATTCTGACAGGTATATGGAATTACATCCTGAAGATATAGTTCCCAGGCCTAAAAAGCAAACATATTTGGGTGCAACAGATGATACCAGATCAAACAAAGAAGCCCTCAATCCCAACAGAGAGATTAAACTTGTTAAGGGAAAGGAAAAGAAATGATATTGTAAGGTGACATTCTCTGTGATTTCTGATTATCTGGATGATATATATCTCTGTGGTTCTGCATTATCTAGCTTGTTGTTTTTCTGTTTTACTGATTGTATGTTGTTATTAAGCCTTTTCCAAAGTTTGTAAATAGTAATCCTAACCCAAATAGGGGGAGATTGTTGGAATACCCTATTACTAATTTGGGTCAGGATCACTATGTCTCTAGGAATCAATGCTTGACCTCCTGTATAGCTCAATAGGTCAATTAGAATTGAGTCTAATGGTTAGAAGTCTAGGTTTGGAAGCTGCCCTGAAGACCAAGATTTTCTGTTTGGAGACTAAGTCATATCGTCGAGCTCAGCACGACGATTCGTCGAACTCCGATCGACGATCGTCTAAGCTCAACTTTGACAGATCGTCGAACTCCATTCGACGATCGCTGAGCTCCACTTCATTATATCGTCGAACTCCATTCGACGATCGGTGAGCTCAGGTCGACGATTTTGACTCTGCTTTGGATCTTTACCTCTAAGCTCAGTTCGACGATCTATGAGCTCAGATCGACGATATTTTGCTGCTGTATATTTCCAGATCGCTGAGCTCAGCTCGACGATAGCAGAGCTCAGTTCGACGATTTCAGATAACTTTCAGGATGTTTCTAGATTCAAATTCAAATAAGTTAAGGCATTATTCTGAAATTAATTCAGAGATTTTCTAGCCGTTTTCATTCATTTCTGGACCAAGTTTCAAGGGATTTCTCAAGGAATATTTCTTTGGACTTTCCTCTAGAAGAGATTTTGCAATTAAGGATGCAATTAATGCAGATCAACGACTATTCTTCTCAGAGGGAATGTTATTCTATTCAGTACCAGAGAATAAAAGAGAGAATTTTTTGAGTCTCTAATAAGACATAGAGAGAGACACATAGATAACAGAGATACAAACAAAATATTTTGCCTCAAGGAATTCTCAAGAACACTCATCCAAGGAGATCAATCTTTTCAGAAATCTTCAGATCTCTTTAGTTTCAAAGTGTTCAAGGCCAACATATTTCCAGACTCCAGACATTCAACATTTCAGCTATTGCTGAAATCATCTATTGCTGGAGTTCAATCTTTGAAGGCCTATCACCCTCAGCAAAGCTTTTCTTCCTGAAGATCTCAAGGATTCAGGGGGAGCTTTGACATCAACAATCCACATAGTCTTCTCAGTTGTTTGAGAAAGAGAAGACTTCCATCACTCTCTCACCCCCTCTCTGTAAAGGGTTTCTCAAACTCCCTTCAAAAGTTTGAGCTTGGTTTTTGAGCACCTTGTCAAAAGCTCATTGGTGGCAAGACACCTGATCAAAAAATCTGATTTGGTTTTTGAGCACCTTATCAAAAGCTCATTGGTGCCCAGGACACCTGATCAACTCATCCTGCAGTGGATTCCTACCTAGGGTGGTAGAAGAGTGGATGTACCCAAGTTTAGGGGAACCACTATATTTCCTTGTGTCTTCTGGTTTTGCTTGTGTTTATGTTTGTTTCTGGCATTGATTTTTCTGTGATTAGCTTTTGTTTAACTTAGTTCTGTTATTAGATTTTTAACTGCTCCCTGCTCACTCTTATTACAACACTTGTTGTAAAAAGTTTCAAAGCACCATATACTCTATTCACCCCCCTCTAGAGTATATCAGATCTAGCTGCACTTTCAATTATTGAAGGATCAAGCGCATAACCAACTTCACCAAAAGCCCAGACTTTTGGAGAGGGTGCTACTTAATTTATTAAATAAGTAGAAGAGCGCCACATGTCAAGTGAAGGAACACCGGACCCAACATTCCCCCCCCCCCCCCCCCCCGGCGTCCAGCACAACCCGTCGGCTCAGAGGTGGAGTTACCACATGGCCCACATGGCTCAGAGGTGGGGTTACCACATGGCCCACACGGCTTAGAGGTGGGGTTACCATATGTCCACGGTTGCACGGCTCAGAGGTGGGGTTACCACATGTCTACGGTTGCCTGACCCGCCGGACCCACACATGTAGAAGGGAAAAATCAGGATTTAATAGCGCTCCCCCGGTCTTGAACCCGTGACCTGCTCTGATACCAATTGAAGGATCAAGCGCATAACCAACTGCACCAAAAGCCCGGACTGTTGGAGAGGGTGCTACTTAATTTCTTAAATAAGTATAAGAGCGCCACATGTCAAGTGAAGGAACGCCGGACCCATCCTATCGGCTGGATTTGTCCATAAATTTTCCTGGTGTGCACAATGTATTTCATGTGAGCCAGTTGCGGAAATGTGTGCTCAGTGAACGATAGATTCTTGTTGTTGTGCCCAGTTGGAGCCCAATCTTTCCTATGTTGAGATGTCCGTTCGTATTTTGGATTCTCAATATCGAGTGTTACGGAGAAAAATAATACCAACGGTTAAAGTTTTGTGCCGAAATCAAGACGTCGAGAGCGCGACGTGGTAATTGGATTCGGCGATGAGAGAATCACATCCGCATCTTTTCCCTTAGTTCAGGTATGTCTTCAGATTTTTGGTAATAATTGGGTTTTGTTTTGGGTTTAATTTCAAGGTTATATTAATATGTGGGTTTTCATGTTGAGATGGTTTTAAAGTTGTGTTAAGTTTCGGGATGAAACTTCTTTTGAGCGGGAGTGAGTGTAACGCCCCCGACTTTTTGATAATTATTTGATTTTTTAATGTCATAGTAATGGCGTCAGGGCGTTACTTTTTAACGTCGAGTTGACACCGCGACGCCGTTAAGGCATTTTCACATTTGTTCGGTCGAGTCGGCCAAATTCGTGAATTCTTGTTGTAATTGGAAAATTTTGCATTGGAAAATTAAGTTAAGTATTTTTGGACATGCTCGTCAAGTTTTGTCGCGTTCAGCGCATTTTTTGAGTCTCGGCGCGCGTTTGTAGTTTTGAATTATTTAAGTTTGTCGTAAACTTTAGAAATAAATATCTCGGGAATGACTTGTGGGATTTCTATTTTGACTTCATCGTTGGGTTCGTAGCGTCAGTTTTCACCTACGGTGCAAATTTCGTTTAATTCAGCACGTGTTTGGGCCTCTGTTTTGAACTAGTGTTTCCTTGTTAAAAAAATATAAAGATGATAATTTTAATATTAAAAAACATTGAAAGATAGGGGATAGATCTGATTTACTCTACGGGGGGGGGGGGGGGGGGGTGAATAGAGTAATTAAATCTTTTTGGCTGTTTTATAATTTATCAGAATAAAGTAGGTGATATTATAGTAGTATAACAAAAAATGCAACCTAAGCAAAAACTATACTTTCATAGCAAAGCAATCTATCACAGCACAGCAAGAACAAAATAGAAAATGATCAACCAGACGACAAAAGAATTTTATAGTGGTTTCCCAACCTCGGTATATACACTCTTCTATCACCCTGGTAGGAATCCACTATCAGGTTTATGATCAGGTGATGACCACCACAAGATCTATTTCCAGGGAGATCTCACAACCCTTTATGCTTTTGATCAGGTGCCCAAAAACTAAGAATAAATTTTTGAAGGGATTTAATACACCCTTTGTACATGTGGTTAAGAGAGAGTTGATGGTGTCTTCTCTTTCTCTAATCAACAGAGAAGACTAGTGGATTGTTGTTGTCAAAGCTCCTTCTGAAATAATGAATGGTTCAGAAAGCCTGGGGCCTTGCTCAGGGTATATGTCTTCATCCTTGTCTTGAAATGATGTCCAGGAACTTTCTAACTGATTTAAAATTGTTGTCCTTGAATGTTACTTGAGTGGAAGTTGACGAAGGCTCTTGATATTTGTTTATTGTTCTTCTTCAGTCTTCAGTAAGAGCAAGGGGAAAACAAGTTGTTTTCTGCACAGAGATTTTCTTATATCTGTCTATTCTCTGTTATTTCTTTGGTTGTTGTTCTTTCTGAAAAGAGGAAAATCTCTTTTATATTCTGCTGTCGAATTCTCCTTTGAAAATTTGAATTCCAAGCATAGATTGCTGATTTGTCTGGAGAATGAAAACGGCTGGATAATATAATCTTTAATGAGTTTCCCCAACTGTCCCAATAATTTAAGCAAGTAATTAACCCTAATGAAGACCATAATTAATGCTTCCAATAATGGCTATATTCAAGAGAATATGAGTATTAATTACTCAGGAAATCACTGCTAAGTAATATATGGAAATAAGGATAGAAATAAGGAAAAACTCTAAGTCTGGCACTGGACAGAAATCGTCGATCTCTGAACAGATTTCGTCGACCGGAGTTCCAAGTTCGTCAAGCTGAGAAATCCTGTTCGTCGACCTGCGCTCAGCGAACTGAATTCTGGAGATAACTTGACAAATCTGTGGTTCAAGTTCGTCGAGCACAGAATCTGTCTTCGTTGAGTTGAGTTCAGCGAAAATAAACTGGAAAGAATCTGTTGAAGTTAAACTCCAGATTTCGTTGATTTGAGCTCGAATATCATTGTGCTCAACTCATAGAACTAACTCTGAGTCTGTCTATCTGAGATCAACGATCGTTGAGCTGAGTTTGAAGAATTTCGAATTGATAATTTAAAGTATGAATTTTTCTAAGTCTTGAGTCTCCTGAAGTCTTTTGCTGGCTGGTCCATGAAGGTTGAACCCAATGACTAGCCTAAACTTTAGGACTTATACACTTGACCCAAGCTATACAATGTGGGTCAACACTCAACCTAATTAGTGAAACTAGCCCAAATCCAAACTAGGGATCCAACAATCTCACACTATTTGGGTGAGGTCACTAATATAAAAAAAGAGAATAATCAAAAGGCAAAATAAAGTATATCTGGCAAAAAAATAAAAATATCCAGCAGATATGTACATAAGAGGAGATTTGTGACAGAATAAACAAATAGAGTTCAGAAAATAAAACTAAACATAACCATCATTTGATCTTCTTTGGTTTTTCTTTATTAGATTGGTCAGAACATTCAGAGGGATATTTGAATTTGATTTCTTTGTTGGGATTGACAGCTTCTCTTTCTAACATAGTCATATCCGCTGCTCCAATGATATTGAGAGAAGTTGCTCTTAGTACTACAACATCTGGATGTAGATTCATATAAGCATCTACATTGAAAAACTTGTTACCTTTGTCATATCTTTTTAGTTCTTCTCTCCTGTTGGAAGACATGGTAGTATAATGAGAGGGATCTTTTCCTTCAGCTTTAGCTTTGTTTATCTTGGAGAGTCCAACCAGTTCTTGAAATCTTGCCATTTTAGCAGTTGTTTCTTGTTCAGGATTAACAAAGAAAACTGGTGGAGAGTTAGCACATTCAAAACTAACATCTTTTTCAGATTGAATAGTTTCAGATATTGTCTGTTGTATGTCTTGCATCTGATGTTGTTGTTGATGTCTATTGCTTCTTGAAGTATGTCTCTGATGACTGATTGCTTGGAAATGAGATCTTGTAGATCTGTCTTGTTGCCTTTGGTAAGTTTGAGTATAAGAGGTAGATCTTTGATAAATATTCCCTGAAGCACCAGCTGCTGGAGGAGGAGGAGGAGGACCTCTCCAATTCCTTTTAGAAGGAGCAGGAGGAGAGAACCTTCTGCTCTTTTTCCTAGTTTTCTGCTCATTCTTAGATAGCCCCATCCAAGAAGGCATCCCTGGGTAAGGAGTAGTCTTCTGCAAAATATAGTATGGAGTGTATGCATTGGGATTTGGCTTTGGAACAGCCTTAGCAGGAGCTTTTCTTTTCTTAGCAACTTTCTTCATTGCTTTTGAATCATCAATCTCATCTGAGTCTTCATCATCATTGTCATCATCAGATGATCCTGGAGGATTGTCATATAAAGCATCAATTTCCTTCAAGGCTTCCTTGGAGATTTTCTTTTAAGCTTGAGGAGGCACTTGAGGTTCTGCAACTTCTGGTGGAGCAAAAATATTTTCAGAAACTATTAGGTTCTCTTCTGCTATGTCTGCAAGAATAATTTCATCAAGTATGGTAAAGGACTATCATCCATATTGTCAGTAGGAGAGGAGATAGCCTTGGGAGGGGAAATAGCCTTTTTATTTGGTGAAGAGACAAGTTCAAGAACATTCTCAGACACATGTTTTTCTGTAATCACTGAAGCTACAAAACTTGCCCATAGTTGCTTAGCAACTCCAGGGCTTATTGGTGAAGTATAGGGGACTATAAGCATAGAATGTTTTGGGCAGACCTATAGAAGAAAATTCAAATGAACTGTATCAAAAGAATTTAATAAATGGAATAAATTAACTGTGGGATTAACAATACAATCACCAACAGTTATACTCTCTGGAAATTATATATTTGTAATTTCTATATCTGTACAGAAAAGTTCGGTATCAATTTTTTGCTGTTGTAACGGCTGCTGCTGCTGGAGCTGCTTCTTCATTGAGCATCTCCCGCTGCCATGTTTTAGTGGATACTGGAATCAGGCCCCGTGAAGAAGGGACAGAGGAGGCAGCAAATAGAGCAGCAAGCGATGAGATGGAGGCAGCAAGAGGTGTGATTACCTCTACTAAGAGTTGCTTGATTACTGAAGTGACGTGCTCCAGGAGGGTGGGAATGGAAGGGGAATTCTTATCCATAAACTTAGGAGGGTTTTGAGTGGATACAGATAGATGAAGGGGAGGAATGCCATCAGATGGAGTGACATCTTGCATGATGTCATCCGAGGAAGGTGATGCAGTATGTGATGGAATTGGGGTGGAAATGTCATTTTGAGGTGAATTTATTATACATGGTAGGGAGGTGAGCAATTTAAATGTGGGGGATGACATGAATGTTTGAGGATGTATGTCAGTAAGATGAGGTGGTAATGGAGATTGAGGTGGTATGATGGGTTCTGGAGTGGCAGTAAGAGTTTGTTGATGCATTGGTGAGGCATGTGGTTGTTTAAGAGGAGGTGGTGACTGAGGAGATGAAGGAGTTATTGTAGGAAGAGATGTTGTTGAAGGAGGAGGAGGAATGGAGACTTCTTCAATAGGGTGGGGAGTGGCTGGTACAACCCTGGTGCTCTCAGAAGGTGTGGAAGAGGAGGATGCCCTGGAAGGCTTTGAGATTGTCCTCTCCCATCTACCGAAAAGAGCAGATGTAAGCCTCTTGGAGTCATTGATGAAGATGGGCTGTGAAACTAATAGTTCGGGTGCCTTTTCATAGAGGAAAATTCCCAGAATCCTCGCAAAACACACTTCTTTCTTTGTGTTTTCTTTTTAATCATCTCAAACAAAGTCTTTCCCCAATTAACTTATTTCTTCTCAACCAGAGCACACATCACTAGAAACTAGTTCCTGGTGATATAGTGATGGGTTGTATGCTTGCCCAGTAACACCTTTCTAATAATGTCTGCCAAGAATTTATATTGAACAGACAAGTTCTTTTTCAATAACTTATTGGGGTTTTCTCTAAATGCCCCATTTTGCTCAGCATATTCTCATATTCATCATTTGCCAATTCAATATCATCTTCTCCAGTAACCAATTCAAAAATTTCAGATAAAACTACAGGAGTGAGAATGACCTGGTTTCCGTTGACGGTGTCTATCATGGTATCTGCATCTGGAGATGTTGTAGTGAAAACCCATTCTCTGATTTCATTTCCTCCTATCTTGATTCGGTTTGTCATGAACTTCTTCAGTTTTTGTTCCTCGCACAACTGTAGGATGTCGATGAATATTTGATCAGTGTGAGAGAATGAGTCAAAATAAATATCAAAATCGGTGTCGAACTTCATTGCTGCAAGAGAGTTCACTGGAATCGCCATTGTTAGCCTGTAAAAGAAAACAAAAAGATAAAGTGCAAGGGGAACATAAAGCACGGGAAGGAGCTTGAAGAAAACCTAGATATATGGTTCTCAGAATATAAAGCGGCAGACTACGTCCGACGAAAAATAAAAATTCTTCCATCTGGGTTCAACGAAATATTTTATTGACAAAAGAGTTCGCCGATCTCAGTCAGAAGAAGGGAAAAGTTTTCGTCATTCTCAGGTCGATGAAAATTTTATGAAGCAATATCGTCAATCTCCGTTCAACGAATAGAACTTCACGACTGAGATTTCGTTGATCTCAGTTTGATTAATTTCTCATGAACATTTCTCAGTTCGTCGATCTCCGCTCGACGAACCGTGACAAATTCTTCGACCATAGACAAAAAGTTAAATTAATGCATCTCCATTGATCATGCCTAGCCGATTCATAAAGAACAGATGTTTCTTCTCATCCAAGGGTTTGATGAAGATATCTGCCTTTTGCAAATCACTAGATATAAAGGTGAGATTAATCTTCTTTTTGTCTACACACTCTCTAATGAAATGATGTCTTACATCTATATGTTTAGTCCTACTATGATGCACTAGATTCTGTACAATAGAAATAGCACTTTTGTTGTCACAAAGTAGAGTTGAATTATTTAAGTTGACACCATAATATATGAGTTGGTTTTGAATCCACAGTATCTATGAACAATAACTGCCAGCTACGATATATTCAGCTTATGTTATTGAGGTAGACACAGATGTTTGCTTCTTGCAAAACCAAGACACTAGCTATCACCAAGGAACTGACATGTCCATGATGAGCTCTTTCTGTCCACTCTACATCGAGCAAAGTCAGCATCAGAGTATCCAGTTAACTCAAATTCTGACTCAGTTGGATACTAGAGTCCTAAATTAGGGCAACTCTTTACATATCTCAAAATCCTTTTTAAGAACATAAGATGAGATTCTTTAGGGTTCACCTGGAATCTAGCACAAAGACCTGTAGTAAACATATTGTCTGGTCTACTTGCTGTAATATATAAAAGGTACCAAACAATGGCCCTCTATAATTTCTAATCTACAGGTTTCTCATATTCATCAAAATCAATTACAACGTTTGTAGCCGTAGGTGTTTTCTTTGCTGAAGCACCAGCCATCCCAAACCTTTTAATTACCTTCTTAGCATATTTAGATTGGTATATGAAGATGCCATCAGGTGGCTGCTTCACTTGGAGAACAAGGAAGTAGGAGAGCTCACCCATGCTACTCATTTCAAACTTGGAATGCATAAGGTTGGAGAACCTTTTGCATAGTTTGGAATATGTAGAACCAAATATAATGTCATCTACATATATTTGCACTAATAAGATTTTATCATGATGATGCTTGATAAATAAAGTCTTATCTACTATGTCTCTAAAAAATTTATGCTTTAAGAGAAAGCTAGCTAAGGTTTCATACCAAGCTCTTGGAGCTTACTTTAGACCATAGAGAGCCTTATGCAATTTGAAAACATAAGATGGATGAGTAGGATAAATAAAACATGGTGGTTGTTCTACATAGACCTCTTCCTTAAGTTCATTATTTAGGAATGCACTCTTGACATCCATTTGGTATACTGGGAACTTGTTGGCCGCATAAGCTAGAAAAAATCTGATTACTTCAATCCTTGCAACATGTGCAAATCTCTGGTCATAGTCTATGTCTTCCTCTTGTCTGTATCCTTGAGCAAATAGTCTGGCCTTGTTACTTATGATAATACCTTGAGCATCAAGTTTGTTTCTAAATAACCATTTAGTTTTAATGACTGGGTACTCTTTGGGTCTTGGAACTAAATCCCAAACTCTACATCTCTCAAACTAGTTGGGCTTCTCTTGGATTGCAATAATCCAGTGTGGATGTTGCTCATCATATTTGATGGATTGGGGCTCAGTTTGAGATATGAAGTAGGCATGCATCAAGTCCTGGTGGAGTTGATGCCTTGTCTGCACACCAACTAAAATGTCACCAATCACTTAAGATACAGGGTGATCTCTAAGTGTGACAAATTTAGTAGGAGGAGTTGGTTGAGCAACAGCTTGGGGAATTAATTGCTCTTATGGAATTATAATAGCTGTTGGAGGAGGTTCAGTAACATTCAAACTTTCTTCTTCACTCTCTTCTTCGACTTGTGGAGAAGGATGTGATGGAGCCTCTTGGGTGAGGTTTAGATCATCCAATCTCTCACACAAGTGAGGTACCTACAAAATGTTATTGGTAGAAACTTCTTTCTCCTTATAAAACATGTTAGTTTCATCAAATAAAATATGAATAGATTCTTTTATTTTCATAGTTGATCCATTATAAACCCTATAAGATTTGGTTACTTGTGAATATCTAAGAAAAATTCCTATTTCAACCTTGTCTTAAAACTTTCTAATGTGTTTCTTGTTATTTTTATGAATGTAACAAATGCAACCAATAAATCTAAAATAGTCTACTTTAGGTTTCTTCCCATTAAGTAGCTCATAAGGATTCTTATTCTTGATCTTGTGTATCAGACTTCTGTTCAGTACATAGTTTGTTGTGCTTACAGCCTCTGCCAAAAGGAGCATCTGCAAGTAATGTGCCTGCAGATTCAATTAGGGTTCTATTTTTCCTTTCAGCAACCCCATTTTGTTGAGGAGTTCTAGGAGCTGATAAGCAGTGCCTGATACCTTCCTTCTCACAGAACTCTTGCATAAGAAGAGATTCAAACTCAGTACCATGATCACTTCTGATCAATGCAACTGGAGTAGAGTACTCAATCTGTATGTTTTTGAGAAAATCTGTAAGAACCTTGAAGTTATCTGACTTAGATCTCATAAATAATACCAGAGTGAATCTTGAAAAGTCATCTACAATCACTAAAGTATAAGATTTCCCTCCTAGGCTTTGTACATCAATAGGGCCAAAAAGGTCCATATGTAGCTAGTACAATATTCTAGGTGAGTCACTTTTATTTACAGATTTAAAGTTTTTTTTAGTTTGCTTGCCTAATTAACAAACCCTACATAAGCTTTTCTTCTTGTAGGGGCAAGAAGGCAATCCTCTAACAAGGTTGTACCTAGAGAGTTTAGTAATGTTTTTAAAGTTAACATGTCCTAATATATTACGCCAAAGTTCATTATTATTACTGGTTTGCTTAAACAGGCATATTTCAGATTTGGATGACATGAAATTTACTACATAAATATTTCCTACTATAGTACGAGTCAATACTACATGGTTATCAATAGAAGTAATTATACAGGAAGTTTTATTAAATCATACCTGAAACCTTTCATCACATAACTGACTTATGGATATCAGGTTTTGCTTTAGTCCACTTACATAAGCTACCTTCCTGAAGGTGACTGCTCCAATTTTGACCTTTCCATATCCTTCAGTTTGGACACAATTGGAATCACCAAATATTACTTTGGGTCCTAGCTTTGACTTATAGTTGATTAGGTTATCCTTGTTTCCAGTCATATGTTTTGAACAGCCACTATCCTGATACCACTAGTGCTCTGTGTTAAGATAGTCTTTCACCTGCAATAAAACAGATTAGTTATTCCTAACCAAGGTTATCTTGGGTCCTTCTTTCTTCACATAATTAAAATTGGATATGTAAGAGTTTTCTGGTTGACATTTATAACCTAAGGGATGATATCTTCTTGGTGGAATTATCCACTGATTAAATTGGTTAAAGGAAGATCTTGGTTGATTATAAGTTTTAGGAAAATTAAAGTTTCTGCTAAAGTGAACTGGGTTCGACGAATTTAGGTATGTTCGTCGATCGGAGGTCCACGAATGGGGATGAGTTCGTCGAACTCCACTCAGAGAATGAAAGTATTCATTCCCTGGCCCCCAATATCGTCAATCTCGGGTCGATGAACCATACTTGTTTCGTCGATCGTAGTTCAACGAATAATTATAATGAATGTTTGTGTTCACAGTTCGTCGACCTGAGTACGACGAACATTACACATTTTGTCGATCTGAGTTCGACGAAATCTGCTGAACATTGTTATGATTAGGATTTCTCTTATTCTTTTTCTTTTTCGTATTCTTTTGTTTTAATTCTGTTTGTTTAGCATTATTATTGTCATCTATCTTTTTTTACCTTTTTCTGAAACAAATTTTATAGGAGTTGTTAGTATATTCTTTTGAATCAGTGGATGTTGGCATGATGAAGCACCTAAGCCCAGCTTACTATTTAGCCTGGCATTCACTGTGCTTGTGATGTCCATCAGCTTGATACTTCTCCCATTTATTGATTCTTCAAGTTGCCTTGCCTCAGCCAATTCAGTTTTTAGTGATATGTTTTGTTCATTGGCTAGGGTTAATTCATATTTTAATTTAATGTCTTCAGAAATAAAGTTTTCATGATCAGTCAATTTTTCTCAAAGTGTTTTAAATTTTTTCATAGTTAATTAGATCAATACATAATGATTTAAATTCAGTTTTAAAACTATCTGCATTGTAATCAAAGGAGGACAGTACCTAATCTAGCTCAGATTCAGATGTTTCTTCATTATCTGACTCTTCTGCTTCAGATGGACTGCAGGAGGCATTGATAGCCATAAAGCAAACTTCTATTACCTTTGCTTCCTCTTCATCTTCACTAGAACTGGAAGATGAGTATTCTTCATCTGTGTCACTTCAGGTCTCAGCAATGAAACCTTTCTCCTTCCTTTTATGCTTGCTGGAGGAGGGCTTGCTGTAGTGCTATTTTCTGGAGTCCTTTTCTCTTCTTCTCTCCTTCTTTTGATTTTCTGGACACTCTGAAATAAAGTGTCCTGATTTCCTACAACCAAAACAAACAACTTCTTTTGTTGGTGTCTTTTCATACATTGGTTTGTCATCTTGCCTAGATGACTTTATTCTGAAGTCCTTCTTTACCATTTTGTAAAATCTCTTGCCTAAGAAACTCAGGAGTTCTTCACTAGCTATTGGAGCTTCTGATTCTTCTGAAGCATTGAAGAATATGTTTGGCTCCTCTCTTGTTGCTGGAGGAGTCTTCTGCTCTGCATCTTCTCTTGTCTTTATGAGTTGCTCATATGACTTGAGCTTTCCCAGAAGAGATTCAGTGGAAATCTCATTTAAAATTCTGGCCTCCTTGATTGGCCATATTCTGGAATCCCATGAGCTAGGGAAGCACATGAGGATTTTTCATTTACTTCTGTGAGAGTGATGTCCTTGTCCAGAGTATTTAGCTCATTGATGATTGAGCTTAGTCTGTTGTACATGTCACTCACAGACTCTGATTCTTCTTTCTTGAAATTTTCATACTGGGAGATGATAGTTGATCTCCTATCCTTTCTCTTATCTGTTGATCCAACAACCATCTGGTTGAGAGAGTCCTAGATATCTTTGGCAGATGTGCACTCCGACACCTTCTTGAATATGTCATCTGACATAGTTTGAGCCAGAACATTCATGTCCTTGGCATCTGCTATTTTGGCCTTCTTTTGTGCATCTGTACACTCAGGTGGTGGAACGACATGTGTACTGGTAGATGTAGCAGCAGCTGTAGGTTGAGGGGGACCTGTCAAAATAGAGTTGTATATATCTTCATCAATAGAGTTCATATAAAGCATAATTCTTACCATCCAGATAGCAAACTTATTCAGGTTGCAAACTTGAGGTCTGGTTCTTGAAAAATATTTATTCTATGTCATGCTATGAAATAAACTGAAAAACTAAGAGAAAAGAAAATCAGATCTAATAAGGATCTTTTGGTTCAAGTATTAGCTTATACAACCAAAGGAACACCCCTCTGATATAAATCAAAAGATAGGAGATAGATCTGATTTACTCTAGAGGGGGGGGGGGTGAATAGAGTAATTAAAAATTTTTGGTTATTTTATAATTTATCAGAATAAAGTATGTGATAATATAGTAGTATAACAGGAAATGCAACCTAAGCAAAACTATACTATCACAGCAGAGCAATCTATCACAGCACAACAAGAACAAAACAGGAAATGATCAACCAGATGACACAAGAATTTTATAGTGGTTACCCAACCTGGGTACATCCACTCTTTTACCACCCTGGTAGGAATCCACTATCAGGTGTTTTATCAGGTGACTGCCACCACAAGATCTATTTCTAGGGAGATCTCACAACCGTTTAGGCTTTCGTTCAGGTGCCCAAAAACCAAGAATAAAATTTTGAATGGAGTTAATAAACCCTTTATATAGGAGGATAAGAGAGAGTTGATGGTGTCGTCTCTTTCTCTAATCAACAGAGAAGACTTGTGGATTGCTGTTGTCAAAGTTTCTTCTGAAATGATGAATGGTTCAAAAAGCCTGGAGCCTTACTCTAGGTGTAGTTCTTCAGCCTTGTCTTGAAATGATGTCCAGGAACTTTCTAACTGATTGAAAGTTATTGTCCTTGAATGTTCCTGGAGTGGAAGTTGAAGAAGACTCCTGATATTTGTTTGTTATTCTTCTTCAGTCTTCAGTAAGAGCAAGGGGAAAATAGGTTATTTTCTGCACAAAGATTTTTTTTATCTGTGTGTTCTCTGTTAGTTCTCTGGTTGTTGTTCCGTCTGAAAAAAGGAAAATCTCTTTTATATTCTGCTGTCGAATTCTCCTTTGAAATTTTGAATTCCAAGCATTGATTGCTGATCTATCTGGAGAATGAAAACGGCTGGAAAATATAATCTTTAATGAGTTTCCCCAATTATCCCAATAAAGTAAGTAATTAACACTGATGAAGAACGTAATTAATGCTGCCAATAATGACTATATTCAAGAGAATATGAGCATTAATTGCTTAGGAAATCACTGTTAAATAATATATGGAAATAAAGATACAAATAAGGAAAAACTCTAAGTATGGCACTGGACAGAAATCATCGAGATCTGAACAGATTTAGTCGACCAGAGATCCAAGTTTGTTGATCTGAGAAATCTTGTTCGACGACCTGCGCTCAGGGAACTGCATTGTGGAGATAACTTGCCAAATCTACGGTCCAAGTTCGTCGAGCACAGAATCTGTCTTCATCGAGCTGAGTTCAGCGAAAATAAACTGGAAAGAATCTATTAAAACTGAACTCTAGATTTCGTTGATCTGAGCTCGAATATCGTCGAGCTCAACTCAGAGAATTAACTCTGAGTTCGTCGATCTGAGATCGACGATCGTCGATTTCAGTTCGAAGAATTTTGAACTGATAATTTAAATTCTGAATTCTTCTTAGTCTTGAGTCTCCTGAAGTCTTCTGCTGGCTGGTCCATGAAGGTTTAACCCAATGACTAGCCTAACTCTAGGACTTATACACTTGAACTTGGCTATACAATGTGGGTCAAAACTCAACCTAATTAGTAAACCTAGCCCAAATCCAAACAATGGATCCAACACACTTCAAAAATGTATTTTCCTATTCATCTCTATAGTTTAATTTTTTGTATATATTTGTAAAAAACCAACTTCTCATGTCGAGTAGTCTAGCTTGTTCTCCGGTGGTGGCTGTGTTGTACTCGAGTGCTGCATTTTTACTTCTCGAGTGTCGCAGGATTGTACTCGAGTAATCCTGCTTTAGTTCTAGGGTAATTTGCTTCTTGCTCTTGAGTACCTATTTTCATTTTCTCGAGTATTCTGTTTTTTTTCTCGACTATTGTAGGTCCTTCTCGAGAACTCTTTGTGAGTTCTCGAGAATTTCATTCTAGTCTGGGTTCAGGCGCAGTTTTGAGGATCAAAACTGTGTCGTAGAAAAAATGGTTAACATGAAATTTGTTCGTCTCGACGAGATCTACAACTTTCATGTTAACCACTTTTCGCTTTGAAGCCATCTTAAACCTCTATTTCCGTTTTCCGCGCCTCCGCACTTAATTCGTCCGTCTTTTTTTCCTGTCTAGACAAACAAATTTTATAAATAAAAAATATATATATATGTATATATTCTTATACTTAAGGAGAATTAGAATGATAAAATCTTAATCTTCTTCCTCACAATTAGACCGAACCGAAACCAGAGCGGCGACTTCCACTCGTTCATGAATTTTCCGGTTGCCGCCGACGGAGCTCCGTTGATCGAAATCTTCAACCAAATATAGATCCAGAATGCTCTCACCGAGAGCAACACCATCGTGGTAAAACTTTACACATTTTTTGAATTTTCTCGTTAGGGTTTTTGGCCCTAACCTATATTTCGGTCATTTATGTTTAGATTTCGACCATTCTTATTTTCTTTAGTCCCGATCTACAACGAGGAGTGATTTGTAGAGTTTTTCCGACAAAACCGAGAAAAGTGGTGGTTTTTCCTCTTTCCCCCCTTTTCTTGATCTTGATGGTAATTATTTAACTTATGTTCTTTAGCCATTCTGCACTTTTGTCATTCCAACTGTAGATATGTTTAATACCCCTTGGAATTTACTTGAATTTTTAAGTTCTTGTCATGGTTGTTCAACTTCGTAGCATTGTAATGATTTGATGAAATATTATATTGTTGGCTTTAATCTCCCTTAATTATTGTTGTAGAACACGTTAGATTTTATTCAGGGTTGGAAATTTTTCCTAAAGTTTGATAAACCATTTCATTTTAGAATTGTCTAGTACAATCTGATGTGTCATTGTTGACTTGAGTTTTTTATCATGGTTTTTCTATGAGGCGATGTCGTGGGGCGAGACAAGCTGCACGTTTCTACGCGTTAGATGTTATTAGTGGTCAAAACCACCTCCGTAGCATTAGTTCTCCCTATTAGTACCTTGTGGGGATCTACCGGGTGTTTGGGGCATTTGCGGTGAATTGTGGAGTGTTTAGTCTCCTACGCATTTAGATGAATAATTGTCTTTGGGGTTGTGTCTAGCTGAGTTGACCACCCTGCCCGTTTTGGATTGTTTGGTGGAGTTGACCACAAGAGGCTAGTAGGGTTTTGTTTCTTTTCTGGATGATTTAATCGTGACCTTTTTCCCCTTATAGTCTTGTACATTTTGGGGTGCTTTTGTGGTACGTGATGCTTCACGTATGTGTTTCCTTTTGACTTTTGTACATTTCTGCTATACTTTAATTAAGTATTTTCCTTTGGTATTGGGTTGGTACCCCTTGACTTTTTTGCTTTTGGCTTACTTTCCGCCATTACTTGTACATTCTTGTTGAGGTGTTCTGTCTTTAGAATGCCACAGGTTCAGAGCTGTAGCTGGTAGCCGTGCTCGTTTTGGAGTTTCTGAGCAGCATTGTTGGTTGTGTTCTTTGCCTCACCGTAGTGAGGTAGTTTGTTGTTTTTTTTATTCACTAGTTCAGACATATTTTATTTTTTGGGGTTCACGTAAGTTTGTTGATGCCCACAAGATTGTTATGTTATTTTTGTATACTTGCTAGCTGCTTAGCTTTCTTTTTGTGTTTGGGATACCTGCTTATTGAGATGCTTTATGCTAAGACTGCATGGTAGGTATTTTCAAGTATAACATAAAACTACTATTATTACCTCATGCATTGCACGCTTTTAGAATGTTAAGTCGCTATAATTAATGACCGTACAAATCTACTTTTATTGTTATTATAAACTTAGAACTTGCATACCTTGAGGTGTCCTTTGGGAACCTCTAAGCTCTTGTAGGATGCCTATTCTGATAAAAGAAGTGCTTTTCCACAGGGTTTAACTACTTTTCTTCTGGACTAGGTGAGTCACTAAGCCGAGCGATACGGCTATCAGCCATACTTATATTGATTTAAACTCTAAATAACTTAAAGAACCTTTCTTCATGGTTAAGTAGTAGTTTTGCCTGAGCGTCGGCAGTTATCCCATGCTGATGTGGCATCATGACGAGCATTTTTCCCTTACTCTGATATACTTATTTGGCGGTCAAAATGTGGGTTGTGACAGTGCAACACCGGCTGATGTGCCCACATCTCCTCCTTTTACGGAAACAGTATGCTTAGTTGTTGAGGCAGTGTTTGCAATGATGAATGCACAGCCGACTGGTCAGGTGCGACCTACGATGGTGACAGAGAAGGTTGGTGTATGTTGGGTATTGTATCCACACTAACCCAGATTTGATGAAGTCACCCTTGAACTAAGATGAATTAAGTTATATTTGATGCTTGGTTTGAGTTATGTGTTTGCAGGATTCTAATGGGAAGTGTAGACCAATATCAGTCTACAATGGGTCACCAAACACAGGACCATACAATGTAATCACTCATTGTGTGTTCCAAAGTGTTGATACATGTGTAGCCTCTCTATTGGGATACACTTCATATTCAAGCTCTAGGACAATGTGAAAAGACTTCATGCTGATTTCCCTTAGAAGAAGAAAATCTGTCAGAAAATTTTTCCTAAGTAAAGTACTCGAGTACCTTCTTATTTACTCGAGTAAGTTATTGAGTTTGTACTCGAGTAGTAATTCACTTACTCGAGTAGTTAAGATGTACTCGAGTAGTCCAATTATAGCTCTCGAGTAATTCATCCTGTATACTCGAGTAATTTCCTCTTATCTCTTAAGTTTTCAGATTTTCTCTTCTCAAATTTATCTAAGTGAAATACTCGAGTGGTATTATATATACTGGAGTAGTTCTATCTTCTATCTCGAGTTAATTGTATTCTGACTCTCGTGTAGTTCCTACTTACTCGAGTAGTCTAAATCATATACTCGAATAGTTCATCTACTACTCGAGTAGTCAAATGCTTTTACTCGTGTAATCCAGAATTCTATTCCAGGAAAACTTCAGTAAGTGAATTACTCGAGTAGTTCATGTTATATACTCGAGTAGATAATTCTATCTCGAGTAGTTCATGTTACATACTCGAGTAGTTCAATTTTTCCTGTTCCAGAAATTTTCTAAGTGTTTGTCTCGAGTAGTCTCTTATATACTCGAGTAGTGCATTTCTATATACTCGAGTAGTACTTCTTGAACTTGAGTAATATACTCCACCTCTCGTATAAGTTCTTAAGTACTCGAGTAAGTCATTTTTATTACTCGAGTAACTGAGTCCCTCTCATTCTTATTTACTCGAGTAGTTGACTCCATGTACTCGAGTAATGATTTATTTTTCTCCCGAGTAAGTTTTCTCATGTACTCGAGTAGTCACTATCTACCTACTCGAGTAGTGCTGCATATACTCGAGTGATCCTGCTTGACCCGATTAATTTACTTTGATCATTTTCAGAAATTCCTTAAGTCCAGACCTAACAGTCTTATTCTTAAACTCTGACGTGATTGGTCCACGTGTCTTTCTCTTTATGAATCATTTAAGTCTAATCTTCTTGTATCCTATGAAAGGTCTTGTCAAACCGACAAACCCTAACTTTTCAAAAAGAAAATTATTCTAAGAAAGTTTTGCAAATGTCCATTTCCAAAAGAATTTTGTCTCCTCTCTCTCTACAAGAACCGAAAACTCGCCGCCGCCGCCATCGTTAATTTCCGACCGGCTAGGGTTTCTTCTTTTCAGAGGATTCAAATTAAGAAGACTCTACAGATCGAGATCTCCGCTCAACGCTTCATCTACTCTTTCGATCGTGTAAAGTCGAGAAGTTCCAGATCTGATCTTGCCGAAATTCTTCTTCAATATTCTGATAAAGCCGCACGCCTAGAAGAAGGATTTTTTGATTTTCTGTTGCAGATCCGAAACAGATAATTTACTGTTTGTATTTCTGTACTACTGTATTTCATTATTGCAGGAGAAGATTTCTCCGAGTGTAGGAGTGTTCAACTCCGAGATGGTAGGAAGTTTTGTCTTCCGAGTGTAGATCCGTTTGTGGATCGAGTTTGTAGGAACCTTGTTCCGAGGGTAGGATTGTTTTCTAATCCGAGATAGTGGAGTAGCCGAGTCTAGTATATTGCTAGATCGATGAGGGAAAGTGGATGTACCCAAGGTTGGGGAACCACTATATATCTTGCCTCGTCTGTGTTTCCTTGTTTGGTAGATAGATCTGTGCTTTGGTTGATTTTTTATTCCGCAAAAAGACGCACAACTCACCTATTCACCCCCCTCTAGGTGATTTAGGTTGGCAACTATTATCTTTCAATTGGTATCAGAGGCAGGTTGATCGTTAAAAGGTTAACACCTTGATCAGATCCTTAAATAGTTGTCATTTGAGATCTAGCAAATGGAGAAGGCTAAAGATTTTGCCAAGCTTCCTTTGTGCAACAAGAATAATTTCCCTATGTGGAAAGAAAGAATCAAGTTCTTCATGGAAGCTGTGGATCCAAGGATCTTCATGATAGTTGAAGAAGGTTCTTATATTCCCATGACCATCTCCACTATATATCCTACTAAGAAAGTCCCCAAGAAACTTATGGATCTAGACAAGGATGAGATTGCACTTGTCTTATTGGACAAAAAGGCGAAAAATATCATAGCAAGTGCGCTCGATGATTCAATGCTGCAAACTCTGATTCACTGCCAGTCTGCAAAGGATATGTGGCAGTCATTAGTTACCTTGATGGAAGGTACCGAGGAAGTGAGGGATGATAGAAGATCGCCACTTAATCAAAAGTATGAGGCTTTCCGACAAGGAAACAAAGAAACCATTGCTGACACGTTTGAGAACTTCTTCAAGATAGTGAATGGGCTAAGGGTATACGGTAGAGTCTTCACTAATGGAGAGCTAAATGATAAGTTCTTGAGATCCCTGACTAAGTAATGGGATAACAAGGTCTGTGCTATCAGGGAGTTTGGAAAACTGGCCGAAACAGATCCTCATAATCTATTCGGGAAGCTGATGTCCTATGAGCTCCAACTCAACAACAGGAAGGCTGAAGAAGAGAATAACAGGTCTGCATTCAAAGAGAAGTCTGTCGCTTTAAAGGCAGACACCTCTAAGGATTCCAAGGCTATTCCTCCTACTCTAGCACCCGAAGTTAGTGAAGAAGAAACCTCAGAGCCAAGTACCTCAGGCTCTGAACTATCAGAAGGAGAGTTCTCACTACTCTCTTGGAAGTTCAAGAGATTCTTGAACAAGATGAAGCAATGCAAAGGCAAGGATGCCTCTTATAGAAGATCACGACGCGATGGTGATCGACAAAGAAAAGGCTCAAGCAGCCATGACAGGTATAATACTAAACAAAACAAACATATCTCGACTGACATTATTTGCTACTATTGTAATAAGCCATGACACGTCATCGCTAACTGCCCTCACAAGAAGAAGGAGGGTGGTAGAAGAGAGGAAAAGAAGTCCTCATACAGCAAGAAGAGGACAGAGAAGAGCTTGATGGCCAAAAAGGGCAAGACTCTTAGTGACTCTGACTCATCTGAGTCGAATGAAGAAGAAGAAGCCGATTTTGGACTCATAGCTCAAACTGATGATGAACAAGAGCCCCAGTTCACTGGGTAGGTAAACTCTCACACTCCTCTCTCTGATTCTGAAGTTTCGGAACATGATTGTGAGGATAGCTCTTCTGACGGTGCGTCAGAACGCATGGCCCAATATAAGGAGTTAATCATGGCTTACGACAAATGTCGCCGAGTCGTGAAAACACAGGCTAAAGAGATAAAGTCTCTCAAAGCTGAAGAGAGCATCTTGAGAGAGAAAGTCGCAAAGACTGACTCCCTCAGAGAAAACTTCAATAATGCTATTGAAGAATATAACAAGGCTCTTGAGCACCTTGACCTCAAAGAGAAAATCATCAAGGAACTGGAAGCCCAACTTGCTGCTGAAAAGAAACTAGTTGAAAGTTTCTTGAAGCCCAAGACAGTTCTTCCATTCGTTGCTGAATTCTTATACAAGGCCAAGGGTGCTGGATTAGGCCATGAAGAAGCTCCTAGTAAATCCACTAGGAGAAATAAGGCTAAACGAAAGAATAAGGCCGCCAAAAGGCCTTGGCCAAAGAGAAGGGGAAAGCCCGTCAAGATCAGACCATGTTCAAGAAGGTTATATTTCCTTCAAATGAGTTTGATTTTGACTCATCCTATGAGCACTTTGCTAGGCCTACCTATGTAGAGCCAAAGTCCCGTTATCAAGGATGGACTCGACCTAGAAAATTTGGCGAAAGTGTCTTTAAGGCACCTTATGAAGAAGTCATTCTTCAGAGCTATGACCCTTTCAATCATGGCCATAACTTCAAGAAGGCACCAAAGACAAAGCCTGTTGTAGAAAAGCCTGTAAAGGAGAAGAAGCCATGTGATTGCCATCATCATGAGGCATCTTCCTCCAAGAATGCAGCCCCTGCTAGACCACAATTCCAAAAGATCAAGCAGGAGAACATAAGGCGAACATACAACAGATTTGACTGTTGGTGTTGTGGCATAATTGGTCACTTTGCCATTGATTGTTGGTTTAATCCTAGAAATGATGTAACCCCACATGTTGGCAATATGAGGAAGACCACTCCTAATGTTAATATTCGTAGGGGGAGTGTTCTAACCCGAGACCAAGGACCCAAACGTATTTGGGTTCTAAGGCTAACTGATTGTGATTGCAGGAATGTCCAAAGGCCAACAAAACGCCAATCTGGTATTTGGACTATGGATGCTCTCGGCATATGACTGGGACAAGAAGCCTTATTCAGAACTTTACTACAGTTGTGAACGGACCAAAGGTCATCTTTGGAGATTCAGACTGTGGAATTACTAGAGGTTATGGTATGATTACTAACGGCAATGTATCCTTCTCAGATGTGGCTTACGTTGAAGGTTTGGAACATAACCTCATAAGCATAAGCCAACTCTACGATAAAGGATACATAGTTGAGTTTCACACTGACAAGTGCTTGATAAAATCTATTGACAACATGGAAACGATTCTATCCGGCACTCGAAGCAGAAACATTTTCTGTTTGAATTTCATTTGTATAGATTCTTCGACACCAGTGTGCTTTTTAGCAAAAGATAGTGCATCTTTTGGTGACCAATGACACAAAAGATTAGCACATATTAATTCCAAAACTATAAATAAATTATTTTCAATGAACTTAGTACGTGATGCCCCAAATGTAAAGTACGACAAAGATAGACCTTGTCATGCATGTGTAAAAGGCAAGCAAACAAGGGCTGCCTTTAAAAGTGTTATTGGCAAGGATTCTAATAGATGTTTTCATCTACTGCATATGGACTTGTTTGGTCCACTACAAATTAGAAGTTTGGGAGGTAAGGATTATAAGTTGGTAATTGTTGATGATTACTCGCGCTTTGCATGGGTGTTCTTCCTGAAACACAAGTCAGATACCCTCAACATCTTTACTAATTTTGTCAGGCAAGTTCAGAATGAGTTCAACTGCTCCATAGTCAAAATTAGATGTGACAATGGAACAGAATTCAAATCTGGGGCCATGACAAAATTTTGTGAAAGCTTGGGTATCTTTCATGAGTTTTCCTCTCCTCGTACTCCACAACAAAATGGAGTTGCCGAGAGAAGGAATAGAACGCTCATAGAGGCCTGCAGGACCATGTTGAGTGATTCTTCACTTCCAGAATATTTCTGGGCTGAAGTCATCAACACTGGATGCCACGTGCAAAATCGAGCCCTCATAAACAAAAACCACGATAAGACACCTTACGAACTTCTGAAAGGCAGGAAACCAATAGTCTCATATTTTAGAATTTTTGACTGTAAATGCTTCATGCTAAATAATTGCAAGTATCACACTACTAAGTTTAGTGAAAAGAGTTTTGAAGGTATTTTTGTATGTTATAGTAGCCATAGTAAGGCATATAGGATTTTTAATAGAAAAACTCTGGTGGTAGAAGAATCGATACATGTTGTATTTGATGAGATGAGTTTGCTACAAAGCAACTCTTCTAGTGTGCTTATTGAAGATGCAGGTGCAAAGATGAAAGAAATTAGCTTGGATGAACCGTCCGAAGATAAAGGCGAAAAGTTCATCAAGCTCACCACTCCAACCCCTATTGGAGACGCTGATGATCAAGATGAAGAAGTCATCTAAGATGAAGAAGTCACTCCGGTGATAGAAGACAATCCAGATGCAAGGACTCTAGAGCTCAGACATTTGAAGGATCATCCCATGGACCAGATCATAGGAGATCCCCGAGATGGTGTCAGAACTCGTAGAGGTACAACTAATGAGAATCTATATTTAAGTTTTCTCTCGCAGGTTGAACCAAAGAAGTTTGAGGAAGCAAACTCAGATGCATCGTGGATAATGGCAATGGAAGAAGAACTGAAGCAGTTCAAGCGCTGCAAAGTATGGAAGCTTATTCCAAGAACTAAAGGTAAGAACGTACATTGGGATGATAGTAAAGAACAAGGTCAGGCTTGTCGCCAAAGGTTATCGTCAAGAAGAAGGAATCGACTTCGACTAAATATACGCTCCAGTGGCAAGACTGGAGGCTATAAGGTTATTCCTAGCATATGCTGCACTTAAAGGCTTCACTGTCTACCACATGTACGTGAAGTCTGCCTTCCTTAATGGTGACATAAAGGAAGAGGTGTATGTGGAACAACATTCAGGTTTCGTTGATCCTAACTTTCCTGGTTACGTTTATTTACTGCATAAACCTTTATATTATCTGAAATAAGCTCCTCGAGCTTGGTATGATAAGCTATCTAGCTTTCTACTTGAGAACAAGTTCACAAGGGGAAAGATAGACATGACATTATTTCTTAGGGAAATTAAGGGCAAGATTTTGCTAGTGCAAATCTATGTCGACGACATTATTTTTGGCTCTACTGATGATAACCTCTGTAAGAAGTTTTCATAACTTATGCAAGGGAAGTTTGAAATGAGTAGTATAGGCGAGCTGAAGAATTTGTTAGGGCTTCAGGTAAAACAGTATGAAGATGGAATTTTCATCTCGCAGAGTAAGTTTACCAAAGAGCTGATTAAGAAATTCGGAATGGAGAACGCAATCTCGATGAGGACTCCAATGGGTTAAACAATGTCTCTGGACAAGGATGAAAAAGGGAAACCTTTTGATGAAACTAAGTACAGAAGCATTATTGGATCCTTGCTCTACCTTACTGCAAGTAGACCTGACATAATGTTCTCAACATGTGTCTGTGCTAGATTTCAGGTGAACTCTAAGAAATCTCACTACGCTGCTGCGAAGCGAATTTTGAGATACCTTAAAGGTACACCAAATCTTGGCCTATGGTACCCAAGAAGTAATGATAGCGAACTGATAGGTTTTTCAGATGCAGATTTTGCAGGTAGCAAGGACGACCGGAAAAGCACATCAGGGACTTGCCAATTCTTTGGAAGAAGGCTTATCTCCTGGAGTAGCAAGAAGCAAAACTTTGTGGCAATCTCAACGGCCGAGTCAGAGTACATCTCTGCAGGCAGTTGCTGTGCAAAGTTACTTTGGATAAAGAAGCAGTTCGAAGACTACAACATGAAGTTTGTAAAGATCCCATTGTTTTGCGACTCCTCCAGCACAATAACAATAGCCAATAACCCAATCTCGCACAGCCGGACAAAGCATATAGAGCTAAGGTATCACATCATCCAGGAGCATGTGGAGCATGGGGACATAGACCTTCAATATGTCCCTACTGATAGGCAAATTGCAGATATTTTCACGAAGCTGCTGGACGAGACGAAGTTCTCGTTCTTCAAAATAGAACTTGGGATGCTCAACAAGGAAGACTAGAAGAGGCTGGACTTTCAAGAAGGCTCAAGGCTCAGAGGTTAGTCAAAAGTTGGATTTTTCCAAAAGTTCAAGGTTTTGACTCGAGTAAGTAACAACATACTCGAGTAAGTATATGACCTACTCGAGTAGTAGAATGACATACTCGAGTAATCGACTTGACCTACTCGAGTAGTGAAATGTTATACTCGAGTAGTCGACTTGACATACTCGGTTAGCAGACTTGAATACTCGAGTAGTCAACTTCACTTACTCGAGTACCTCATTGACCTACTCGAGTACTTTCATACATCTACTCGAGTACTTCTGTATTCTTACCTGAGTACTCCAGACTTATCTACTCGAGATATTCTCCTCACTCATGTATATGCCGAGTCGTCTCATCTTCAAATTTTCTTATGCATAAACCAAAGGCTTATGCCATCTATTCTATGGTTTACTTCAGTATTTTTTAAAATAATTAGACCTAAACCTAGAGTTATATAAATAAGAAAATCCGGAAATTTCATCTACACGAAATCATTTTCATCTCTCGAGTACTCGACTGCCTCTTCACCTTCCTCCTTCAGTTGCAGAGCCACGCCTCTTTCCGTCTCCCCATCAACATTCTCTAGGGTTTCGCCATCTCCAAGTCTTCTGAATCATGGACGCCTCATCCAAGATCGGTGTTGGTTCGGAATTAGCCGCCACATGGATTGCAGACCTATCCACCGATTTCCATAATCTTCTGATTTTGCTCGACACTATTGGATTAACAATTATTCTACAAGAACCATGTCGTATCCTCTTCCCCGAAGTTGCAGAGTTTTTCAGGAATGTCAAGGTCAAGCACCATGTAACAGTATTGAAGTCTTCATTCAAAGGTATCTCCATTAAACTCACTGCAACTTCTATCTCTCGATTTCTCTGACTGCCAGCTCTAGATGCAGACGAGTTTTTGAGTGATGAAGACTATTCCAGAACCTGTTCTTTCTGTGGACTTTTTGCTGATGCTAAATACATCAATAGGTCCGATATGCATGCTGAAGGGAAATTCTGGGTTGATGTTATTGGTAAGATTCTTCTATGTAAAACCAACTCCATCAGGGCCATACCCCTTTATTTCTTTGAATTGATGCAAGCTATAGTCTGTAGAAAAGCCTTTCAGTTTGGCTTATTGATTCTGACTAAGATTAAGGAGAGTATAAAGTCCCCAAACTATGCAAGGATAATTTCCCTGCTTCTCCATGAGATCAATCCAGAGGTTTTTAGTTTCTCCAAAGGAAGTATCATTCACCACATGAAGAAGGTATCCATATCCTCCATCCAAAGATAGGAGTTAAAGTTGCAAAATCCCTCTCAAGCTGCCAAAATTACTGAAGTTGCAGACACAGAGAACAGGACTCTATCTCCTTCTCCATCTCAGGTCCCCAGCTCCTCTTGTGCACCTATTGAGGGGGAGCCTGCTCCTACTGTTCAGGCCAGGCCAACTACTCCTCCTCCACCTACTCCTCCTCTAGTCACTCTAAAAGACATCCTATCAGATCAACAAGTTCAAGAAGCATGCCTTTCTACTGATGCTGCTATAAATGAAATGATAGAAGAGTTAACTGCAGATGAACCTCCTCCTCCTCTATCTCCACCAGCTCCATCCACTGAAATTCCCAAGGTCCCAACTCCTGGACAATCTCCAGACACTTCTACAACAAGAACACTAGCAAAATCTCCTGATGCCCCCAAAGAACAGCAAGAAACAATTCTCATTTCTGATGAGCTCTCACCTGAGTCAGCTGAAGCTCCTCTTAGAAATTTGGATTTTACTAACCCTCAGACTATGAATGAAGAGGATGCCATGGTACCCACTACAAGAGCTCAGAGCTCAGTCACTCTCTCTGAAATAGCTCCATGGGTGGCTCCTCCCGTTCCATCTGCTCCATCAACTTCTGCTCCTCATGCTGCTCCAGCTCCTTCCTACACAGACTTGATGTCTCAGATTGTACTTCTTCTTCAAAACCAGAAAACATACTTTGATACTTGTCTTAAGACTGTCACAGAAAAAGTAACTGCTCTAGAAACTGAGATGAGCAGAGGATTTGCTGAGTTCTAGCACAACACTGATCAGCTCAAACATCTCTTCCAGATTGGTGGCAAAGCTTTAGACCACACCATCACCAGTGTTAGACAGGTTATGGAGCAAGGTCTAACTCTTGCCAATAATCAAATGGAACTCGACAAAAGGGCTGAGGCAACTAAGATGAAGATTTGTGAGGAAGTTGGAACTTTCAAAGATGATACCATCTCCCAGCTATCTGTTGAAGTCAGAAAGGGGGAGAAGTTGGTAAAAGAATATTTAGAAAAATCTGATGCCATCCAGAAAGAAGTATGGGAAACCAAAGTTAAAGAGATTCATGATGATGTTCTGGCTCAGATACAGAGTGTCAAATTCAACACTTATGATACTGCTGTTTGGATGCACAACCAGATTCTGCCAGAATATGCTGCTGATCCTAACATTATTCCTCATCACCTGAACCCACTAGCTGCTGCTGATGCTCCTGCTCCTACTCCTCCTCTGCAACCCACATTTTCTTCAAGTCCTGGTGATTCTGTTGCTCCTCCAGATTCTTATGCTCAGGATTGGGAAGATGATCCTGCTGATATATTTCTCAAAGCCCCTCCTGAGATACTGACTTACAAGAAGAAAAGGAAATATGGTGAAGGTCATTCTGCTAGCAAGTCTGTTCCTGCTAAAGCTCCTGAACATGCTAATGTCTGGTGTCCTACTTCCAAGTCTCTCATCCTGGAAACTATCAAGTTAGTTCTGGACTTCCATGAAAGCAGAAACATTCACTATAGTTCCCATGAATGGGAGTTGTATGAGAAGTCCATGACCAAAAGGAGAATCTATGACAGAGAATATGGAAGAAATAATCCATCTGCTCCTCCCAGACCACCCAAATATTGTCCTAAACCCTACAGCTATCAGAGAAGACAGCAAGAGAAACAACATAAGCAACATCATCAGAGCTAGCCCAAAAGACTCATGATCTATGAAAGTGGATTTTAGTTGTTAATGATATTTATGGATAATCCTATTTATATAATTCAATGTTTTGGATCTTATTATCTTTTTCATAGTTCCTTGTTTGCTTACACTGCTTTATTACTTAGCATTCCTTTTATGTCCATAATTCACCTTTGTGTAAAGGGTTCTGACTTCTACAAATACGGGGAGATTGTTGGGTATTGTATCCACACTAACCCAGATTTGATGAAGTCATCCTTGAACTAAGATGAATTAAGTTGTATTTGATGTTTGGTTTGAGTTATGTGTTTGCAGGATTTTAATGGGAAGTGTAGACCAATGTCAGTATACAATGGGTCACCAAACACAGGACCATACAATGTAATCCCTTCTTGTGTATTCTAAAGTGTTGACTCATGTGTAGCCTCTCTATTGGGATACACTTCATATTCAAGCTCTAGGACTATGTGAAAAGACTTGATGCTGATTTCCGTTAGAAGAAGAAAATCTGTCAGAAATTTTTTGCTAAGTAAAGTACTCGAGTACCTTCTTATTTACTCGAGTAAGTTACTGAGTTTATACTCGAGTAGTAATTCACTTACTCGAGTAGTTAAGATGTACTCGAGTAGTCCAATTATATCTCTAGAGTAATTCATCCTGTATACTCGAGTAATTTCCTCTTATCTCTCGAGTTTTCAGATTTTCTCTTCTCAAATTTGTCTAAGTGAAATACTTGAGTGGTATTATATATACTCGAGTAGTTCTATCTTCTATCTCGAGTTAATTGTATTCTGAATCTCGTGTAGTTCCTACTTACTCGAGTAGTCTAAATTTTATACTCGAGTATTTCATCTACTACTCGAGTAGTCAAATGCTTTTACTCGTGTAATCCAGAATTATATTCCAGGAAAACTTCACTAAGTGAATTACTGGAGTAGTTCATGTTATATACTCGAGTAGATCATTCTGTCTTGAGTTGTTCATGTTATATACTCGAGTAATTCAATTTTTACTGTTCTAGAAATTTTCTAAGTGTTTGACTCGAGTAGTATCTTATATACTCGAGTAGTGCATTTCTATATACTCGAGTAGTACTTCTTGAACTCGAGTAATATACTCCACCTCTCGTGTAAGTTCTTAAGTACTCGAGTAAGTCATTTTTGTTACTCGAGTAACTGAGTCCCTCTCATTCTTATTTACTCGAGTAGTTGACTCCATGTACTCGAGTAATGATTTCTTTTTCTCCGAGTAAGTTTTCTCATGTACTCGAGTAGTCACTTTCTACCTACTCGAGTAGTGCTGCATATACTCGAGTAGTCCTGCTTGACTCGAGTAATTTACCTTGACCATTTTCAGCAATTCCTTAAGTCCAGACCTAACGGTCTTATTCTTAAACTCTGATGTTATTGGTCCACGTGTCTTTCTCTTTAAGAATCATTTAAGTCTAATCTTCTTGTCTCCTATAAAAGGTCTTGTCAAACTGACAAACCCTAAGTTTTCAAAAAAAAAAATTATTCTAAGAAAGTTTTGCAGCCGTCCCTTTCCAAAAGAATTCTGTCTCCTCTCTCTCTCTACAAGAACCGGAAACTCGCTGCCGCAGCCATCGCTAATTTCCGACCGACTAGGGTTTCTTCTTTACAGAGGATTCAGATTAAGAAGACTCTACAGATCAAGATCTCCGCTCAACGCTTCATCTACACTTTCGATCGTGTAAAGTCGAGAAGTTCCAGATCTGATCTTGCCGAAATTCTTCTTCAATATTCTGATAAAGCCGCACGCCTAGAAGAAGGATTTTTTGATTTTTTGTTGCAGATCTGAAAAAGATAATTTACTGTTTGTATTTCTGTACTATTGTATTTCATTATTATAGGAGAAGATTTCTCCGAGTGTAGGATAGTTCAACTCCGAGATTGTAGGAAGTTTTGTCTTCCGAGTGTATATCCATTTGTGGATTGAGTTTGTAGGAACCTTATTCCGATGGTAGAATTGTTTTCCAATTCAAGATAGTGGAGTAGCCGAGTCTAGTATATTGTTAGATCGGTGAGGGAAAGTGGATGTACCCAAGGTTGGGGAACCACTATATATCTTGACTCGTCTGTGTTTGCTTGTTTGGTAGATAGATCTGTGCATTGGTTGATTCTTTTATTCCACAAAAATACGCAAAACTCACATATTCACCCCCCTCTAGGTGATTTAGGTTGGCAATTATTATCTTTCAGTGTAGCCGAGCCTATAGCTGCTAGGCAAGTGCCTGCTGAGGCTTTGGTTGATAAGCGTGCTATTGAATGGCAACTAAAGCACTTCATGAGATTTAGTCATCCTATGTTTACCGGTGCAGGATCCCCAATGCTGGTAGAGGATTGGCTTTCACGCGTCAAGAGGATATTGACGGCGATAGAGACAGAGGAGGGACAGAAGGTCACCTTGGCCAATTTCCTGTTGGAAGGAGAGGACCGGCTTTGGTGGGATGAGTTGGAGTTACAACAATTCATGGGAAGAATACTATCGAAGATCTCAATGGAGGAGTATTTGAGGTTGTTCTGGGCAAAGCAGCTGCTATTGTCGTAGCAGATTGACAAGGAAAATGAGTTACAATGTTTGACTTAGGGCAAGAGTAGTGCGGATAACTACTTGCATGAGTTTTCCAAGTTGGGACTTTATGTGGTGTCTACTTTTGCTGACGAAGAGCGTACGTCCACTAGGTTCTACGAGGGACAACGAGATGAGCTTAGGTTACTGCTCTCGGGTCCAACGAATCAAGGTTTTCAAGTATTGTTTAATATGGTTCGTTCGTTGGAAAAGGACATGAAGAGAGTGCAGGTCACGTGGGACTTGGCTGTGATATATCCCGAGTTCAAAGTGCCGACTTTTTCAAAATAACCCTATCAAAAGTGGAAGAGGAAGTCCAAGTGTTTGGGACAAGCTCCATCTGTTGTTACTTCTTGAGCAACGGTATAGCGAGGGCCGCTAACAAGTTACCCTTATGGTAAGGCAGGGCATTTTGCCTGTGAGTATACCAGTGGCCTTCCAAGGAAGGATAAAAAGGCAGGAGAAGCTTACGCTGAGAAGGGAAAGGCGATGGAGTCAACTACATACCAATATGCTCCAGCTCAACTGTGGGTTTACAATCTTGGCCAACAGGAGGCCATTAAATGGCTGATGTCGTCACATGTACGAGTAATATATAGTTTTCATGCTTTATATACTTTATACCTTGTGAATTGCTTGTGTTTAACTTGATAAGTGTAGACTTTGTTTCTATCTGATGACTTTGTATCGCGAATCGGAGTTCCTACTCTTATATTAACAGATAGAGCAAAGGTGTTATTACATAATGGATGTGTGATTCCTGAAGATAGGTCATGTTGTGTTGAGGTGCGGATTAGAAGTCAGGATTTCAGATTGGAAACTTCTGTGCTACTGATATCTGAGTTCGATGTAATCTTTGGTATTGATTGTCTCTCGAAGCAACGTGCCTGTATATATTGAAACTCTAAAGAAGTCACACTAGGACAGAACACCGAACGAAAGACTAAGTTCACTGGTATGAGAGGATCGAGCAAGATATTGATGTCTGCTCTCCAGGTAGTCAAGGCTATTTGGAAGGGTGTGGAGTTATTCTCCACGCTGTTGGACGCTGTGGACCTGAAGTCCATTTTGAGTGACGTTCCTATTGTATCGGTTTATGCAGATGTTTTTCTCGAGGATCTCCCTAGCTAACTATCCAAACGGGAGATTGACTTTCCTATTGAGTTGGTGCTAGGTGGTAAGCCTGTAGCCCACTCACTGTACCGAGTATCGCCAAAATAGATGGAGGAACTAAAAGTTCAATTACAAGAATTGCAAGTGCACGGCTATATACGTCCAAGTATGTCACTTTGGAGTGCACCGGTCCTCTTTCTGAAGATGAAGTATGGAAGCTTTGGTCTATGCATTGACTATCGAAAATTAAACAAGCTGACGAAGAAGAACATGTATACCATTGCACAGATTGATGACTTATTTGATCTGCTACTGGGTTCAACTATATACTCGAAGCTAGACTTAAAGTTGGGCTATTACTAGTTGCAAATTCGGGAATGTTAAATTCCCAAGACGGTGTTTGGTATACGCTACGGTCATTATGAGATCACTGTAATGTTGTTTGGGCTAACAAATACACCATCAGTATTCATGGACTTGATGCATCAGACCTTTCAGGAGTACTTAGATCTATTTGAGATCATCTTTATTGATGACATATTTGTGTACTCTCAATTTGAAGAAGATCATGCAAATCACTTGAGGATGGTTTTGCATACCTTGAGAAGAAATAAACTTTATGCCAAGTTCTTAAATTGCAAGTTTTGGCTATCGTCGGTGGATTTTATTGGCCAAGTGGTTAGTGCAGAAGGTATTGCGGTGGATCTGGCGAAGATAGTCACAATATGGGAGTGGCCAGTGTTGTCTACTATTGCAGAAGTCAGCAGTTTCATGGGACTTGTTGGATACTACAGACGCTTCGTAAAGAACTTTTTGCGGATAGACATACCACTCGCCACACTGACGAGGAAAGATCAGAAGTTCGTTTTGATGCCTGTGTGCGCACGAGCTTTTGAGAACTTAAAGTGTCATTGGACCATGATGCCTATCTTCAGTTCGCCATTTGGTACAGACGGTTATGAGATTTATAGTGATGCTTCAGGGAGCGGCTTAAGCTGCGTTCTTCTTCAGTTCGGAAAGGTTCTTGCTTATGGCTGACGATAGTTGAAAGTGCACGAGCGGAACTTTCCAGTCCACGACTTGGAGTTGGTGGCTATTATTTTTGCATTTAAGCTATGCCGTTATTACTTATTTGGCATGAAAATTGATATCTTCATGCACCATAAGATCCTTAAGTACTTAATAGATCAGAAAGATCCGAACTGCACCATGGAGGTGGATGGAGTTCCTCAGGGACTACACCTTTCAAATACATTACACTCCTAGGAAGGGAAATGTGGTCGTAGATGCCTTGAGTCGTAGGAATCCAGTACAGGCAAGTTGGTTGCAGATGCATGATGAGCGTCTGATCCAGGAGTTGGAGGCCTTAGATATTTCTTACGTTGACAAGAATACCTCTACAAATGCGTGTTTGAACTAGATGGAGGTGCAGTATGACCTCGCGGATAGAGTTTGACTAGCAACAGAACTTGAGGATAGTATGAAGTGCTATGTGATGAGTCCGATATTTATAGTGTTTTTCAGAATCATCTGGGCTCGTTTTCTCCTTCATGCACTGCATTTCAACCGGATATCCGTTATATTTGAATCGTTTGGTCATGGACCATTTTGTGCATTGTTTTGTCCCGAGGGTGTGCAATTGCACATTCTGTTATTGCGGGTATGCACATGATGCTTCCCGTGGCTCTCTCCTGGTGTTTTCTTTGCAGTATTTGGTGTTGGGAGCTTGTGCTCCAACTTTGGTTTTGTTGTGCAGGTGGTGCGTTTTCCCCCAAGACAGGAATTCTGTCTCAAGGAAAACGTACGGTCGTGCATTTCTTTCACGCACATTTTGCGCTGGATCATGCGTTTTGTTCAGCTGGACAAATTTCGTCGAGCTGAGTTTTGCGTTCATCACGCACGGTTGACACACGGTTTCTTCGAAATCTTGCGCGAAGGAAACACACGGATTTCCTGTAGCTTCCCAGTTTATTCTGATCTGTAGTTAATCGTGTGAGTTGTTCACTCACGGGTGGCTTCGCTCGTATGTGAGTAAAACATACGGTTCTCATGTGTGTCCCTACTTTCCAGCACTCTGTCGCTACCCATGCGATGTCCCTCACGCACGGGCGAAACTGCCCGTGCGCGAAGGAAAATACATGGGTCAATGCTTCTCCTTCCTTGTGTCTATTTTGAATGTTAGTATCGCACGGTTTGCACACGGCCGTGCGCCAAACCGTGTTTGACCAATTTTCTGACTTTTCTTTTTAAGTTGTAGATTTCCTCTTTCCAAGGATCCAACTCCGCTTCCCCTGCAATTTCCGCTCCACTGAGCGGGAAAACTCGCCTCCAACTGCCATTTTCTCTCTCCTCTATGGAGAGTTGGTCCGTCCACCGTTTCTCCTCAGAAAGCTTGCAATAGTTAGGTCTCTGGCCAACTTCATCGTCTCCGACCTCCGAGCTACCATCCGAGCTCATTGTTGCTGCATTTGCAGACTTCTTCGGTCAGAACTATCCCAATGAACATTCACTAAGAAGACGGGATATTCGAAGGGAGTGACAGTCCTTCTTGGTTCTGGGACGTCATCCGTAGACCGAGCTCGGACAAGGCCTAACAACCCTTGACTCTGGCCGTGAATCTCGGAAAGCCTTCGTGCGCTTGGTTGTATTTCCTAACTCTTCTTGTGGTTACTTCATTCTAAACTTGTGATAGTGGGATTGTTGCTTGAGAACAATGTTTTTCTTAAGGTTTCAACATGTCTATATATTGTTATGTCATAATAATTGCTTGTGTTATTAAGCTTTAGTTTTTCCTGTGCTTGTTGTGATTGTGCCGTTCTAGCGATTTCTAGAAGCGCATGTGACGAAGAGGTGATTGTGACCCTCATTAGCTCATCCATTTTCCCTTTTACGCTATAAAGTAATCCACCCAAACGACGTGGTGATGGCGACCCGCATTAGTTTTATTAGCATTAAGCTTAGGAAACCAAACCTAAACCCCCTTTGCCACATTAACACTAGCAATCACTTTTCCAATAGCAAAACCACACTCACAACATGCACTCCTCATGAGATCGATATCCGGGGATTAAACTCCTCACTTTTATTACTTGATGGTGATCGGTACACTTGCCGAGAGTGCATCAAGTGTTGGAGTCACCATGATGATCTGGAAGTGATCAAGCATGTAGTCTCACTGCCAACGCGATATGAGCCTGCAGGGTCGCACATAAGAGATGTGGAGAAGTTGGATGATTGACTGTGTTGGTAAAGGTTACCAATCACCGACCTGAATAGGGTTATGGGCAAAGTGTTGCCTTATAGGATCATCGGGTTGGGCAAAGGTTGCCTTGAAGGGCTGGTTAGGTTCGTCGTCCGAGGGTCAAAGACATTAGTCGAGAATGGTCTTCTGATTCCCGCCGATCGACGAGAATCACCTTGCTGATTCTCGCCGATCGACGAGAATCGTCGAGAATCAATTGTTGATTCTCGACGATCGACTACCTTGGCTATTGTCGTCGACCGCGCCTCGACGATCGTCGAGTATCATTATGTGTCGTCGAGCATGGCTCGACGATCGGCGAGAATCGTCGAGTATTGTACTCTGATTCTCGCCGATCCAATGTGATACTCGCCGAATGATTCTCACCGAACCTGCTCAGTGATTCTCGCCGATTGTCGCCGATTCTCACCGATTCATTCTCGCCGATTCTGAACCCTAGTTCTGGGTGGTCTGCGGATAACGATTTTCTTGGATTTATTTATACCTCTAGTATAAATATAACACTTAGGTTTTATCGGGGATTATCCTTTTTGGCTACTGTGCGAATCGAAACCCGACGGAAGCTGTTCCGCATCTCGCTTCGCCGATCCCGATCCCGCCGCCGGAAACTGTTCCGCCGCCACGTTTGCTCCGTCGACCACCTTCTTTCCGGCGATCGTCGCTGGCGCTGCAATCCCTGGCGCGGACCTAGCAGTCCGTGGGAA
Organism: Platanthera guangdongensis; assembly: GCA_039583875.1. Classification (NCBI taxonomy): domain Eukaryota; kingdom Viridiplantae; phylum Streptophyta; class Magnoliopsida; order Asparagales; family Orchidaceae; genus Platanthera; species Platanthera guangdongensis. Next base: position 165,406,126 of record CM077152.1, on the reverse strand, counting down.
AGCAAAGGTGCGGTCTTCTCCTTCCCGATCTTCCGTGCGACGGAGAGCTCGGCGTTCTCCCGCTCGTGTGGACTTCTGCAGAAACGTGGATACTATTCCACGTAGAACTCGCCACTAGCAAGCAGACGAAGTTTGGAGCTTCTCCGTTGAGTTGTGACTCAACGCCGCCGAGGTAATTTTTGCCTAGTTTTGCTAACTTCTTGATTCAACCGTCATGGCCCGATCCACATCTCTTTGGGTTTGTCTTGATGTTTTACTTTTCCGCTGCGTGCACAAGTGTTGTGTCAACCCCATAGAGAAACCCAACAGTGGTATCAAAGCGAGGTTTCGACCATGACTGTTGTTTTGGAAGTTTGGTCATTCCAGTGCGTGTAAACCTAGAGATTTAGAAGCGTTCTAAATGTCTAGATTTAGTCTTGGCACTTCGCCAAGAACGATTGGAATTTCGGTGAAATTTCTAAGTGTTAGAAATTGTTGTCTCCTTAGCAGTAACCATCCCTCGTGTATGTTGTGGATTTTGAATCCAACATAGAGAGATGAGCTTGTCTACTGCTTGAAGTTGAGCTGTCTTTGCCTTTGTCCAATGCATGTAAATCTGAGGATTTGGAAATGTCCGGATGTTCAGATTTAGCCCTTCCTGCTATCAAATGTTGATGGTGTCAGGATGTGCACATAAGGGATGCATGTGGTTTTAGAAGAATTGTTTTTCTTTGGTTGTGCACGTTGATCAAAATGTTGATCATGGTTAATTGTTAACCCAAAATTGAAATCCCTTCTTTTAATATTAAGTGTTCGGATGCCTTCCGATGGATGACACTCTTCCTGCCTCGATCGATGAAATGTGGGCTTGCCAAAGCAAGGTGCATTAATCTATCTTGGTAAGGGTGCGAGCGGATAATTGTGATATCCCACTGTCGACATCGGGTCCAGCTTAACTAGGTGACCTCAAAGGTTGAGTGCCTAGAGGCATAGGGTTGGCATGCACCATATGATGGATGCGAATAAGGAGTTATTCACCAACCATACAAGAATTGCATGAGGATGCAATTGGCAAGCGTTGCCTACCTAAATAACCGCATCGTGAGAGGAACGCCAAAGCGGACTCATTGTGTTGGTGAAATACGGATCTTGTCCACTAAGAGAGTAGCTCGCATGAACTCTCCGAATTGTTAGTGAGGGCTATCATTTCGAATAAAATAGTGGGAGTATTTTTAATTGAAGTCCTAATTAGAATAAATTGTAATTGAAATTTAGGTACTGATTTTGTCCTGCATAAATTCTTGTAGAATTCCATGGCAAGTGTTTCACACTCCACGCTGTCTCTGAGAGCCATCCTTGAGAAGGATAAGCTCAGCGGGACAAACTATATGGACTGGTATAGGAACCTGAGAATTGTTCTCAGGCAAGAGCGAAAGCTCTATGTCTTGGAAGAAGAAGCCCCCGAGGTGCCGACCGGGAACTCTTCCCGTGCTGAGAAGGATACTTATAAGAAGTATACTGATGATTCTTTGGATGTCGAGTGCCTTATGCTTGCCACCATGAACTCTGAGCTTCAGAAGCAACATGAGAACATGGGGTGCAAGGAGATTGACGAGCATCTCAAGAAAATGTTTCAAGGGCAGGCTCGTCAAGAGAGGTTCGACATCACTAAAGCGTTGTTTCAGTGCAAGATGGGAGTTCGAGACTCAGTAGGGACTCACGTACTCAAGATGATTGGGTATATAGAGAACCTTGAAAGGCTGGGTTTTCCTCTTGGTCAAGAGTTGGCCACGGATCTGATCCTGCAATCGTTGCCGGACAGTTATGAGCAGTTTGTCTTGAACTACAATATGAATGAGATAGACAAGACACTGCCCGAACTCCTAGGCATGTTAAGAACTGCCGAGATCAACATGAAGAAGGCCAAGCCTGCCAGCCCCATACTGATGGTGCACAAGGGCAAGGGCAAAGCCAAGGGCTCCAAGAAGACAAAGGTGGGACCTAAGTCATATCTTGAGCCCAAGTCTTCAGCACTGATCAAGAAGAAGAGCACGGTGAAGGAAGGGAAATGCCACCACTGTGGCAAGGCTGGTCATTGGCGGAGGAACTGTCCTTCGTATATTGAGGGTCTGCAGAAATTGAGGGGAGGTATGACTTCCGCTTCTAATGTTTACGTTATAGAGATAAACCTTTCTGCTCCTTCATCTTGGGTATTGGATACCGGATGTGGTTCTCACATTTGTACAAATGTGCAGGAACTGGGAAGGAGAAGATTGCTGAGTAAAGGGGAGGTGGACCTCCGCGTCGGCAATGGAGCAAGAGTTGCTGCTGTAGCCGTAGGAGTTTACCGTCTTTCTTTGCCCAGTGCGCTTGTAATAGAATTAGATAACTGTTATTTTGTTCCGGCAATAACTAGAAACATTATATCTATTTCATGTTTGGACATGATTGGATTTTCTTTTATAATTAAGAACAATTGTTGTTCTATATTTAAGAATGATGTTTGTTATGCTGTAGCCCAATTGTTTAATGGTCTTTACGTTTTGAACTTGGACCATCTGATCTATAATGTAGAAAATAATAAAAGACTAAGAACAAATGACTCGAACCCTACGTTTCTCTGGCATTGTCGTTTGGGCCATATCAACGAGAAGCGCATATCCAAGCTCCATAGAGATGGACTTTTGGACTCATTTGATTATGAATCATTTGAGCGATGCGAATCTTGTTTGTTAGGCAAGATGACTAAAGCTCCTTTCACTGGTTATACTGAGAGTGCTGAGGATCTCTTGGGTGTTGTACATAGTGATGTATGCGGACCCATGAGTTCCATGGCTAGAGGAGGGTATTTCTACTTTGTTACATTTACTGATGATTTCAGTAGATACGGATATGTGTATCTTATGAAGTGCAAATCCGAGACCTTTGAAAAGTTCAAAGAGTTCAAGAATGAAGTAGAAAACCAGTTGGGTAAAAGGGTTAAAGCACTCCGATCTGATCGAGGTGGCGAATACCTGAGTCATGAGTTCCGTGATCATCTGAAAGAGTGTGGTATTGTATCACAGCTCACTCCACCTAGAACACCACAACATAATGGTGTGTCTGAGAGGAGAAATCGTACTCTGTTAGACATGGTGCGTTCGATGATGAGTCATGCAGACTTGCCTGTTTCCTTTTGGGGTTTTGCTTTAGAGACTGCTGCAATGACATTGAATCGCGCTCCAACGAAAACGGTTCTGAAGACACCATATGAGATATGGACTGGGAAGCGTCCTAGTATGTCGTTCATTAAAATTTGGGGCTGTGAGGCATACGTGAGACGTCAAATGCCTGACAAGCTGGAACCCAAATCAGATAAATGTTATCTGGTGGGATATCCTAAGGAAACGAAAGGGTATTACTTTTACCTACCGTCTGAGGGCAAAGTGTTTGTCGCAAGGACTGGTGTCTTCTTGGAGAAAGAGTTCTTATCAAGAAAGACTGAAAAGGTAGAGCTTGAAGAAGTTCAAGAACCACATGTAGTGAATGAACCGGAATTGGACTCTGAGACAGGACTACAAGATGTTGTAGCTAGAGAACCTGCTCAAGGAACACAAGTCCTACGTAGATCTGGTAGACCGAGATTTGAGCCTGAGAGATATGGATTTCTCGTGTCTCAAATAGGTAATGTGTTGCTTATGGATCATGATGATGAACCAGCAACCTACCAAGAGGCTATGAATGGACCGGACTCCGACAAATGGCTTGAGGCTATGAAATCCGAAATGGACTCCATGTATGCAAACCAAGTTTGGAACTTGGTGGAACCACCTGAAGGGGTACGACCCATAGGGTGCAAGTGGGTCTTCAAGAAGAAGACCGACATGGATGGGAATGTACAGACATTCAAAGGGCGACTGGTGGCTAAAGGTTTCAAGCAAATTCATGGTATTGACTATGATGAAACTTTCTCCCCTGTTGCCATGGTAAAGTCCATTAGGATATTGCTTGCTATTGCTGCGTATTATGACTACGAGATCTGGCAGATGGATGTCAAAATGGCTTTCCTTAATGGAAACCTCCTTGAGGAAGTGTATATGACACAACCCGAGGGTTTTGTATCCCCAGATGAAGCCACTAAAATATGCAAGCTGAATAAGTCCATTTATGGACTGAAACAGGCCTCTCGAAGTTGGAATCTTCGTTTTGATGAGAAAATTAAAGAGTTTGGTTTCATCAAGAATGAAGATGAGCCTTGTGTTTACAAGCGAATCAGTGGGAGCATTGTTGTCTTCCTGATATTGTATGTAGATGACATACTGTTGATCGGGAATGACATTCCTACCCTGAAAGTTGTTAAGAACAACCTAGGGAACTGCTTTTCAATGAAGGATTTGGGTGAAGCGACTTATATACTGGGTATTAAGATCTATAGAGATAGATCGAAGAAGTTGCTGGGTTTGACCCAGAGTACGTACATCGAAAAGGTGTTGAAGCGGTTCAACATGCTTGAGTCCAAGAAAGGATTTTTGCCCATGTCTCATGGTGTGAATCTCTCTAAGGACCAGTGTCCAAAGTCTTGTGAAGATAAGGACCGCATGAAGTTGATTCCATATGCTTCGACAATTGGATCAATCATGTACGCGATGTTATGTACTCGACCCGATGTCTCCTTTGCTTTGAGCATGACTAGCAGGTATCAGTCAGACCCCGGTGAGTGTCACTGGATTGCAGTCAAGAATGTCCTGAAGTACTTGAGAAGGACTAAGGACATGTTCTTGGTGTATGGTGGAGAGGAAGAGCTCGTTGTAAGTGGTTACACGGATGCTAGCTTCCAAACTGATAGAGACGACTCCAAGTCTCAGTCAGGTTTTGTGTTTTGCCTGAATGGAGGAGCTGTGAGCTGGAAGAGTTCCAAGCAAGAGACAGTTGCTGATTCTACAACAGAGGCCGAGTATATCGCAGCAGCTAATGCAGCGAAGGAGGCTGTATGGATTAGGAAATTCATCGGCGAGCTTGATGTAGTTCCTAGCATTGTTGGTCCCGTAGTTCTCTACTGTGATAACAATGGTGCAATTGCACAATCTAAGGAACCTAGATCCCATCAGCGCTCCAAGCACATACTCCGGCGGTTTCATCTTATTCGTGAGATTGTCGAACGAGGAGATGTAAACATTTGCAGAGTGCCGACTGAGGAAAATATTGCGGATTGTTGGGTACATTGGTCAAATGTACCTGATTTGAAGAAGCCTCACCTAACTCAATGATATACATCAGAATGTATTTGATGTTTGTTTGAGTTATTTGTGCAGGTTAGGTATACACTGGACTGAAGCTGAAAATTTCTAAGTCCATGTGTCGACACCCAGAGGCAAAGTGTCGACACTTGAGAAAGCTTGTGTCGACACCCAGACAAGCAGTGTCGACACTTGGAGTCATTGTGTCGACACCAGGGAAGAAGAGTCGACACCAGTCAGAAAGTGTCGACACTTGGAGCTGTGTCGACACTCAGTGTAGAAGGATGCAGAAAAGCTGTGTCGACACTTAGCAGAAGTGTCGACACCTCGAAGAGCTGAGTCAACACCAGACAGTGTCGACATTTGGAGTTGTGTCGACACTCAGCATAATTCTGCAGAGACTAAGTACAAGTGTCGACACTCAACACAATGTGTCGACACTCAATCTAAAGAGTCAACATATGAAGAATGTGTCGACACTCAGCATAATGTGTCGACACACACTCAAAGAAGTCAACACTTAAAGAATGTGTCGACACTCAGCACAATGTGTCGACACATAACCAGAAGACTCAACACTTGAAGATAGTGTCGACACAAGGAGCTGTGTCGACACTTAGCAAAGAACAGAAAACTTGTAAAATATTCTAAGTATAAGTGTCGACACTAATGGGATGTGTCGACACTCAGCTGAAGAATCAAGAATGAAGACTTGTGTCGACACCAAGAAGCAGTGTCGACACTTGACAGGTTCTACACATGAAGATGTGTCGACACAAAGGAGATGTGTCGACACTTAGAAGAATACAGAAAGAATGAAGTACAAGTGCTTGTGTCGACACTCAATTTCAGTGTCGACACATGCAGAAGAAACTGTGTCGAGACATACAAGGGAATGTGTCGACACCTTGTAGACTTGTGTCGACACTTACACAACATGTGTCGACACTTGGTCTATAAGTGTCGACACTTAAGAACAGAAAGTCTCGACACTAACTGACAGTTAGAGAATTTCAAGAAGTGACTGGTTGACATGACAGCTGCCAATCCAGCCGGTCTACAGCAACTGTCAGCAAAGTCAAAAGACTGTTATAAACCGGATCAGCCGGTTACCATGAAGGAAGCCTATAAATAGGCACCCACAGTCTACAGAAGAGTAGAGATAATAATTAAGAAGTTCAAAAACATTACATGGTGTGATTGAAGTAGTTGATCAGACTAAATCAAGAAGTGATACACAGAAGATCAACACAAGAAGATCAGGCAGTCCAACTGCAGATCTAAGTAGTTGGAGAGAGAGAGCTCCAACCAAGGATTCAGTCTTTGGAACTAAGGCTGAGAAGAAGAATTCAGAGTCATCTGGATTTCAAGAAGCAGAGATCAAGGATCAACTACAGAAGATTCAGACTAATTCAGTTCTACTCAAGAAGCTTTGAAGAAAGCTAAGTCAGTTTGGATCAAGCTGAGTTCTTCCAAGAACTCTCCAAGAAACTCTCAACTCCTCTCATTCCTTCTGAGTTGTAGAGTTAGAATTTGTAATTTCTATTATAACTTGTAAGATCCATTGGATCTGAGTGATTGTAAGCCTATTTTATAAAGGCTGAGGGTAGGGCTTGGTGCCTGAGTGTAGGAGTTGAAGAACTCTGAGTGTAGGCCGTTGATTGGCTGAGTGTAGGCCTGGGTGGCTGAGTGTAGGCCTTTTGGCTGAGTGTAAGGCTTTGGGCCTGAGGTAGGAACCTTGTTGGGTTCTGAGCTAGTGGAGAAGTTTGGCCGAATCTAGTACACTGCTAGATAGGCGAAGGGGGAAAGTGGATGTACCCAAAGATTGGGGAACCACTATAAAATTAGTGTGTCTGCTGTGCTGTGCTGTGTTGTGGCTTTTCTGTGTGATTTCTGAAATTGCTGTTAACTGAAATAATCTGTGATAAACTGTTGTGCTGTCAAACAAAAGTTAAAAAAGGTTTAGGTCACCTATTCACCCCCCCCCCCCCCTCTAGGTGTTTAGGTACCATATCTTTCAAGTGGTATCAGAGGGAGGTTGCTCAAAATCAGGACTAACTGTCTGAGGAGATCCAGTTTGGCAGATTCAGTTAAGTCAGGAAACAGGAAACAGTTTCAAGAAAATCAAGAACATGGGTTCTTCAGAGAATCATAAGGAGTTGGGTTCAATGAAACTACCTATATGCAGAAAAGAGATCTTTGGGATCTGGAAAGAGAGGGTTAGGCTGTTTATGGAAGCCTCTGACCCTAGAATATACATCACAGTCAAAGAAGGGCCATATGTGCCTATGAAGATTTCAGTTTTGGATGCAAATCAGAGGACTCCAAAGGATTTCTCTGAAATGACCAAGGATGAGATTGTCCTAGCAACTATGGACAAAAGGGCACAGAACATTATAGTCAGTGCAATTGATGATGCCACCTTCCAGAACCTTATTCACTGTAAAACTGCAAAAGAAATGTGGGATACCCTCATTGTCTACATGGAAGGTTCTGAAGAAGTAAGGCAAGATAGGAAGTCCTTGCTTAATCAAGAATATGAGAGTTTTAGGCAAGGAAGAGGAGATAGCATCACTGAATGCTATAAGAAATTTTATAGAATTGTAAATGAACTCATGTCATATGGAAGAGAGTTCACAAACTATGAGTTGAATGACAAATTCTTAAGGTCCCTAACCAAAGACTGGGACACCAAGATTTGTGCCATCAGAGAAATGGCAAAGTTGGGAGAAATTCCTCCTCCCACACTTTTTGGCAAGTTGTTATCCTATGAGATGCAATTGTCAGTAAGAAAAGAAGAAGAAAAGTCAACAAGGACTGAATACAGAGAAAAGACTGTTGCCTTTAAGTCAGATGTACCTAGAAAGAGCAGGACCAAGTCATCAACTCCTCCTCCTGAGGTAGTTGAATCAGAATCTGAAGAATCTGAAAGTACAAAATCTACAAGCAGTGAAAGTGATGAAGACTTTGCTGCATTCACCAGACATTTTCAGAAGTTCCTTAAGAAGAAACAGTGGAGGTCTAGACCTTCATCTTCCAAAGGGAAAGAGGTTCAGTATCTGGAAAAGAAGCCTTCAAAGAAGGACAAGAAAAGGACCAAGACAAGTAAGGCAACTGGATCCAAGATAATTTGTTACTGCTGCAATAGACAGGGCCATGTTATTGCAGACTGTCCTGAAAGAAGGAAGGAATCCAGTGACAAGAAGAAAACACACTTCAAAGGAAAGAAGGAGAAGTCCTTTGTTGCAAAGAATGAGAAGACTCTTTCAGATATGTCTTCTTCAGACACAGAGACAGATGCTGAAGCCTATATTGGGCTATTTGCTGAAGAAGAAGAAGAGTTCATGCAGATCATGGAATCTATCTATGAGCAAGAAGACTATCAAAGCCAAGGACTGATGGCTTTGACTGAAAGTACCAAAAACCTGGAGCAGCCAGGACCCAGTCAGGTACAAGGCTTAACTCAAAGTTCTGATTCCAGTTCAAGTTCAGAGTCAGAGTATTCTTCATCAAGTGATGAGAATATGTCTGAGTCTGAGGGAGATATTCATCAACTCCTAGATGAATATCAAGTACTATTGCTAGCCTATAAGAAAAGCAAGACCCTAGCCAAAAATTTGGCCAAGGAAATTGCTGATCTCAAGACAGCTGCAATAGATTATGAGAAGAATTATGATCAAAAACTAAATGAAGTGGCCAGGCTGAAACACATTACTGTGATTCAGATGGGTACCATTACATTTAAGAATGATCAAATTAAGAAACTGGAGATTAATCTTCAGAAGGAGAAAGAGCTAGTAGCTAGCTTTTCAAAACCTAAATCAGTGCTACCCTTGATTGATGATTTTGTTCATCATAAAGGAAAGACTGGACTGGGATTTGTTAACCCAGTTTGGACTGTTCAGAATCAGTCCAAGTCCAAGGGCAAAGCCCCAACATTCACTAAGACAGCCAAGTCTGTACCTAAGCAAAGGTACAACAAATTTGAATGTTGGTGCTGTGGCAAAGTTGGCCACTTTGCTTTGGACTGTTGGCACAATGTTAGTGCCAAAGGTAGTAACAAGATACCTGGTGGAAAGCCAGCAGGTAGCTATGTCAATTTGCAAACTAACAATCACCAAGGACCCAAGTTTACTTTGGGTTCTAAGGTTCATTAATTTGTTTTGCAGGAGAATCCAAGTGACCATACCCCTACTTGGTACTTGGATAGTGGATGTTCCAGACACATGACTGGAACTAGGGGACTACTGAAGGACTACATCCCTATCAAGAATGGTCCAAAGGTGACCTTTGGTGGTTCAGAAAAAGGAATCATCAAAGGGTTTGGTAACATATCTTCTAACTTAGTTACCATTACTCAAGTGGCTTATGTTAAAGGTTTGAAACATAACCTCATTAGTATAAGTCAATTAAGTGATGTAGGGTATGACATCTCATTTGTTAAAAATGGTTGTCATATCAAGAGGTCTAGTGATCAAAAGATCATTTTGACAGGTTATAGGAAGAGAAATGTCTATTGTTTAGACATTATGGTTGAGAACAATAGTTCTCCAGTTTGTCTTGTAGCTGATGAGACAGTCTCTCAATGTGTCAAGTGGCACAAGAGGCTTGCTCATCTAAATTACAAGACTATTGGCAAACTCTTTAGTAAAGAGTTAGTGAGGAATGGTCCTCAAGTTAAGTGTGTCAAAGATGGCATTTGCTCAGCTTGTCAAAAGGGCAAGCAGACTAAATCCACCTTTAGAAGCATTGACAACAAGGATGCTGTGAGATGTTTATATCTCTTGCATATGGATCTATTTGGTCCAATGCCAGTTCACAGCTTAGGTAGGAAGGTCTACACCTTTGTAGTTGTTGATGACTACTCAAGGTTTTCCTGGGTGTTCTTCTTAAAGCAGAAATCTGAAACACCTAGTGTCTTCCACAGTTTTGTTAAGCAAATTCAGAATGAATTGAACTGTACAGTGGTCAAAATTAGAAGTGACCATGGTACAGAGTTTCAATCTGAAAGCATGACAAAACTATGTGAAGACTATGGGATATTTCAAGAATTCTCTTCACCAAGAACACCTCAGCAAAATGGCATTGCTGAAAGGAAAAATAGAACCTTGATAGAAGCTGGTAGAACTCTATTAAGTGATTCTTCACTACCAGAATATTTCTGGGCTGAAGCAGTAAACACTGCATGCCATGTGATAAATAGAGCTACCATAACTAAAAGGTTAAACAAGACCCCCTATGAAGTAGTGAAAGGCAGGAAACCAAACCTATCCTATTTCAGGATTTTTGGTTGTAAATGCTTTATACTTAACAATGGGAAGACTCACTTAACTAAGTTTGCTGCCAAATCCCAAGAGGGAGTGTTTGTTGGGTACAGCAGTAATAGTAAGTCTTATAGAGTCTACAACTTGACTACACAAGTTGTAGAGGAGTCTGTGCATGTAGTTTTTGATGAGACACTTCTTATTAACAATGAGTTGTCTAGTAGTGTGTGCAGCCCCACAGGTCTTTCTAAGAAGATGGACAAGCTAACCATAGAAGATGTACCTGCTGCAAGACAGCAAGTAGAAGAAGATGGCTTATGTCCAGGGGGAGAACTACATGTACCAGGAGCTGAAGAAGTTCAAGGAACTCAGCATGATGAAGATGATGAAGAAGTACAACCAGAAGTAAGGATGCCTCCAGCCAACAGGCATCTAAGAGATCATCCAGTGGAGCTGATCATTGGAGATCCAAGACAAGGTGTTCAGACAAGGAGCAGAAATCAGAATGCTGCAATATATTCAAGTTTTCTGTCTCAAATAGAACCAAAGAAATTTGAAGAAGCAATACAAGATCCACAGTGGACTGAAGCTATGCAGGAAGAGCTAAACCAGTTCAAGAGGTGCAAGGTTTGGGACTTAGTTCCTAAGCCTAAAGATCACAATGTGATAGGAACAAAATGGATCTACAGAAACAAGTTAGATGAACAAGGAGTCATCATTAAGAATAAGGCAAGATTGGTTGCAAAAGGATATAGGCAAGAAGAAGGTATTGATTTTGATCAAACCTTTGCTCCAGTAGCCAGACTGGAAGCCATAAGGATGTTCTTGGCCTATGCAACCTACCAAGGATTCAAAGTATACCAAATGGATGTGAAGTCAGCATTCCTTAATGGTAATTTAAAAGAAGAAGTATATGTGGAGCAGCCCTCAGGTTTTGTTGATCCTACTTTTCCACATTATGTCTATAGACTTAGGAAAGCATTGTATGGGTTAAAGCAAGCTCCTAGAGCTTGGTATGAAACCCTATCTAGTTTCCTCATTGAGAACAAGTTCACAAGGGGGAAAATAGATAAGACTCTATTCCTTAGGGAATCTAGAGGCAAAGTAATACTTGTCCAAATATATGTAGATGACATTATATTTGGGTCTACTGAAAGTAGCCTTTGCAAAAAGTTTGCAAAGCTTATGCAGAGTCAATTTGAAATGAGTAGTATGGGAGAACTGAAGTTTTTCTTGGGTCTCCAAGTTAAACAGACTGAAAGTGGTCTTTCCATATGTCAGTCTAAGTTCACCCTAGAACTCATAAGGAAATATGGTATGGATTCCTCCAGTACCATGAAGACTCCTATGGGGTCAAGTATGTCTCTAAGCAAGGATGATGCAGGGAAACCTGTAGATGAAACCTTGTATAGAGGGATAGTTGGCTCCTTACTATACTTGACTGCAAGTAGGCCTGACATTATGTATGCTACATGTGTTTGTGCCAGGTATCAAGCCTGCCCCAAAGAGTCTCACTTGACTGCAGTCAAGAGAATCTTGAGATATCTAAAGGGCACACCTTATCTAGGCCTCTGGTACCCTAGGAATGGAGATTTTGATCTAACAGGCTATTCAGATGCAGACTTTGCAGGATGCAAGGAAGATAGAAAAAGCACAACTGGATCCTGTCAATTCCTAGGTGGAAGACTTATCTCTTGGAGTAGTAAGAAGCAAACCAGTGTGGCCATCTCCACAGCTGAGTCAGAGTATATAGCTGCAGGAAGTTGCTGTGCTCAACTTCTATGGATTCAACATCAGCTAGAAGACTATGGATGTCAGGTAAGTAGAACTCCACTTTATTGTGATTCTACTAGTGCTATTTCCATAGCTAATAATCCTGTATCTCATAGTAGAACTAAACATATTGAGATAAAATATCACTTTCTTAGGGAGCATGTAGAAAGAAATGATATTGCACTTGAATATGTTAAAACAGATAATCAGATAGCTGATATGTTCACTAAGCCCTTAGATGAAGCTAAGTTTAATAAGTTCAAAATTGAACTAGGTATGATAAACTTAGACTAAGTATACAGAACAAAAATTGGCTAAGTAAAAAGGTGTCGACACATAGACAAGTCTATGTCGACACAGAATAGTAAGTGTCGACACTTCAGAAAAATGGTGTCGACACATCTAGGAAGTTAGTGTCGACACTTCAGAATGTTAGTGTCGACACATGTCGAGTAGGTGTCGACACATCCACTAAGGTGTCGACACTTAAGTTTTACTCAGAATTTTTCTAAGTAAAGTCTCGACACATGTCGAGTATAGTGGTGTCGACACTTAACCAAGTGTCGACACATAGAATCTGTTAACTAAATTTGTGTCGACACATGTGTGTCGAGACATTATAGGTCAGTGTCGACACTTATTGACAGTGTCGACACATCATTAGAAATTCCTCCCGCCTGTTCGTCTTCAAACAGGAAAGGTATAAATAGGGTTCTGTCTTGATTGTCGACACGCTTTCAAAGTTTCGAGACCTAAACTCTTGTGTCGACATTTCTCTCTTCTCAAGACTAAATCTTCAAACCCTAATGGCTCCCAAGCTGGAAGAGAACGTCAACGAGGGCTATGAGCTCGTGCGAGGCGCATTTGACGACAGCGATCAGGAATTCAAATCGGTGATTACCCTAGTCAGCGATTCAGGACTGGAATTCTTGGTTTCAGAACCAACGAAAATCTGGAAGAAAGAAGTAATTGAATTTCTTACTCAAGCAACTGTGGACGACTCTGGATTCAGAATCAAGTCCAGGGTGCATGGCACCAAAGTCAAACTATCCCCCAAGTCTTTGAGAAAGGTACTTCAGCTACCTAAGATTCAAGAAGAAGAGGAGGTAACTGCTTCTAAGACCAGGGAAGCTCTTACTTGGTGTGGACTGGATTCACAGATGAAGGTGGGATCAGTCTTCAATAGGAAGGGGATGAACAATCAAGGCAAGTTCTTGTCAGAAGTAGTGGGCAAGGTAATTCTGTGCAAACCAGGAGGGCATGACAGGGTGTCTGCCTCCATGTTTGAAGTGATGACCAGAATCATCTTCACTCTGAAGACTGATTGGTCAATGGTGGTTTTTGAGAAAGTGAAGGAAAGCCTGAAGAAGCCCAATCTGGGCAGGATTATAAGTCTCTACCTGGCTGGATCCATTCCAGAGGTAATGAGCACTGCTGCAGGAACAAAGATAAATCATATGAGGAGAATGGACTCCAGAATATTCTCAAGATGGGAAAGGGTGCTGGTGTCAAAGGACTTGGCCACCCCTGAGAAACAAACTTCTAAGACAGACTCTCCTCCCAGGAAGAAAAGGAAGACAGCTGCTGTGCCTCAAGAGTCCTCAAGCAGCTCAGGCAGTGAAGAACAGGTGGTCTTCACTCCTGAAAGTCCAGTAGATGTGACTGCAGCAAAGTCACCTGCTCCTCAGGAGCCAGCTGATATCCAGGGGGAGCCTCCAGCTGTAGAACATCCATCTACACTGGATAGTGAGCAGGCTACTCTCATCATTCAAGAGGTACTTGTTGATCTTAACACTTTGAATTTTTGTATAACAAATTCTGATTTGTCTGATGATCATCAGCAAAATCAGCCAGCAAACCCAGAACCAGATGTTGTTCTTCCAGACACATCTGTTGTGATACCTGATACAGTGGTTGAAGAACCAAGTACATCTCCTGCACAGTCTCCAGCAGAGTATACCATGGAAGATCTGTTTTTGAACTTAGATCAAGATGATTTTGATATGGAAAAAACTGCTGCTGATGCAGTGAAGGATGCTGTTGCTGAGGGGGAGACTTTGGATAGTCTAGAAGAGCCTATAAGGCTAGATTCTGAGAAGGCACAAGATGTGCATACTGAAAGACCATCCAGCCCTAAGGATAGGGTGGATATAGCAAGTACATCTGACTCTGAAGATGAGGAAGCTGAGCAAGCTAAGAAAAAGAAGTTCTTTGTATTCAAGAGGAGGAGCCAAAGCTATAAGAAGGCTCTACAAACAGTTGCTCAGCATTCACTAGTTCAACAAGCTCCATCCACTGATTATAGTGCTCTACTGCTTGCAATGCAAATCAAGATGGATGAACAAAGGAAAGCCTTAGAAACTTATGTTGATGAAGGGCACAAGGCACTGCAAACTGATCTAGGCCAGGAAATCAAGTCTATAAGGTTTGAAATGAACCTTAATAAAACAGCAATGACTGATTGTTTTACCAAGGGTGCTAATGCTGTGGTCTATCTAGCTAAACATCAAGAAGAAATTAAAGAGAAAGTGGATGATATAGCAGTCAAGCAAGGCTATGTGCTGGAGAATCAGTTGAGGATGAATGATAACTTGACTGCATCTCACAATGCAATTGTCACTGAAATTAAGAATAAGTCAGATGCACCTTCCACTTCCTCAGCTGCTGCCAAAGCTGATTTTGATAAGATATTTCAAGCAGAGATTGCTGCTGTTAAAACTGCCATAAAAGATTCCCAGAAGGTCATATCAGAACAGCTTACAAAGCTTAGACCTTTCTTTAAAGAGGGCATAAGATATTTGGATAGCCAAATCCGATTTTAGAAAGATGATGTAAGGGATCATATGGCTCAAGAAGTCATAAAGGGGGAGAGAGTGTTAGTCAAGGCCAGTTCTGAGCATGCAAAATGGATTTCAAATTCTATAAGGGCTACACTTGGATATCCTCCCCTGTGTGATGACAATGAAGTAGGTGAATCTGGTATTCAAGGAACATTTCTTGGAGGTGAGCAACAAGCAGTGGCTGATGTAATCTATCCACCTCCAAACTTTGAAATGATTCATGCTGATGTAAGCACTATGTATAGTCCAACTGCTGGCAAGCCAAATGTTATTCTGGAAAAGGTTGTTCAACCTATCACAGCTGCTATGCAAGAGGCATTGGATAAAGAAGAAGAAACTAGGCTGTCAAAGAAGAAGTTTAGGGAAATTGCTGAGCAAAAGCCAGATTTTGAACAATGGAGCCCTACTTCTAGAAACATAATTCTTACAGCCTGGAAAGCAGCCAAGGATAATGCACATGAGAGGAACAAGTGGTTCTCAGAGGCTGAATGGAGAAAGCATGAGATTAGACAAGAAGCCATTGTCCAACACAGAAGGAAGGCCAAGTTAGGAAAGCTACCTCCAACTGCTGTGGAGCCTAGCAAGTACTTTCCCAAGCCTTATCATTATTTTGAAAGGCAGAAGATCAAGGCAGATAAGCAAGATCTAAAAGGGAAGAAGACTGGTGAAGCTGAGCCTGCTGCTGCTGCTGCTGCTGCTGTGAAAGCTCAAGTTAAAGCTGGAAAAGGGATTGTTATCAAAGAACCTGATCAGCACTAGATTAGGGATTAACTTGATGCTTATTGTAATCTGTTAAGAGAAAAACATTGTAATACTTCATTGAAAATGTATAAGAAACATTATTGGAACAGTATATGATAAATACAGTTTGAATGTTCTGAAATATGTGTGTTTCTTAATTGTTCTGCAATGTTTAATAAGTATACATGTGTAGTTTATTACATGTTCAAGTTTTACCCTGTTGTCATTTATATGTTTTACATCATTTTGTAATTTTTAATTATGAGTGGTGTATATCATTGACTAAGGGTTATGACTTCTCCAAATAGGGGGAGATTGTTGGGTACATTGGTCAAATGTACCTGATTTGAAGAAGCCTCACCTAACTCAATGATATACATCAGAATGTATTTGATGTTTGTTTGAGTTATTTGTGCAGGTTAGGTATACACTGGACTGAAGCTGAAAATTTCTAAGTCCATGTGTCGACACCCAGAGGCAAAGTGTCGACACTTGAGAAAGCTTGTGTCGACACCCAGACAAGCAGTGTCGACACTTGGAGTCATTGTGTCGACACCAGGGAAGAAGAGTCGACACCAGTCAGAAAGTGTCGACACTTGGAGCTGTGTCGACACTCAGTGTAGAAGGATGCAGAAAAGCTGTGTCGACACTTAGCAGAAGTGTCGACACCTCGAAGAGCTGAGTCAACACCAGACAGTGTCGACATTTGGAGTTGTGTCGACACTCAGCATAATTCTGCAGAGACTAAGTACAAGTGTCGACACTCAACACAATGTGTCGACACTCAATCTAAAGAGTCAACATATGAAGAATGTGTCGACACTCAGCACAATGTGTCGACACACACTCAAAAGAGTCAACATATGAAGAATGTGTCGACACTCAGCATAATGTGTCGACACACACTCAAAGAAGTCAACACTTAAAGAATGTGTCGACACTCAGCACAATGTGTCGACACATAACCAGAAGACTCAACACTTGAAGATAGTGTCGACACAAGGAGCTGTGTCGACACTTAGCAAAGAACAGAAAACTTGTAAAATATTCTAAGTATAAGTGTCGACACTAATGGGATGTGTCGACACTCAGCTGAAGAATCAAGAATGAAGACTTGTGTCGACACCAAGAAGCAGTGTCGACACTTGACAGGTTCTACACATGAAGATGTGTCGACACAAAGGAGATGTGTCGACACTTAGAAGAATACAGAAAGAATGAAGTACAAGTGCTTGTGTCGACACTCAATTTCAGTGTCGACACATGCAGAAGAAACTGTGTCGAGACATACAAGGGAATGTGTCGACACCTTGTAGACTTGTGTCGACACTTACACAACATGTGTCGACACTTGGTCTATAAGTGTCGACACTTAAGAACAGAAAGTCTCGACACTAACTGACAGTTAGAGAATTTCAAGAAGTGACTGGTTGACATGACAGCTGCCAATCCAGCCGGTCTACAGCAACTGTCAGCAAAGTCAAAAGACTGTTATAAACCGGATCAGCCGGTTACCATGAAGGAAGCCTATAAATAGGCACCCACAGTCTACAGAAGAGTAGAGATAATAATTAAGAAGTTCAAAAACATTACATGGTGTGATTGAAGTAGTTGATCAGACTAAATCAAGAAGTGATACACAGAAGATCAACACAAGAAGATCAGGCAGTCCAACTGCAGATCTAAGTAGTTGGAGAGAGAGAGCTCCAACCAAGGATTCAGTCTTTGGAACTAAGGCTGAGAAGAAGAATTCAGAGTCATCTGGATTTCAAGAAGCAGAGATCAAGGATCAACTGCAGAAGATTCAGACTAATTCAGTTCTACTCAAGAAGCTTTGAAGAAAGCTAAGTCAGTTTGGATCAAGCTGAGTTCTTCCAAGAACTCTCCAAGAAACTCTCAACTCCTCTCATTCCTTCTGAGTTGTAGAGTTAGAATTTGTAATTTCTATTATAACTTGTAAGATCCATTGGATCTGAGTGATTGTAAGCCTATTTTATAAAGGCTGAGGGTAGGGCTTGGTGCCTGAGTGTAGGAGTTGAAGAACTCTGAGTGTAGGCCTTTGATTGGCTGAGTGTAGGCCTGGGTGGCTGAGTGTAGGCCTTTTGGCTGAGTGTAAGGCTTTGGGCCTGAGGTAGGAACCTTGTTGGGTTCTGAGCTAGTGGAGAAGTTTGGCCGAATCTAGTACACTGCTAGATAGGCGAAGGGGGAAAGTGGATGTACCCAAAGATTGGGGAACCACTATAAAATTAGTGTGTCTGCTGTGCTGTGCTGTGTTGTGGCTTTTCTGTGTGATTTCTGAAATTGCTGTTAACTGAAATAATCTGTGATAAACTGTTGTGCTGTCAAACAAAAGTTAAAAAAGGTTTAGATCACCTATTCACCCCCCCCTCTAGGTGTTTAGGTACCATATCTTTCACGGATCCACTGACAAAGCCTCTCGCGCAGAGAAAGCATGATGGTCATACAAGATCGATGGGTATACGATACCTAAATGATCAACTCTAGCGAGAATCTTGTGGATTGCATGTTATCTTGTATTTTGTTGGCTGTTTGTTCATATGATGAACTGTGTACCTAGTTTTTCTTTTATAATTAATGGCAAATTCTTTTATTATGTCCTTTTCTATATGATAGTTAAATGTTAACATAATAGATACCCTTAGAATGTTCGCTTCCATAGGACATCAAGTACGTGACTTGAATGTGAGAGCCTATGATTTATTTGAAGCTTCATTCTTTAAGGTCCCTGGTCGAGTATCATCATAGAAGCTAAGGGTGATGATGATACATGAAGGCTAGCACGTGTGTTGACTGATGACTGGTTCTCACAGGTCATGATATTGTGATATCAAGTCATCACGTGGGTACTTGTTAGTGAACAAGTTGTACTGGACAGACCCAACCTGAGACTACTCTGTGGATTGTCATCCAATAGTGTCACGAGTAGGTCTCAATTGACAATGGTGTTGTGGTCCTTTGACCTGAAGTCACAGCATTCATCAAGTGAGGAAGAGCGTGCTTTGATGCCATCTAAAGTCTTCCTTGAGAAAGGTTGATGATAAGGGTGGTTGTTGGGCATGTTACGAATCATTTGGGTGTTTGTGTGTGAGCAGATATGGGATTTGTCTTCCTGTATGACAGGAGTTGCATCCATGGGCCCCCTTGATGGAACTGGACTGAGAAATGCATGACCATGCTTGGTTGAGTCAATATGTGATATTGGACTCACCATTCTCTGAAAGTCCGTCCTGGATCAAGAAAACTTGGATTGAGCTATTACGAGGGTGACACGGTCCATGCCTCTAGTTCTTTCCGGATGTAAGGGACAAAGACAACGCTGATACATTGGTCATATAGGCTTATGAGTTATAAAATCTTATTGCTTGGGGAGCAATGATGCATTGCTAGATGCCGCTCATTGTTTGTGAGGTTTTTGTCTTGATACTTTCGAGATCAAGTGGGAGTCTGTTGGAGTCACCATGATGATCTGGAAGTGATCAAGCATGTAGTCTCACTGCCAACGCGATATGAGCCTGCAGGGTCGCACATAAGAGATGTGGAGAAGTTGGATGATTGACTGTGTTGGTAAAGGTTACCAATCACCGACCTGAATAGGGTTATGGGCAAAGTGTTGCCTTATAGGATCATCGGGTTGGGCAAAGGTTGCCTTGAAGGGCTGGTTAGGTTCGTCGTCCGAGGGTCAAAGACATTAGTCGAGAATGGTCTTCTGATTCCCGCCGATCGACGAGAATCACCTTGCTGATTCTCGCCGATCGACGAGAATCGTCGAGAATCAATTGTTGATTCTCGACGATCGACTACCTTGGCTATTGTCGTCGACCGCGCCTCGACGATCGTCGAGTATCATTATGTGTCGTCGAGCATGGCTCGACGATCGGTGAGAATCGTCGAGTATTGTACTCTGATTCTCGCCGATCCAATGTGATACTCGCCGAATGATTCTCACCGAACCTGCTCAGTGATTCTCGCCGATTGTCGCCGATTCTCACCGATTCATTCTCGCCGATTCTGAACCCTAGTTCTGGGTGGTCTGCGGATAGCGATTTTCTTGGGTTTATTTATACCTCTAGTATAAATATAACACTTAGGTTTTATCGGGGATTATCCTTTTTGGCTACTGTGCGAATCGAAACCCGACGGAAGCTGTTCCGCATCTCGCTTCGCCGATCCCGATCCCGCCGCCGGAAACTGTTCCGCCGCCGCGTTTGCTCCGTCGACCACCTTCTTTCCGGCGATCGTCGCTGGCGCTGCAATCCCTGGCGCGGACCTAGCAGTCCGTGGGAAAGCAAAGGTGCGGTCTTCTCCTTCCCGATCTTCCGTGCGACGGAGAGCTCGGCGTTCTCCCGCTCGTGTGGACTTCTGCAGAAACGTGGATACTATTCCACGTAGAACTCGCCACTAGCAAGCAGACGAAGTTTGGAGCTTCTCCGTTGAGTTGTGACTCAACGCCGCCGAGGTAATTTTTGCCTAGTTTTGCTAACTTCTTGATTCAACCGTCATGGCCCGATCCACATCTCTTTGGGTTTGTCTTGATGTTTTACTTTTCCGCTGCGTGCACAAGTGTTGTGCCAACCCCATAGAGAAACCCAACATCAAGTTCTTGGTGCCATTGCCGGGCAGCGAAACCGTTGTGTGCATTTTTCTTTTAAATCAAATTTGCAAGTGTTTGACGCTTTGATAGATTTTTCTTGTTGTATGACAGATCCTAACACCGGTAATAGGGGTGAAAATTTGGGAGCTAATCTTGAGACCGCACGAGCAAGGAGATCTCGCGTGCATGCTACTTCTGCTGAAGTTAGAATGGATGACTTGGGCCAAGTAGGAAATGGCCAAGGTGATAGAGTTGTTGATGGTCAGGAGGTGGTCCAACCTCGCGTTAGGACGATGCGCGATTTCACCACCCCGACTGCGGGAAGTGTTTATCCAGGCTTCGGACAAGCCATTGCCAACAACCATTTTGAGATAAAGCATGCGATTCTGAATATGATCAGAAATTATACGCAGTAATCTGGTTTGCCGAGTGAGGACCCGCAGCTCCATCTGGCGGAGTTCTCAGATATTTGCGGCACCTTCCGATATGTTGGAATTTCTAATGAGGTAGTTAAGCTGAAGCTATTCCCATTTTCGCTGAGGGACAGGGCTAAGACCTGGCTTCACATAATTGCCCCTGGGACCGCTACCATATCGGAGGCTCTGTCCTCTAAGTTTTTGGCCAAGTTCCACCCAGTGGACAAAATTGTTAATGCTCGAAGTGCTACGTTCCGGCAACTGGACCAAGAAATATTGTCTGAGGCGTTGGAGCATTTCACTGACCTGTAGTGTTATTGTCCCCAACACGGTTGCGAGCAATGGAATCTTGTAGAGATATTCTATTTTGTTGTCGAGCCAAACTACCGGGCTATGACCGACGCAGCAACCGGCGGTACAATTATGAACCTTTCTCCTGAAGATGCTTTGGGGCTTCTTCGAGACACGGCCTCCCATAGCACATACTAGACTGCGGGAAGAAATTCCCCTAGGGGGCAAAAAATCTATTTGATGTGAATGCGGTGATGCAGCAAGCCAAAGCAAGCTACCCTATGATGGATGGAAGAAGGATGCTGAATAGATCGACTAATCCTACTACTCCGGTTGGGGGCATATCATGCCAGGGATGTGGAAATCACGACCACCACGCTTTTGAAAGACCAGCTGGAGAGTCATTTGCGGAACCGTCAGGTATAACCTTTGATGAAAGTTCTAATTTTATAAATAGTCAAAACTGCATTGTGCCCTACAATAATGCGTATAACCCAAATGCGAGAAATCATCCGGATTTCTCATGGAATCAAAATGCCCGAGGTCAAAGATTGCAGGGAGGCCAGCATCAATATGATGCTCAAGCCTCCAATAGTCAACCGCGACCGCCGCGACCGGGTTATAATCAGAGCGGGCAAGGGGACGTAGGAGTGCTCTAGAAGAAATGATGGAAAAGTTTGTTGAGATGGCCCAGTCTAACATGGCCACTCAAACTGCCTCTATGAGGAACTTAGAGACACAGCTGGGGCAACTTGTAAATGTGTTCTACGAGTGTACTCACGGCGCACTCCCAAGTGACAAGGAAAAGAATCACCGTGAGCAAGGGAAGAGTGCTGGGGAGGTAGATGAGTGTAGTATTAATGAAGTGGCTGTCAAGTGTGAGATTAACAAAATTTAGAAGGTAGCCCTTTGCGATTCATGTTCGTCGTGCAATTTTCTTGCTCTACAAGATATTGAGAAGCTTAATTTAAATGTCCAAACTAATATCCAGTAATCGCTTGTGCTAGCTGATGGGTCAGTGGTTAAAAGTGTAACACCCCAAAAATCGTAATCGAACCGGTCGCGTGCAAATGAATTTTTGGTGCCTTAATAGGGGTACACGGCCTGGGACACGGGCATGTCCAAGGCCGTGTCTTTCTCTGTGTTAGATGACTGTGTCCAGAAATGGACACGGCAGGAAACACGACAGCGACACGCACGTGTCAAGCATAATACGGGCGTGCGCATACCCGTATCACCACCCATGTTATCAAGAGACATGTCAGTTGGCGTGGAGGTTAACTGTGATACGCCCCTAGGATACGGGCGTCTCAGGACACAACACTGGCGTGTCAGGTTGAGATACGGTCGTGTCTTGACCCGTGTCCTTTACTATGCTCGACGATTATGCCTGGATCGGGGCACACGGCCTGGGACATGGCCGTGTGCAAGGCCGTGTTTGGCACATGATTGAGGAATTTTGTGCAGATCTGAGCCGTTCGTATTCTTTAAATAAGATCTGACGGCCCAGGTGTGTTCCTGCTTTGTTAAGGCCGGGAATGGAGGATTAGTTCTTCATTTTCTCTTAAACCTTCTCTTTCTAAGGAGTTAGAGAGAGGAGAGAGCAAGGAAGATGGAAGAGGAGTATTCCGGCCACCGGTAGAGCATCAGAGCACTGAATCGAGAACCGAGACCGAATCCACGGAGGAAATTCCCTTGCGAAACTTTTCATCTGTATAGATTCCCATGGCGCAAAAGCGAACTACAAGGGTAACGATTCTCTACTTGAGGATGTGAAGCTCTCCTTCTTTTGCATAAGGAAACTCGCTCCCGTGAGTGTGCGGTGTTCCTTGGGGTTGACGTGAATAGTCCCCCTTGTGTTGTCTATAGAGTCCGGAACCGAAGTACGGACATAGTAATTATGTGTGAAGCCTACCCGGACGTGTTGGTTTGGATTGGTGATGTTTCATATTTTATGGTTTGCCGGAGAAGACTCCGTGCTTTGTGTTTTTGGGTTTCTACACGGTAGATTGCATCAAGGATCCTTGGGGATTAACTCCAAGGCGCACCCGAAAAACCGAGCGGAAACGTTGTTCTGCTAAGTTGGCGGCCGGGGAGCCAGCCTCGAACATAACTGGGTTTTGTGATGTTTGGAAATATTTTGGGATCCGAGAGAAGCTTGGCCCGTGCGTACGTCTTAAAGTGACTATGTGGTGTGAGCAACAGGCAAGTAGAATTGAACCTGGGCTATGTGGTACAGTGCGAGAGACAAAAGAGGGACTGGCTATTGGCAAAGTCGGGAGTCTTAGACATTGGTCAGAAAGACTAAAAATTCTCACGATGTTGCCATCCCGGGGTTGGTGGTGAAGCCACGGAATTCTCCGGATTCACAGATAATGTGCCCTGAGTGCACGGGGTGTTTGGCAGTGCGAGCCTACACCTGTGGCGAAGTATGTTTGTACTTTACTGTTTAGCTGGGCTAATGAAATGCAGGGAAGGAGCACCGCTGTCCCGAGTAAGGGGCGGGGTCTTTAAAATTTGGTCGGCTTTGGTTGACTGTTACTTTGTTTGCCACCGTGCGGTGGAATGTTTCTTGCAGGTGCTGCGGGGCCAAGTACCAAATAGCAGGCTGAAGCCCATGTTGCTGAGCTGGCCCTCGAAGGCCAAAGCGAATTATTGTTTTTATTTCAGTCATGTGTGGCCGGCCTGCGAGCCGATATATGTAAAACATTAATTTGTTAAGTAAACTCTTATAAGGCCATATGACCAAGTACTTTTAGTGTATTTGTTATTTCATTCCTGTGGTAGTATGTGGACATTCATGATAGTTGTTATTCAATTATGGGT
Source organism: Platanthera guangdongensis (assembly GCA_039583875.1). NCBI lineage: Eukaryota > Viridiplantae > Streptophyta > Magnoliopsida > Asparagales > Orchidaceae > Platanthera > Platanthera guangdongensis. The sequence goes on along the minus strand of CM077152.1, from coordinate 165,382,168 downwards.
TCTTTCCAACTATTTAAAAGCTTCCGTTAGAATGCTCTGTGTTAGAGCGAGTAGTTATGGTTGGATTTTTGATATTCTTATAAAACCCTTCCTACCGTCCGTAGTATATGGCGCCGGGTTCCAGCTGTTCATTCTGTTATATGCCATTCGATAGATGGGGGTGTTACAATTTGGTATCAGAGGTCAAGTGTTGGTCTCCTTTATTTGAATTTGTGGGCGAATTCTTTTAAGGGGAGGTGAGCACATGTATGTGCGTCATCGTTATAACATAAAAGAACCCATGAATGTCCACTTAGGAATGAAAAATACACTTGTTTTGAGGAACCTGAGTGTTCCAATGATTGCTTTTAGCAACCTATTTGTCGCCTAATCAAGCGTTTATGCTATTATAGGCAGCTAGGAGAGGTGCTGGGAAATCGGAACGTCCGCGATGGGCAGAAAGTAGTGCACCGAATGACGTGCCTATAACACCTCCTTCCGGAGAAACCATCTGATTGGTGGCTGAAGTAGTCTTTGCTATGATAAATGCCCAACCTGCATGGCAAATGCACCATGCACCACCTGTTAATGAGCAAGAACCGATTAGGGTGGTAGAGGCGGTAGTTGTAGAATGCATGGCAGTTGATCAATTAGCACCAAGGAAGGCTATGGAGAAGCAGCTCAAGAATGTAATGAGCTTCAATCCTCCGATGTTCGACGGGATGGGAACACGAACTCAAGCTGAGGATTGGCTCTCTACGATAAAGAGAGTCTTGAGGACCACGTTAACTGAGGAGTGGCAGAAGACCACCGTAGCGACCTTCCTATTGGCTGGTGAGGCGATGCTGTGGTGGGACGAGTTGGAGGTTCACCTCTTAGTGGGAAGGCAACTTGCAGATGTGCCTATGGAGTAATTCTCTTAGTTATTCTTGGCCGAATATCTATCATCTGCTCAGATCCTTAAGATGGAGAATCAATACCTTGGTTTGACTTAGGGAGACAAAAGCGTGGATGAGTATCTCCACGAGTTTATACGGTTGGGTCGTTATGCTGGTGCTACATTTACTGAGGAGGAACGGAAGACCAACCGATTTTATGAGGGTGTACATGGTGACCTACAGCTACTCCTTGCTGGGCCTAAGGCGCAGGGTTTCCTAGCCTTGGTCAATTCGGCCCGGTCATTGGAAAAGGTTGTGAAGAAAGTGCAAGAGAAGAAGGACACAGGGGAAAAGAAGTCAGAGTTCAAAGTGCCGAATACAAAGTCGGGTTCCCGCAGATGGAACAAGAAGCCGAAGACTTCGAGCTCAGTCCCTTCGTATGGTGCGATGGGGGCAACCACAAGTCGAGTCCCAGGAGCTTGCTACAACTGTGGAAAGATGGGGCAATTTGCTCGTGAATTTTGGAGCGGACGTGCAAGGTCCGAGAGGAAGCTTGGAGCAAAATATGAAGAAAAAGGGAAGGTGGTGGAGTCAACTGTGTCCCACCATGCTCCAGCCCAACCTAGAGTATATAATCTTGGTCTGCAAGAGGCCATAAAACAAGCTGACGTGGTGACAGGTATGAGTTAAGTTATAGCAGTTTAACTTTATGTAGTTGAAACCTTTTTATATGTTAGCTTATAAAAGTCGGCGGTAGGCTTTGTGTTGATTTTCGATTGTCCAGCGAGAGCCCTGTTTGATACGGGAGCTTCGCATTCCTTCTTGTCCGAAAGATTCGTATCTCGCATCGGAGTCCCTTCCTCGATGGCAAAAGACAAGTTGGATATGTTGTTCCCCAATGGGTGCTCAATGCGTGCGGATAGAATCGGTGTGGTAAAGATACAAATTGGCGACTACGACTTTGACTTGCAAGCGTCGGTACTGCCGTTGGTGAAGATCGACATAATCTTTCGTATGGACTGGCTCTCGGAGCAGCGAGCTTGCATTGATTGCAACCGAAAGGAGGTTAAGTTGGGACTAAATACTGATCGGGAGACTACGTTTGCGGGCATGAATGGGTCGAGTAAGATTTTGATGTCGGCCCTTCAGGTGATCAAGGCAGTTCGGTCTGGGGTAGAGCTCTTTGTCACATTAGTGCAGGCTTCAACGCCTAGGCCAAGTCTGTGTAGTATTCCAGTTGTGTCTAAGTATCCTGATGTGTTCCCAGATGATCTCCCACTAGCCCCTCCTCAGCGGGAGATTGATTTTACTATTGAGCTGGTGTCGGGTGCCAAACATGTGTCACGCTCTCTGTATTGGATAGCGCCAAGAGAGATGGAGGAGTTGAAGGTGCAACTGCAAGAGTTGTTGGAGCAAGGGTATGTGCATCAAAGTTCGTCGCCTTGGAGCGCACCGGTCCTCTTCGTTAAGAAGAAGGATGGAAGTTTGTGACTCTGTATCGACTATCGGAAGTTGAACAAGCTTACGGAAAAGAATAAGTATCCGATCCCAAGGATTGACGATCTATTTGATCAGTTGGTCGGGTCAACAGTATATTCGAAGTTAGATCTGAAATCCGGCTACTACCAATTAAGGATAAGGGAAAGTGACATCCCAAAGACAGCGTTCAACACGAAGTTTAGGCATTACGAGTTCACGGTCATGCCGTTTGGGTTGACCAATACGGCATCCGTGTTTCTGGATCTGATCAAGAGGATGTTAAGAGAGTACCTAGACCGTTTCATGATAGTATTTATCGATGATATCTTGGGGTACTCGCAGTGTGAGGATGATCACTACAAGCATCTACATATGGTGTTGGAGATGTTGAGAAGGAATCAGTTGTATGCTAAGTTCTCCAATTGTGAGTTCTGGTTATTCTCAGTAGCGTTCCTTGGTCATATTATTAGTAGAGAAGGGATAGCGGTGGATCCGACGAAGATAGTGGCGATACGGGAGTGACATGTATTGACTATATTGGCGGAAGTCCGGAGCTTTCTAGGGCTTGTCGGCTACTATAGGCTATTCATAGAGAAATTCTCGCGGATAGCGCTACCACTCACCACGTTGACAAGGAAGTATCAAAAGTTTGTGTGGTCGCTGGAGTGCGAGCAGGCTTTTGAAGAATTGAAGAGGCGGTTGACCACGGAGCCTATTTTATCTCCGCCGAGTCGGACCGAAGGGTTTGAAATCTATAGTGATGCTTCGAGCAGTGTTTTGGGTTATGTTCTTCTACATCATGGGAGCGTGATAGCCTATGGTTCACGATAATTGAATGTTCACAAGAGGAATTATCCGGTTCATGACATAGAGTTAGCGGCTGTGATATTTGCTCTAAAGCTGTGGAGGCACTACTTGTACGGTGTGAAGATCAATATCTACACTGATCATAAGAGCCTGAAGTACTTGTTAGATCAGAAGGACCTGAACATGAGGCAGCGGAGGTGGATGGAGTTCCTGGGGGACTACACCTTCGAGTTACATTATGTGCCTGGGAAAAGAAATGCAGTGGCAGATGCATTGAGTTGCAGGGCACCTGCGCAGGCCAGCTGGTTATCGGTACATGATGAGAGTTTGGTCCGTGATCTGGAGGCATTAGAGATCTCCTGCGTCGACACACAGATTAGTGCCGAGGAAAAATTGTATTGGACAGAGGTGCAGTATGACCTAGCTGATAGGGTTCGGCGGGCTTTGGTTCAGGATAGCAGCATGAAGCAGATCTTAGATGAATCTTTGGATGGGTCAAATTCCCAATTTATTGTTGAGGATGGACTGCTAAGGAGGGATGGTCGTCTATGCATCCCTAGTGCGGATAACCTTCGGGAGGAGTTGATGTACGGGGCTCATCATACAAAGTACTCAATCCACCCGGGGAGCACGAAGATGTATAAAGACATGAGGAATTTGTTCTGGAGGCTAGGATTAAAGAAAGATGTAGCACTTTATGTGGCGAAGTGCAAACATGTGCCTTGGTGAAGGCGGAGTGCCAGAAACCTGAAGGATTCTTGAAGTCCTTACCTATTACGGAGTGGAAGTTCGACGATATTTCTATGGATTTTGTGCATGGTTTGTCAATGTTGTAGAGGGGAAACAACGCCATATGGGTGGTCGTAGATTGATTGACAAAGTGTGGCACTTCATCCCGAATAGGAAGGAATATCCAGTGGAAAAGTTAGCCAAACTCTATGTCGAAAATATTGTTCGATTGCATGGTGTGCCCCGCAGTATTGTTAGTGACCAAGATGGACGCTTCACGTCGAATTACTGGAGGCTGGTGCATAGTCTGTTGCGAACTAAGTTGAGTTTCAGCACAACCTTTCATCTACAGACGGATGGTCAGACCGAGAGGGTCAATAGGACGATGGAGGACATGCTTCACATGTGTGTCCTGGATTTCGGAAAGCAGTGGGAAGATCACTTGTACATGGTGTAGTTTGCATATAACAACAACTATCAAGCGAGTATTAGAATGGCGCCTTTCGAGGCCTTGTATGGGAGAAAGTGTCACACGCCGTTGTCTTGGTTAGAGACAGGAGAGTCGAAGTTATTTAAACGTCAAGCAGTTGAAGACGCCACTTCAATGATACGTACAATTCAGGAACGATTGAAGATCGCTCAGGATAGACAGGCAAAATACTATAACACTAAACATAGGAACGTGGAGTTCGGTGTTGGCGACTGGGTGTATTTGAAAATCAAGCCGTTTAAGGGTGTCTCGCGGGTTCGACGCTTGAATAAGTTGAGTCCGGGATACTTTGTACCATTTGAAATCATGGAGCGGGTTGGCAAAGTAGCATATTGATTGAAGCTGTCAGTGGACTTGAGTGGGCTACACGATGTGTTCCCCATATCGGTGTTGCGGAAGGCGGTGCAAGAGCCTTCGCAGGTCGTTGTGGTCGTTCAAGTGCCAGTTGATTACGGGTTGATGGCAAAGGTCAAGCCAGTGCACATTGAAGACTTTGAAGTCAAACGGCTCCACAACAAAGAAATCCGAATGATTAAAGTCCGTTGGGATAACTACGGATGTGAGGAGATTTCATGGGAGCGAGAGCAGACAATGTTGGAGGAATACCCCGAGTTATTCCACTCAGGTAACATTTAGATTTTGTGTACCTTTACATAATTTCGGGACAAAATTCTTTAAAGGGGGAGATTTGTAACACCCCAAAAATCGTAATCGAATCGGTAGCGTCCAAAGGAATTTTTGCTGCCTTAATAGGGGTACACGACCTGGGACACGGGTGTGTCCAAGGCCGTGTCTTTCTCTGTATTGGCCGGCTGTGTCTAGAAAAGGACACAGCAGGAAACACGGCAGCGACATGGGCATGTCAAGGGTGACACGGGCGTGTGCACACCCGTGTCACCACCCGTGTTTCCAAGAGTCGTGTCAGTTGGCATGACGATTTCCTGTGGCACACCCCTAGGATACGGGCATGTCAGGACACGATACGGGTGTGTTAGGTTGAGACACGTCCGTATCTTGACTCGTGTCCTTCTCTGTGCTCGACGATTGTGCCGGGATCGGGGCACACGGCCTGGGACATGGCCATGTGCAAGGCCGTGTTCGGCCCAGGATTGAGGAATTTTGGGCAGATCTGAGCCGTTCATTTTCTTTAAATAAGATCTGACAGCCCAGGTGTGTTCCTACTTTGTTAAGGCCGAGAATGGAGGATTATTTATTCATTTTCTCTTAAGCCTTCTCTTTCTAAGGAGTTTGAGAGAGAAGAGAGAAAGGAGGAAGGAAGAGGAGGATTCCAGCCGCCGGCGGAGCATCAAAGCACTGAATCGCTAACCGAGACCAGATCTGTGGAGGAAATTCCCTTGTGAAGCTTTTCATCAGGATAGATTCCCATTGCGCAAAAGCGAACTATAAGGGTAACGATTCTCTACTTGAGCATGTGAAGCTCTCCTTCTTTTGTATAAGGAAACCCGCTCCCGGAGTATGCGGTGAGTGTGAGGTGTTCCTTGGGGTTGACGTGAATAGTCCCCCTTATGTTGCATATAGAGTCCGGAACTAAAGTACGAACATAGGCATTGTGTGTGAAGCCTACCCGGACGTGTTGGTCCGGATCGGTGATGTTGCATATTGTATGGTTTGCCGGAGAAGACTCCGTGCTTTGTGTTTTCGGGTTTCTACATGGTAGATTGCAGCAGGGATCCTTGGGAATTAACTCCAAGGCACACCTGGAAAACTGAGCGGAAACGTTGTTCTGCTAACTTGGCGGCCGGGGAGCCAGCCTTGAACATAACTGGGTTATGTGATGTTTGGAAATATTTTTGGATGCGAGAGAAGCTTAGCCGATGCGTATGTCTTAAAGTGACTATGCGGTGTGAGAAACGAGCAAGTAGAATCGGACCTGGGTTATGTGGTTTGGTGCTAGAGACCCAAAGACGGACTGGCCGTTGGCATAGTCGGGAGTCTTAGACAATGGTTAGAAAGACTAAAAATGCTCACGATGTTGCCATCCCGGGGATGGTGGTGATGCCACGGAATTGACTGGATTCACCGATAATTTGTCCTGAGTGCACAAGGTGTTTGGTCATGTGAGCCTACACATGTAGTGAAGTATGCTTGTACTTTATTATTTAGCTGGGCTAATAAAATGCAGGGAAGGAGCACCACCATCACGAGTAAGGGGCAGGGTCGTTATAATTTGGTCGGCTTTGGCTGACTATTACTTTGTTTGCCACCGTGCGGTGGAATGTTGCTTGCAGGTGCTACGGAGCCGGGTACCAAATAGCGGGTTGAAGCCCATGTTGCTGAGCTGACCCTCGAAGGCCAAAGCGAATTGTTGTTTTTATTTCTGTCATGTGCGGCCGACCTGTGAGCCGATGTATGTAAAACATTAATTTGTTAAGTAAACTCTTGTAAGGCCATAATGCCAAGTACTTTGAGTGTATTTGTTATTTCATTTCTATGGTAGTTTGTGGACATTCATGATAGTTATTATTTAATTATGGATTCTTTCCAACTGTTTAAAAGCTTCCGCTAGAATACTTTGTCTTATGGCGAATAGTTATAGTTGGATTTTTTATATTCTTATATAACCCTTTCGACTATCCGTGGTATATGGCGTCGGGTTCCGGATGGACCTTCTTTTATATGCCATTCGAAAGATGCAGGTGTTACAAAAACTGACGGGGTGATTAAAGAGGTGGAGGTGAAACTTAACAGGGTTGTGGTTGTTACCGACTTACAGGTGTTGGGACACATAGGAAATGATTCAAAGCCTATTCTTGTGGTTCCATTCCTGAAAGCCAGTGAAGCGATGATATGCTTTAGCACATGCAGCATCACCTTGGCTTCTAAGGTTGATTTGTCGCTATCGCCTTCACTTCCCATTCTAATCCCGAGTGAATCTAAAAAACTGCTGGAATTAAATGTTTTATTATCTGATGATTTATCTAGAGCTGATGAGACAGATGTTGTGCTGAATAAGAAAGACTTGGATGTGCTGAATAAGAAACATTGCTAACAGAGAAGCGAAGGAGGAATTGTTTGACGTGAAACAAGTTGCTGAAGAAAAGGAACGGAGGCTGCGCATGGCTATTGGGACCGTGCAGGAAACACATTTAAAAACTTTGATTAAGGTAAATGAATGTTGTAAAACTGTTAAACAGATGACTTGAGCTGATCTTTCACATGCCGTGGGTGAGGAAAGGATACCCCCCGATGAGAACTGTAGGCATGTTGTTGATTTGGTTGGGGTGGATATACCACCCTGCCAATCCCCATATGTTAATTTGAAAAGAAAAGAACTTCTTATACGTAAGGCATCAGATTTTGCCTGCCGACGCGAGAAGGAAGAGGCTAGGGGTAGGGGAGACTCGCCTTCCCTGGGCCATAAAACCTTCACCTCGCCCTCATCTTGCGTGACTGGGGGGATCTATCATAAGTCAGCGTTCAGCTGAAGAGTATTGGATCTTCGGGGTCCCCTTTCTTTCTTTCTTGTTTTATTTATCTTCATGTTGTGTGTAACTTTGTATCTTTTTCATGCATTCTGAACTTATGCATTTAAACATAATCTATATAACTGTTAATACATGTATTTATTCCAATGTGACCCTCATTAACCCATCACTCTTCCCTTTTACTCTCTAGAGTAATCCACCCAAGCGACACGGTGATGGCGACCCGCATTAGTTTTCTTATGATTAAGCTTTGGAAACCAAAACTAAACCCCCTTTGCCACGTTAACACTAGCAGTCACTTTTCCAATAGCAAAACCACACTCCCTACTTGCACTCCTTATGAGATCGATATCCGGGGATTAAACTCCTCACTTTTATTACTTGACAGCGATCGGTACACTTGTCGAGAGTGCTTCACTATGCAACGTATGAGTCCAATTCCCAATTCTCCTTGGAAGACAGTCTTTTGAGAAAAGATGATCATTGTGCTTCCCGAATGTGGGTAAACTATGAGAGGAGTTGATGTATGAGGCACATTTCACGATATACTCAGTCCACCCAGGGATCACAAAGATGTACAAGTACAATAAAAATCTGTTCTGGTGGCTGAGTTTAAAGAAGGACATATCTCGTTACGTGGCGATGTGCCAGACTTGTGCCTTAGTAAAATCGGAATGTTATGTAACACCTCCCCTGTAATGACAATGTAATATGGGTCCGGCCGAGACCCCACAACTTACAGACGTCACATCTTAAGTAATATAAGATGATGTAAACTACCCAACTCAAAACTCAGATTAAACACAACGGAAACACGAGAACAAGACTAGAAGTTATCCACTAAACACATGAGTATCAACACGTCCTTGAGGCCTTACAACACTTTATTGTCCAAAACTCAAATAATAACATTAAGAGTCATCGTGCATAAGCACTCCTAGGCTACCTCGTCGTGGAAGTAGAAAACATAGAACATAAAGCATCACATTTCACAAAATAAAGCTACAACACATCTTCTAACACTTCATGAGGCTTAGGCTTTTTTGGAGGACGAGCTTGCTCCCACTTGCAATCCTTGCCCTATAAAAATTTGTTTGTAACTTGGGTCAGCAAAGGCTGACCTCAACCGTGTAACCAACATATCTCCTCCCGGCCGTCCCTACCGGAGCCTGGGGCACTCCACCACCCTGCATGTCAGCACATCGTATGCAGAAATACAAGTATATTTATAATAGTAAAACACGTTTCGATGTCTCATATAGTAAACACATTTTTATGTTGAGCATATAATAAAAAGGGGCCTACAATGCAGCATGTATGCAAACATGGGCTTCACCAAAGGCACCATAAAGCATATGCTTCTAACACATCATCAATCTGGTACATCCAATTTCCCCATCGGCGTTCAAGCCGCAAACACGAGAGTACTTCCAATTTCCTCATCTACGTTTAAGCCACAAACACATAGGTACTTCCAACTTTCCCAAAATGGCATATAAGCCGCCACACAGAACTATTGCCTTGGCCCCGCCTGCTCGTGGGTCTCAAACCCCGGGCTTGCCTGCAAGATATGACTTCTCACATCAGGATTCCACCACAAAACCAACCGATACTAAGAACCCTTGCTAGACCCAACCCGTCTGTGATGACCCAGGCTCGGCTACAATATCGGGACCAAGTTGTAACGCCCCGAATATTGTGTGCGAGTCGGTCGCGGAAAAAGGGTTTTTGGTGCCTGTAGGGGTACACGGCCTAGGACACGGGCGTGTCCAAGGCCGTGTCTGGCTGGTGATTTTTGGTCGTTTTCAACCCGAGAAGGACACGACCAGGAACACGGCCGGATGACACGGGCGTGTCCTCCAACACGGGAGTGTGCCAACCCGTGTCCCTACCCGTGTGCAGTAGGGTCGTGTCCGTTGCCGTGGCGGTTATGCGTGACACGCCCCCGAACACGGGCGTGTCGAGGAACCCGACACGGGCGTGTCAGGTGAGACACGGGTGTGTCATGTCCTGTGTGCGTCTCTCAATTCGACGATCGTGCCTGGATCGAGGCACACGGCCTGGGACACGGCCGTGTGCCAAGCCGTGTTCGGCCCAGGTCTGGAGGATTTTGTGCAGATCTGAGCTGTTCGTTTTCTTTAATTAAGATCTGACGGCCCAGATGAGATCCTGCTCTATTAAGGCCAGGAATAGGGGGGTTAATTCCTCATTTTCTCTCCAAAGCTTTCTCCTTCCAAAGTGAGAGAGAAGAGGAAGAAGAAGGAGGTTTCCGGCCGCCGGCGGAGCATCGGAGCACCATTTCGAAGTCTGAGAGCGGATCCGTGGAGGGAAGGTCGTTGCGAAGAGTTCTATCTGCGTAGTTTTTCCATGGCGCCAAAACGGACTACAAGGGTAACGATTCTCAACTTGAGCGTTTGAAGCTCTTTATTTTGCATAGGGAACCCCGCTCCCGCGAGTGTGCGGTGAGTGCGTGGTGTTCCTTGGGGTTGATGTGAATAGTCCCCCTTGTGTTGCATATAGAGCCCGGAATCGTAAGTACGACCATAGGCATTGTGTGTGAAGCCTACCGGACGTGTTTTGTCTGGATCGGTGATGTTGCATTTGATATGTTTTGCCGGAGAAGACTCCGTGCTTTGGGTTTTTCGGGTTTCTACGCGGTAGATTGCAGCAGGGATCCTTGGAGGTTAGCTTCAAGGCGCACCCGGAAAACTGAGCGGAAACGTGTTCTGCTAACTTGGCGGTCTCGGAACCGGCCTTTATCATAACTGGGTTATGAGATTGTTTTGGAAAATTTGGGATCCAAGAGAAGCTTGGCCCGCGCGTAGGACTTAAACTGTATATGCGGCGTGAGCAACGGGCAAGTGGAATTGGACCTAGGCTATGTGGTACGGTGCGAGAAATCCGAAGACGGGCACTGGCCGTAGGCATAGTCGGAGCCTTAGACGGTGGTCAGATAGGCTAAATTCTCTCATGTTGTAGCCATCCTGGGGGTGGTGGTGAATGCACTGATTTGTCAGGGTTCACCATGAATGTGCCCTGAGTGCACGGGGTGTTTGGCCGTGCGAGCCTACACCTGTGGCGAAATATAATTGCGATATATTATTTTTGGGTGGACTAATGCTATGCAGGGATAGAGCACCGCCGTCCCGAGTAAGGGGCGGGGTCGTTATAATTTGGTCGCCATTTAGCTGACCGTTGTCTTGTTTGCCATCGTGCGGTGGTATGTGCTTGCAGGTGCTGCGGAGCCGAGCGCCAAATAGCGGGCTAGAGCCCATGTTGCTGTGCTGGCCATAGAAGGCCGTAGAATAGTTGTTTTTTTACATTTGTCATGTGTGGCCGGCCTGCGAGCCGATGTATGTAAGACATGTTATATTTTATGAACATTTGTAAGGCCATAAGGCCATGTACCCGTTTCAATGTATTTGGGGTTTCATTCCTGTAGTTGTAGCTGTGGACATTCATATTTGATGGATTTATGTTTGGGTTCTTTCAACTTTAAAAACTTCCGCTAGAATGCTCTGTGATTAGGACGAGTAGTCTTTATTGGTTGGTTTGATTATTCATTTGGTAACCCTTCCGACTGTTTGTGGTATATGGCGTCGGGTTCCAGCTGGACCTTCTGTTATATGCCATGCGGCAGATGGGGGTGTTACACAAGTCCACCGAAGGAGACCCAACGGGACCCAGCTGGGATCGTACGAGCTTGTCCAAAGCTTGGTGTTCTCATAAGTTCCACAGAAGGGGACTTCTATCGTCGAGACACTCTCCATATGTGACTTTGCAACGTCACGGGCTATCCAGCTGACCACAGAGACAACCACGCCTTAGCACATCACAATCCCAAGCCTTTACCACTTCAATCCACAATTCGTATTTTACCATCCCCGTGCCCCCGCATGTACTCTAATTTCCACTCGGTCAGGTTCTACCTACATGCACTCACACGAAATAGGGGTAAATAATATCACAAACGACGTCTTGCCACTAACGGATTTCTACAAAATCATTAAGGCTCGCTATGCAACATCACCGAGTCGGACTAACGGTCTTGACTACGGCTTCACCCACAATGCCTAATCCACTAACGAAGTAGTTTTCTAATGCAATATCATTCAGGGGACGGACACAATCAACCCGGTGGCTCCTCTTGGACCATGGCAACCCGAATCGCTCTCATTTGAGAGATCTAGTGCCTAGATTGCTTGAATGAAAATAAGAAAATAGTAGATGCCATGCATGCATCCTAAAACTGAGAGGAGAAGTGTCATCACCTTACGAATCCTGTTTCTAGCCAAGAAACTCTTTTCTTTTATGGATGAAAATGAGTGCCTCTAAGTCCTCTCTACGGATCTGGCCTCAGAATGACGATCGGTGATATAATGCTCCGTCAATAGCGGAAGAAAGCTCTCTTCTTCCTCCCCCACCTATCTCTTCCAAACCCTAACTCTCACTTCCCAAATGAGAAAATGATGAGAAATAACTGTTCAGCCCTATATAAGCACTCGTTTTGGAGAGTCTTGGGCCTTAGGATCAAATCTTAAAAGAAATCTGACGGCTAACAAGCCAAATGACGGATCTGCTTCCGTCTGCTATCGCTAGGCATTAACGCTAACGTCGGGCGATAGCATCCAGAGACGCAAGGCAGAAAATAATACTGTGCCAACGTCGGCGATAAGGCTAACGCAACGCAGTAGCGTTTTTCTCAAGAACTCAACGTTTTCTCGAAAAATCAGCATTCGACGAACGGGGCCCTTCGTTCGACGTTCTATGAAACAGGGCTATCGCGGGGCGATAACTACTATCGACGGGCAATAATCCTCCAGCACTCGACGAATGGGCCTTTCGTTCGAAGTTCGACGAAATAAGGCCATCGCCGAGCGTTACATAACTAACGCCACACGATAGCATTCAACACTCCCAACGACTGGCCACTCGATGCTCTCAATGCCTAGTCACTCAAATTTTCTCAGCGTCTGCCCACTCAACGCTAAGGTACCCCTGGGCAATAAATACAATCGTCCGACGATAGCTTCCAAAGTCTCAAGTTCTAAAAACTGGGGTGTTACAACTCCCCCCCCCTTAAAATAATTTCGTCTTTTTTTGATTTTTTTGGTTTTTTCTAAATTTTTTTGATTTTTAGTGTATTTTGATAAATTATTTACAAGAATGAGGAGAGAAAGAATTGTTATTTACAAAGGAGATAGGGGGAAAGAGAATAAATTTTTTTTTTTTTTAAATAATGCACAAAGTAAAAACTCGAAGGTGGCCCGCAAATAAACTCTTATTTGGGTGGTTGGTTCGATGAGTCGCACGCCGTGGGCAAGCTAAAAAGCGAGCTTTTTTCAAAAAAGGAAGAGAAGAGGGGGAAAGGGAGATTTTTACAAAAAATAATTACAAAGTAAAAAGAAATCATTATTTTTTTTGAATTGTTTTTGATATTTTATATGTTTTTTGTGTGATTTTTTGTGTTTTATGATTTTTTTGAGTTTTTGATTGTAAAAACAGGAATTGTTTTTTTTTTTGAGTTTTTGATTTTTGTAATTTTTTGTACTTTTGATGATTTTTTTGTTGTGGCAGAATATAAAAGTGCAGAAGTGAAAAAAATAAGAAAAACACCCTCATACTTAAACCCAACATTGTCCCCAATGTTGCAATCTAAGTATGCGGAACGAATAATATACAAAATATAGTATATACAAAATGAAAAAGGGAGGGTAGAAGCTGCCCTGAAGACGAGTACGGGGTAGCTCGGGTTGAAACCCTGCATTATTTTAAAAGAAGAAGCAAAAATATAACAAAAAAACAAAAAAACAATTCGGCAAAAAGGTTGCGTGCGGTAGGGGGTGCAACTGCATGTGAGTCGAAGATGACGTCTTAGCTTATGAGTGCGATAAAAAAAACGACCGCCTAGTGCTCACAAAAGTGCGAAGCGTGCCGAATGAAAACAAAACAATTTAAAATAAATTAAATTAAAACCCCAAAATATATAGATTTTTTTTTAAAAATATATTATATATAATTTTTTGTGGTGTTTTTAAGTAGATTTTTTAATTTTTAGTTGTTTTTTTGGTTTTTATTTTTTTATGGTTTTAGTTTTTTAAGTGTTTTTGGAGAATTTTTTTGTTTTTTAGTTAGTTACAAAAATAAGGAAATTTTTTTTAAGTGTTTTGTTTTTCATTTTCTAGATTTTTTAGTTTTTCACTTTTATAGTTTTTTTCAAATTTTTAGTTTTTGTGGTTTTTTAATTTTTTTTGTGTTTTATAGGATTTTTATTTTTTTTGTTTTACAGTTTTTTAAATTTTTTTTGTTTTATAGGTTTTTTAATTTTTGTTGTTTTATAGGTTTTTAAATTTTTTTTTTTTATAATTTTGTAAGTTTTTTTTTGTTTTGTTTTATTATTATTATTATTATTATTATTATTAGTAAAAACAAAAAAAAATTGTTGTTATTATTAACCATTTTTTATATATATACAAGCAGTCGTCCACGGGGGACCCCGTGCGGGCAACATATGTCATGGGCGCGACATATGTCGTGGGGGCGACATTCGTTATAGGGGCGACATTCGTTATAGGGGCGACATTCATCGTGGGGGCGACATTCGTCGTGAGACGACATTTATAGCGGGGGTGACATGCGTCGTGGGGGAGACATGCGTCGTGTGGGCGACATTCGTCGTGGGGGCGACATTCGTCGTGGGGGCGACATTCGTCGTGGGGGAGACATTCGTCCTGGGGGCGATATTTGTCATGGGGATGACCTTTGTCATGGAGGCAACCTTTGTCATGGAGGCAACCTTTGTCATGCGGGTCCTCTGTGCAGGGCGACCTTTGTCATGGGGCAGCGACATTGGTCGGGGCAGCGACATTGGTCACGGCTCACGACTTTGGTTGGGGGCGGCGACATTGGTCAAGGGCGGCTACAATATTGATCGGGGGCGGAGACATTGGTCGTTGAGGACGACATTGGTCGAATGTGGAGACATTAGTTATGAGGGGCGACATTGGTCATGCAGGGCTACATTAATCGTGGATCAAGACATTGGTCATAGGGGGAGACACATGGATGACGACATTGGTCGTGGGGGCGTCATTGGTCGTGGGTGGTGACATTAGTCATAGGCGGCGACATTGGACATGGGCGTGGACCCAGTGCAAGGGCGACAACATTTGGTGGGGGCGGCGATATTAGGCAGAGTAGACAATATTAGGCTAGGGCGGCGACATTCTCCAGGGGAAGCCACAATCATGGATGGAGACAATATTTTGAGAAAATGTATGAAATTACCTCAAAATCAACAGATGCACAAATATCTTATTTCCAATCTGCTTCATTTCGGTTAAAAGGAATGACCACCAACATTATTGAGTAAACCCATAAAAATGGGTGTTTGTCGATCGAATGACTTCTTAAAACAAAAAAATAATAATAAGTCAATCTGTATAATAAATGATACCTTAAAATGCAACGCTCGGAAGTTGGTCTTAAACTCCAATATTTCAGAACTGCAACAGAATCGACCGAAGAGAATCCTAAATGTTTAAATCAACTGAATCTGCACAAAAAAATAAGAATTTTAATCAATACACTTACCTAAATAAAAGTCCCTCTGTAGTATTTTGTTCTATGTCACAACCCGTTGCAAAATACTAAAAAACGTATGTTGTGTTACGTCGCAATCTGTTGCATCTTCGAATGAGAATATAATTGTTTGGATATGGCGGTGATAGAGCTTGTACCTCTACTCCACCTTTCAATTTTAGAACCATATTATAAATGATGACACCAATATAAATATATATTATCGCGAAACAACTTCTGTGAAATAATTTAAAACATATTCATGAGGGTGAATCAGGATTCAAAATTCTAGTACATGTTTGAAAACAATAAGCATGATTTAAAAAAACTTCGAAAACAAAACTTAAGGTTGAATCAATATGCCCAATGTTAAAAATAAATTAAAACAAAAGAGTTTACAAACTGAAATTTGCTTTGAATCCCCTCATGAATCTTCAGTTTCATCATAGGAACCAACATCTGAGCATATGCAATAACTTCATGTTCATCATGTCTATATCATTTGGATTGTCATAAGGGAAATAATATTATGAATGAGCAATCATTAGGAATTCAGGTTATGATTGTTGTCCCAATCACAACACAAAACAGACACATCAGGAACTCAAAAATATTCACATACATGTGAAGTGGAATGAAAAGCTTAACTCATGTGGTAGATACACATTGAATTCTAAAGATAATATTATATATTGGTATGCAATCTTATGTCCATTACCTCCATCAATCGCATGCATTATTGATACTCATAGTCATGTGCTGCAACAGATGTCTGTTTGGCAATTGCAAGTTGTATTCGGATGTTTCTCCCAAAACTATGACATCATTCCCAAACATCAGCACATTTAGCCTCATTGCAAACAATAAGGTGACTTCTTTGATTAAACCTGAATGCAGTCTAAAACTGCACTGCAACAAACTGCAGTGCAGTCAAAAATAATTTACACTGCAAATCTAGTTCAATTGTTGTAGGAAAAAAAGAAGAATATGTAGAAAACTATGAACCTTCAATGATTAAATTACACAAATCATTGTGCATTGCTTCCTGTAAATAATGTGAGAACTAACTCAAAAAATTGAGAGCAATATGAGATTACCTTGATGATTGAGCTTCTTCAAGAGAAGAATAATATGGCTCGAGAAAATTAAAAAGGAGAAGTAAATATTGGAAGTTTCCCTTTTTCTTTAGCAACATTTTGGCAAACTTAATGAAAGTACAAAGAAGATCTGTATTCGACATCAAAAAATGAAGCCCAAGAAAATACTTTGTATTAATGAAATCCCCTAGATTTACATTGGTCTTAAAAGTTTGCAATAAATTTGGAGTTTTTCTTTTGGCACTGGCAAAATAGGAAGACAAAATAGGGCGAAACAGGAAGACAAAAGATGTTAGATAACAAAACAATGGGATAGTCCAAACACCAGAGGAAGCCAAAATATATGATACAAAAGAATGAACTGGAACAACAAATATATGGTGTTTGCTAACTTGGGGAGCTCGGTAACCATCTTCAAAAGCTTGCGAATTGATCAGCTAATTGCAAACTTCTTAAGCATTCGGCGAATAATTGCCAACTTAAGTCATGATGGTATTTTGCATAGGACAATTATTCTACATCTAAATATTCAACTCACTGATGGAAACAAAAAAACACAAAAATAATTTGCAAAGATTCTCTTGGGCATTAGATCAAACAAAAAGTGTGCATTTTGTAAAAGAGGAAACATAAAAGAAGCTATAATACATCATTATTGATGACCAAATATCAAAGAAACTATTTTTATGCACATTAAAAACTATAGGATAAGAATAGATTCAGAACACATTGAACTTTGATGAAGAAAGATAAAATATTCTACTTCTACTTCCATCGGATTCAGTAGACAGTTTAAAAAGAAAATCTTTATATATATAAACTTTGATGAAGAAACTGTATGCAATTATTCTACTTCTACTTTCATCGGCGACAATTGTATGCAATTAGCTGATGTCCCACCAACATCTAATTGCAAACATTTAGGTCCTTAACATTTATCCGATATATATACAGTTCACATTTAACTTTCACTATTTAAAAGCTTTGATACTGTAGAAAAAATGAAGAGAAACCATTAAGGAGACACATACATATGAGGAACAATAAAGGTAAATTTACAATTCAAAAATTAAACCTGAGAGGTACCTGCAATTGAAATAGTTTTGAAGGTTGGAACCATTGGTTATTGGCTGAAATAGTCGGAGGCAAAGCAGACCTTCTGGATGCAAGCGGAGAATGCTGGAAGTCCGGATAGCAGAAAGGAGAAGTGAAGAGGAAGAAAGAGAACGAACTGGTGTACCTGCGAAGTCAAAGGGAAAGCGAAGAGAAAGCAAGAGATCGGAGCTTGCAGTGTGTTCTGTGATGCCCTAACCATTTGTGGAAGAAAGCATCAAACAATCAATGAAAAGCCAGAGAATCAAACCGAATCGCGTTCTTCCATCAGCGCTGCGGGTAAGAGATTGGGAGGAGGGAATAGGGTTGCGGGTTAGATGGGAATGGGGTTGCGATCCGCCCCGTCGTTGCCGACTCTTCCTCCGCGTGGAAGAAGCGCGAGAGGAGGTGCGAGGCGTGCAAAGATCTTGGCTCTGTAAAGTTGCGGGAGGAGGGATTGCGATGCCCTACCTGCGCAGAAGAATAAAGAAAAAGTTGCGTATCGCGATTTTGATGTGGGTGAATAGACGGCGACGGGCTTGCGATTGATGGACCTACCATACCTGCGCAGAAGACGAAGTCGGGTATCGCGATGGGCTTGCGATTGACGGAGCTTGCGATTGACGGAGCTGCCCTACCTGCTCGTAGAAGAAGAAGTCGGGTTTCGCGACGGGCTTGCGAGGGAGCTGCCCTAGCTGCGCATAAGAAGATCGGTGTCTGGATTTTGAGCCCGGTGAACAGTGCACCTCTCTATTAATTAAGCTCTAATTCAGCCAAAAGACCGAAATACCCCAAAATTAACTCACCGAAATCGAGTTTATGAGGGCATTTTGGTCCACCGAATGTTACACCAAGAGGGATTAAGGGATTCCTTATAGTATAAAGATATAGGTAAAATTAATAGAACTCCAGGGTTAAAAATAACGATACCAAAAATTCCCCGGCAACGGCACCAAAAACTTGATTTCGTGTTAAAACTCCAAAACGATTACGGTTCACGCGGCGACCCGGCGGTTTATTTAATTAGAAAAGCGGATTGGATTTTATTTAGAAAACGCGGCGCATGTATTTATTTATTTGGATATAAAACAGTGAAAGCGAGTTTTAACAAAAGTAGGCAAATGCACCTATCGTGAGTAGTACAGGATATTCCGGGTGGAATACCGAGGTCGTATTGTTCTCGGGGTCGGTTCGATTATTTCTACTCTTCCCTGGAGGGGACTATTATTTTACCGATAATTACTTGTCTGATATTTTATATATATATATATAAGAAAATGAATGCATAAAATTAAGCATAAAAGGTGGAGCCAATGAAAATCTTAATGCAACGGCATCGAATCGATTTAGAACTAAAATATACTTTAAATAAAAAGAGATCATAAATTTCTAATTAATTAAGGCGGAGACTTGGCTGTGGAGGTTCCACTAGAATAAGCTCACTTATCTCTAAGACTATCGCTCACCTGAATGCTAAGACTATTCGACCGAACGTTAGTCCAACGAAGGATTTCTCTTAACGCCCACATTACGCTAAGAACCCCACTATTGGGTGGGGAACCCAATCCGGTAGAGTTGGTGCGCCTCCTCTCTCGAGGGTTAGTGCGGAACTCTCTTTGCCACGGGGTGATCTGTCCATATGCACGGCCTCTCGGCTATCGTGTGGAAAACAAAAATAAGGCCCACACATCGATATGTGGTCCTACGCGTCGTAAACCCCGGGCAAACCATAAGTACTTTTAATTAATTATAAAGTAAGGACCTTTAATTATTTAAAGCTATTTTATCTGTCCCAATGCTATTCGATACTGAGGGCTAAGAACAGTTAGCAACTCATCAGAGTGGGGACGGCTTGCGAGGAAAAGCAGTAAAGAAAGCAATAAAAAAAACAGTAAAGAAAGCTGTAAAATGAAAGCAGTAAAGGAAAGCAAAAAATTGCAACTCCTACTCAAACGAGTAGGAATGAAATGAAAGTAGTAAAATGCGAGTCCCGGCGCAAATGCGTGGGCGGGAGAAAGAAAGCAATAAAATGACAAGTCCCACTTAAACGAGTGTGCGGGAAATTTCAAGTCCTACTCAAATGAGTAGGCTGGAAAATAAAGCGGGTCCTACTCAAATGAGTCGGACTAAATAAATGCAACACCCCACGCACACACTCGACATGAAGTAAAACTCACGCACACACACTCTCGACATAAATGAAAACACACGCATACTGCAGGAAAGTAAAACACACGTACTGTACTTGAAAAAAGTAAAACAATGCGTCATTTAACTCTTAACAAGTAGGCGGAAATAAATGCGCACACATAAAAAATGAGAAAAACTAAGTTATCTAAAAATTAAAACAACTACATTTCTACCGTAGAATGCGGTAGAAATGCATAAAAAGCTAAAATAAAAATTAAACGAGCGAAAAGTTTTGCAAATAAACGCAAAATGGAAGTGCTCGAAAAAATAAAATAACAACTTATCCATTCTTATAATGCTATAAAAATTCCTAAAAAGTGGAAGAAAAGTTAAAAACATGAAAATTTTTACAAAAATAATAAAAAGGCTAAGTAAGAAAAATCAAAAACCATTTTTATAACCATTTTTATAGTTTTATAAGGATGGATATGAAAGTGCAGAAAAATCCTAACACTAAACTAAACTAAGTAAACAAAATATTGAAAACATTAAAGTAAAGAACTATACTCATACACACACTGATGCGTGTAATTCGGCAAGCGCACCGGTCGCACAAGTAATAAAGTTTTGGGAATAAATCCCCGAGTGTCGGTCTCTTGAGTAATGCAATTAGCATAGAACGGCAACAGTACCGAGAATATCATTATGAGAGTTATAAATAGAACAAAAAGAAATAGAGGACTAGGGAGATTGTGGATGTTTGATCTACTGAACTAGTAAAAGCTATGCGGGTCGAAGGCACCGCTTCGCAAGGTGAAGTGGGTTTGTCGGCCGCGATGCCGAACTTCAGTTGGGCGAGTGGAAGGGAAGCTAATGGATTGCAGTGTTCTTGTGTGGAGTGCAATTGGACAAGACACGGGAATGAAGTGGATGTGGAGTGAGCGAGGCACATTCACAGACAAAACTCACAAGCATAAGAAGATACTAACATTCCATTAACTATAAAATAAACTTGATGTTCAGGGATGAAAATGTTCATTACACTGCTCAAAACATTCATAACACAGAGGAAGGGGAAGAGGAATAAACCAAAAGAGATTTAAGATCCACCGCGGGTCATGGCCGGAGTAGCGAGTTGTCAATCTGCTTCCGGGCTCAGTCCAAGGAGGCTTCCGGTACCAACGATCTGTCACCTTGAAGGCCTTTAAGTCCGTTCTCTAGGTTATCTACTTCACCAACTCTGCAGGAAAGCTTGGAGTTGAAGTCATCAATGGCCGAGGGCTTCGCCGGAGTGTTGAAAAGATTCGGAGTAGTTGGAAATGGCTTCCCGACGAAGGTGGAAGTGATGGAGCAGCTGGAGAAGTGAAATGGTGATTCCCGTACACTCTCCGATCGCAGCAAATGACAGGCGTTGACCTAAAACACGGAGCAGGGCCTTATATACGGAGGTAGCAGAAGCAGTGCGCACGATCAGTGGCGCACGACTAGTGGTCGTGCGCACTGTAGGTCGATGATCGTGTGGCTTTTCCAAATAAACCTGCAACCTGGATAAGAAGCATCAGCATATATGCGCACGAGTAGTGGCGCACGACCAGTGGTCGTGCGCACTACGGCCAGTGCTCGTGCGATTACCGAGACAGGGTTATGAAAAAGGGGGTGTAATGCGCACGAGAAATCAAATATATCATGGGTATAGAAGATATAATAGAAAAACTTTTTAATTATACAACGTAGTTTAAACTATTCGACAGACGTAAAGAAATATTGTAATTGCTCAAAATTAGAATTCTGGAGAATCTTGCGATCATGTGGAGGAAGAAATTAGGCAGGCCACTAAGGTGAGCATTGACAAAGTTCGGGACTCAGGATCACCTCCAAAGGAATCACCAATGTCGGGGACCATACGCTTGCACGTTCACACTCTCTCCATGGCGCGGGTTAGACTCAAGCGTGAATCAGTAGGACTTGTAGGAGGAAATGTGGCTTAGGCGACGGCTTGGTAGTCAAAGATAAATATGAAGGCTCTATGCAACCAACGCGAGCGAAAACAACCCAAACCAAAACAGCCACTTAGAAATGAATGGGGCACACGCCCCCAGACTTAGCTTGAAATCCGGGTGTGAACACGGCTGAACCCGACCAAATTCAATAAAGAGGATGGGGATCGAAATCTCAAAGGAATTCTTTCAGATATTTTTTTTTCTCCTTTGCGCAAATCAGCTTTTTATTTTCGTAAATTGTTGTTTTCTTTTCTGCGCTAGCAATCCCCAAACAGAGCAATCAAAACGGGAATAAATTCAGCACCCCCAAAAAGAATGTCCACTTATCACAACCTCGGCAAAACAGTAAATACAAATCAGCTCAAGAATTTGATTACGAAGGTGGGTTTAGCTTCAGGCCTTGGTGAAAGTGAGTGGAGCTGGATCAAAGGAAGGGTAGGCACAAATTTGGTTGCTGTGGAGGGAAGGTCATTGCGAAGAGTTCTATCCGCGTAGTTTTTCCATGGCGCCAAAACGGACTACAAGGGTAACGATTCTCAACTTGAGCGTTTGAAGCTCTTTATTTTGCATAGGGAACCCCGCTCCCGCGAGTGTGCGGTGAGTGCGTGGTGTTCCTTGGGGTTGATGTAAATAGTCCCCCTTGTGTTGAATATAGAGCCCAGAATCGTAAGTACGGCCATAGGCATTGTGTGTGAAGCCTACCCGGACGTGTTTTGTCTGGATCGGTGATGTTGCATTTGATATATTTTGCCGGAGAAGACTCCGTGCTTTGGGTTTTTCGGGTTTCTACGTGGTAGATTGCAGCAGGGATCCTTGGAGGTTAGCTTCAAGGCGCACCCGGAAAACTGAGCGGAAACGTGTTCTACTAACTTCGCGGTCTCGGAACCGGCCTTTATCATAACTGGGTTATGAGATTGTTTTGGAAAATTTGGGATCCAAGAGAAACTTGGCCCGCGCGTAGGATTTAAACTGTATATGCGGCGTGAGCAACGGGCAAGTGGAATTGGACCTAGGCTATGTGGTACGGTGCGAGAAATCCGAAGACGGGCACTGGCCGTAGGCATAGTCGGAGCCTTAGACGGTGGTCAGATAGGCTAAATGCTCTCATGTTGTTGCCATCCTGGGGGTGGTGGTGAATGCACTGATTTGTCAGGGTTCACCATGAATGTGCCCTGAGTGCACGGGGTGTTTGGCCGTGCGAGCCTACACCTGTGGCGAAATATAATTGCGCTATATTATTTTTGGGTGGACTAATGCTATGCAGGGATAGAGCACCGCCGTCCCGAGTAAGGGGCGGGGTCGTTATAATTTGGTCGCCTTTTAGCTGACCGTTGTCTTGTTTTCCATCGTGCGGTGGTATGTGCTTGCAGGTGCTGCGGAGCCGAGTGCCAAATAGCGGGCTAGAGCCCATGTTGCTGTGCTGGCCCTAGAAGGCCGTAGAATAGTTGTTTTTTTACATTTGTCATGTGTGGCCGGCCTGCGAGCCGATGTATGTAAGACATGTTATATTTTATGAACATTTGTAAGGCCATAAGGCCATGTACCCGTTTCAATGTATTTGGGGTTTCATTCCTGTAGTTGTAGCTGTGGACATTCATATTTGATGGATTTATGTTTGGGTTCTTTCAACTTTAAAAACTTCCGCTAGAATGCTCTGTGATTAGGACGAGTAGTCTTTATTGGTTGGTTTGATTATTCATTTGGTAACCCTTCCGACTGTTTGTGGTATATGGCGTCGGGTTCCAGCTGGACCTTCTGTTATATGCCATGCGGCAGATGGGGGTGTTACACAAGTCCACCGAAGGAGACCCAACGGGACCCAGCTGGGATCGTACGACCTTGTCCAAAGCTTGGTGTTCTCGTCAGTTCCACAGAAGGGGACTTCTATCGTCGAGACACTCTCCACATGTGACTTTGCAACGTCATGGGCTATCCATCTGACCACAGAGACAACCACGCCTTAGCACATCACAATCCCAAGCCTTTACCACTTCAATCCACAATTCGTATTGTACCATCCCCGTGCCCCCGCATGTACTCTAATTTCCACTCGGTCAGGTTCTACCTACATGTACTCACACGAAATAGGGGTAAACAATATCACAAACGACGTCTTGCCACTAACGGATTTCTACAAAATCATTAAGGCTCGCTATGCAACATCACCGAGTCGGACTAACGGTCTTGACTACGGCTTCACCCACAATGCCTAATCCACTAACGAAGTAGTTTTCTAATGCAATATCATTCAGGGGATGGACACAATCAACCCGGTGGCTCCTCTTGGACCATGGCAACCCGAATCGCTCTCATTTGAGAGATCTAGTGCCTAAATTACTTGAAAGAAAATAAGAAAATAGTAGATGCCATGCATGCATCCTAAAACCGAGAGGAGAAGTGTCATCACCTTACGAATCCTGTTTCTAGCCAAGAAACTCTTTTCTTGTACGAATGAAAATGAGTGCCTCTAAGTCCTCTCCACGGATCTGGCCTCAGAATGACGATCGGTGGTATAATGCTCCGTCAATGGCGGAAGAAAGCTCTTTTCTTCCTCCCCCACCTATCTCTTCCAAACCCTAACTCTCACTTCCCAAATGAGAAAATGATGAGAAATAACTGTTCAGCCCTATATAAGCACTCTATTGGAGAGTCTTGGGCCTTAGGATCAAATCTTAAAAGAAATCTGACGGCTAACAAGCCAAATGACGGATCTGCTTCCGTCTGCTATCGCTAGGCATTAACGTTAACGTCGGGCGATAGCATCCAGAGATGCAAGGCAGAAAATAATACTGCGCCAACGTCGGCGATAAGGCTAACGCAGTGCAGTAGCGTTTTTCTCAAGAACTCAACGTTTTCTCGAAAAATCAGCGTTCGACGAACGGGGCCCTTCGTTCGATGTTCTATGAAACAGGGCTATCGCGGGGCGATAACTACTATCGACGGGCAATAATTCTCCAGCACTCGACGAATGGGCCTTTCGTTCGAAGTTCGACGAAATAAGGCTATCGCCGAGCATTACATAACTAACGCCACACGCTAGCATTCAACACTCCCAACGACTGGCCACTCGATGCTCTCAATGCCTAGTCATTCAAATTTTCTCAGCGTATGCCCACTCAATGCTAAGGTACCCCTGGGCAATAAATAAAATCGTCTGACGATAGCTTCCAAAGTCTCAAGTTCTAAAAACTGGGGTGTTACAACTCCCCCCCCCCCCTTAAAATAATTTCGTCTTCTTTTGATTTTTTTGGTTTTTTCTAAATTTTTTTGATTTTTTAGTGTATTTTGATAAATTATTTACAAGAATGAGGAGAGAAAGAATTGTTATTTACAAAGGAGATAGGGGGAAAGAGAATAAATTTTTTTTGTTTTTTTTAAATAATGCACAAAGTAAAAACTCGAAGGTGGCCCGCGAATAAACTCTTATTTGGGTGGTTGGTTCGATGAGTCGAACGCCATGGGCAAGCTAAAAAGCGAGTTTTTTTCAAAAAAGGAAGAGAAGAGGGGGAAAGAGAGATTTTTACAAAAAATAATTACAAAGTAAAAAGAAATCATTATTTTTTTTGAATTGTTTTTGATATTTTATATGTTTTTTGTGTGATTTTTTGTGTTTTATGATTTTTTTGAGTTTTTGATTGTAAAAACATGAATTGTTTTTTTTTGAGTTTTTGATTTTTGTAATTTTTTGTACTTTTGATGATTTTTTTGTTGTGGCAGAATATAAAAGTGCAGAAGTGAAAAAAAAAAGAAAAACACCCTCGTACTTAAACCCAACATTGTCCCCAATGTTGCAATCTAAGTATGCGGAACGAATAATATACAAAATAGAGTATATACAAAATGAAAAAGGGAGGGTAGAAGCTGCCCTGAAGACGAGTACGGGGAAGCTCGGGTTGAAACCCTGCATTATTTTAAAAGAAGAAGCAAAAATATAACAAAAAACAAAAAAAAACAATTCGGCAAAAAGGTTGCGTGCGGTAGGGGGTGCAACTGCATGTGAGTCGAAGATGACGTCTTAGCTTATGAGTGCGATAAAAAAAACGACCGCCTAGTGCTCACAAAAGTGCGAAGCGTGCCGAATGAAAACAAAACAATTTAAAATAAATTAAATTAAAACCCCAAAATATATAGATTTTTTTTTAAAAAAATATTATATATTATTTTTGTGGTGTTTTTAAGTAGACTTTTTAATTTTTAGTTGGTTTTTTTGTTTTTGTTTTTTTTATGGTTTTAGTTTTTTAAGTGTTTTTGGAGAATTTTTTTGTTTTTTAGTTAGTTACAAAAATAAGGAAATTTTTTTTAAGTGTTTTGTTTTTCATTTTCTAGATTTTTTAGTTTTTCACTTTTATAGTTTTTTTCAAATTTTTAGTTTTTGTGGTTTTTTAATTTTTTTGTGTTTTATAGGATTTTTATTTTTTTTGTTTTACAGTTTTTTAAATTTTTTTTGTTTTATAGGTTTTTTAATTTTTGTTGTTTTATAGGTTTTTAAATTTTTTTTTTATAATTTTGTAAGTTTTTTTTGTTTTGTTTTATTATTATTATTATTATTATTATTATTATTATTATTATTATTATTATTATTATTATTAATAGTAAAAAAAAAAAAATTGTTGTTATTATTAACCATTTTTTATATATATACAAGCAGTCGTCCACGGGGGACCCCGTGCGGGCAACATATGTCATGGGCGCGACATATGTCGTGGGGGCGACATTCGTTATAGGGGCGACATTCATTATAGGGGCGACATTCATCGTGGGGGCGACATTCGTCGTGAGACGACATTTATCGCGGGGGTGACATGCGTCGTGGGGGAGACATGCGTCGTGTGGGCGACATTCGTCGTGGGGGCAACATTCGTCGTGGGGGCGACATTCGTCGTGGGGGAGACATTCGTCCTGGGGGCGATATTTGTCATGGGGATGACCTTTGTCATGGAGGCAACCTTTGTCATGGAGGCAACCTTTGTCATGGAGGCAACCTTTGTCATGCGGGTCCTCTGTGCAGGGCGACCTTTGTCATGGGGCAGCGACATTGGTCGGGGCAGCGACATTGGTCACGGTTCACGACCTTGGTTGGGGGCGGCGACATTGGTCAAGGGAGGCTACAATATTGATCGGGGGCGGAGACATTGGTCGTTGAGGACGACATTGGTCGAATGTGGAGACATTAGTTGTGAGGGGCGACATTGGTCATGCAGGGCTACATTAATCGTGGATCAAGACATTGGTCATAGGGGGAGACACATGGATGACGACATTGGTCGTGGGGGCGTCATTGGTCGTGGGTGGTGACATTAGTCATAGGCGGCGACATTGGACATGGGCGTGGACCCAGTGCAAGGGCGACAACATTTGGTGGGGGCGGCGATATTAGGCAGAGTAGACAATATTAGGCGAGGGCGGCGACATTCTCCAGGGGAAGCCACAATCATGGATGGAGACAATATTTTGACAAAATGTATGAAATTACCTCAAAATCAACAGATGCACAAATATCTTATTTCCAATCTGCTTCATTTCGGTTAAAAGGAATGACCACCAACATTATTGATTAAACCCATAAAAATGGGTGTTTGTCGATCGAATGACTTCTTAAAAAAAAATAATAAAAAGTCAATCTGTATAATAAATGATACCTTAAAATGCAACGCTCGGAAGTTGGTCTTAAACTCCAATATTTCAGAACTGCAACAGAATCGACCGAAGAGAATCCTAAATGTTTAAATCAACTGAATCTGCACAAAAAAATAAGAATTTTAATCAATACACTTACCTAAATAAAAGTCCCTCTGTAGTATTTTGTTCTATGTCACAACCCGTTGCAAAATACTAAAAAGCGTATGTTGTGTTACGTCACAATCTGTTGCATCTTCGAATGAGAATATAATTGTTTGGATATGGCGGTGATAGAGCTTGTACCTCTACTCCACCTTTCAATTTTAGAACCATATTATAAATGATGACACCAATATAAATATATATTATCGCGAAACAACTTCTGTGAAATAATTTAAAACATATTCATGAGGTTGAATCAGGATTCAAAATTCTAGTACATGTTTGAAAACAATAAGCATGATTTAAAAAAACTTCGAAAACAAAACTTAAGGTTGAATCAATATGCCCAATGTTAAAAATAAATTAAAACAAAAGAGTTTACAAACTGAAATTTGCTTTGAATCCCCTCATGAATCTTCAGTTTCATCATAGGAACCAACATCTGAGCATATACAATAACTTCATGTTCATCATGTCTATATCATTTGGATTGTCATAAGGGAAATAATATTATGAATGAGCAATCATTAGGAATTCAGGTTATGATTGTTGTCCCAATCACAACACAAAACAGACACATCAGGAACTCAAAAATATTCACATACATGTGAAGTGGAATGAAAAGCTTAACTCATGTGGTAGATACACATTGAATTCTAAAGATAATATTATATATTGGTATGCAATCTTATGTCCATTACCTCCATCAATCGCATGCATTATTGATACTCATAGTCATGTGCTGCAACAGATGTCTGTTTGGCAATTGCAAGTTGTATTCGGATGTTTCTCCCAAAACTATGACATCATTCCCAAACATCAGCACATTTAGCCTCAATGCAAACAATAAGGTGACTTCTTTGATTAAACCTGAATGCAGTCTAAAACTGCACTACAACAAACTGCAGTGCAGTCAAAAATAATTTACACTACAAATCTAGTTCAATTGTTGTAGGAAAAAAAGAAGAATATGTAGAAAACTATGAACCTTCAATGATTGAATTACACAAATCATTGTGCATTGCTTCCTGTAAATAATGTGAGAACTAACTCAAAAAATTGAGAACAATATGAGATTACCTTGATGATTGAGCTTCTTCAAGAGAAGAATAATATGGCTCGAGAAAATTAAAAAGGAGAAGTAAATATTGGAAGTTTCCCTTTTTCTTTAGCAACATTTTGGCAAACTTAATGAAAGTACAAAGAAGATCTGTATTCGACATCAAAAAATGAAGCCCAAGAAAATACTTTGTAGTAATGAAATCCCCTAGATTTACATTGGTCTTAAAAGTTTGCAATAAATTTGGAGTTTTTCTTTTGGCACTGGCAAAATAGGAAGACAAAATAGGGCGAAACAGGAAGACAAAAGATGTTAGATAACAAAACAATGGGATAGTCCAAACACCAGAGGAAGCCAAAATATATGATACAAAAGAATGAACTGGAACAACAAATATATGGTGTTTGCTAACTTGGGGAGCTCGGTAACCATCTTCAAAAGCTTGCTAATTGATCAGCTAATTGCAAACTTCGTTAAGCATTCGGCGAATAATTGCCAACTTAAGTCATGATGGTATTTTGCATAGGACAATTATTCTACATCTAAATATTCAACTCACTGATGGAAACAAAAAAACACAAAAATAATTTGCAAAGATTCTCTTGGGCATTAGATCAAACAAAAAGTGTGCATTTTGTAAAAGAGGAAACATAAAAGAAGCTATAATACATCATTATTGATGACCAAATATCAAAGAAACTATTTTTATGCACATTAAAAACTATAGAATAAGAATAGATTCAGAACACATTGAACTTGATGAAGAAAGATAAAATATTCTACTTCTACTTCCATCGGATTCAGTAGACAGTTTAAAAAGAAAATCTTTATATATATAAACTTTGATGAAGAAACTGTATGCAATTATTCTACTTCTACTTTCGTCGGCGACAATTGTATGCAATTAGCTGATGTCCCACCAACATCTAATTGCAAACATTTAGGTCCTTAACATTTATCCGATATATATACAGTTCACATTTAACTTTCATTATTTAAAAGCTTTGATACTGTAGAAAAAATGAAGAGAAACCATTAAGGAGACACATACATATGAGGAACAATAAAGGTAAATTTACAATTCAAAAATTAAACCTGAGAGGTACCTGCAATTGAAATAGTTTTGAAGGTTGGAACCATTGGTTATTGGCTGAAATAGTCGGAGGCAAAGCAGACCTTCTGGATGCAAGCGGAGAATGTTGGAAGTCCGGATAGCAGAAAGGAGAAGTGAAGAGGAAGAAAGAGAACAAACTGGTGTACCTGCGAAGTCAAAGGGAAAGCGAAGAGAAAGCAAGAGATCGGAGCTTGCAGTGTGTTCTGTGAAGCCCTAACCATCTGTGGAAGAAAGCATCAATCAATCAATGAAAAGCCAGAGAATCAAACCGAATCACGTTCTTCCATCAGCGCTGCGGGTAAGAGATTGGGAGGAGCGAATAGGGTTGCGGGGTAGATGCGAACGGGGTTGCGATCCGCCCCGTCGTTGCCGACTCTTCCTCCGCGTGGAAGAAGCGCGAGAGGAGGTGCGAGGCGTGCAAAGATCTTGGCTCTGTAAATTTGCGGGAGGAGGGATTGCGATGCCCTACCTGCGCAGAAGAATAAAGAAAAAGTTGTGTATCGTGATTTTGATGTGGGTGAATAGACGGCGACGGGCTTGCGATTGATGGACCTACCATACCTGCGCAGAAGACGAAGTCGGGTATCGCGATGGGCTTGCAATTGACGGAGCTTACGATTGACGGAGCTGCCCTACCTGCTCGCAGAAGAAGAAGTCGGGTTTCGCGACGGGCTTGCGAGGGAGCTGCCCTAGCTGCGCATAAGAAGATCGGTGCCTGGATTTTGAGCCCGGTGAACAGTGCACCTCTCTATTAATTAAGCTCTAATTCGGCCAAAAGACCGAAATACCCCAAAATTAACTCACCGAAATCGAGTTTATGAGGCCATTTTGGTCCACCGAATGTTACACCATGAGGGATTAAGGGATTCCTTATAGTATAAAGATATATGTAAAATTAATAGAACTCCAGGGTTAAAAATAACGATACCAAAAATTCCCCGGCAACGACACCAAAAACTTGATTGCGTGTTAAAACTCCAAAAAGATTACGGTTCATGCGGCGACCCGGCGGTTTATTTAATTAGAAAAGCGAATTGGATTTTATTTAGAAAACGCGGCGCGTGTATTTATTTATTTGGATATAAAACAGTGAAAGCGAGTTTTAACAAAAGTAGGCAAATGCACCTATCGTGAGTAGTACAGGATATTCCGGGTGGAATATCGAGGTCGTATTGTTCTCGGGGTCGGTTCGATTATTTCTACTCTTCCCTGGAGGGGAATATTATTTTACCGATAATTACTTGTCTGGTATTATATATATATATATATATATATATATATAAAAGAAAAAGAATGCATAAAATTAAGCATAAAAGGTGGAGCCAATGAAAATCTTAATGCAACGGCATCGAATCGATTTAGAACTAAAATATACTTTAAATAAAAAGAGATCATAAATTTCTAATTAATTACGGCGGAGACTTGGCTGTGGAGGTTCCACTAGAATAAGCTCACTTATCTCTAGGACTATCGCTCACCTGAATGCTAAGACTATTCGACCGAACGTTAGTCCAACGAAGTATTTCTCTTAACGCCCACATTACGCTAAGAACCCCACTATTGGGTGGGGAACCCAATCCGGTAGAGTTGGTGCGCCTCCTCTCTCGAGCGTTAGTGTGGAACTCTCTTTGCCACGGGGTGATCTGTCCATACGCACGGCCTCTCGGCTATCGTGTGGAAAACAAAAATAAGGCCCACACATCGATATGTGGTCCTACGCGTCGTAAACCCCGGGTAAATCATAAGTACTTTTAATTAACTAGAAAGTAAGGACCTTTAATTATTTTAAGCTATTTTATCTGTCCCAATGCTATTCGATACTGAGGGCTAAGAACAGTTAGCAACTCATCAGAATGGGGACGGCTTGCGAGGAAAAGCAGTAAAGAAAGCAATAAAGAAAGCAGTAAAGAAAGCTGTAAAATGAAAGCAGTAAAGGAAAGCAAAAAATTGCAACTCCTACACAAACGAGTAGGAATGAAATGAAAGTAGTAAAATGCGAGTCCCGGCGCAAATGCGTGGGCGGGAGAAAGAAAGCAATAAAATGACAAGTCCCACTTAAACGAGTGTGCGGGAAATTTCAAGTCCTACTCAAATGAGTAGGCTGGAAAATAAAGCGGGTCCTACTCAAATGAGTCGGACTAAATAAATGCAACACCCCACGCACACACTCGACATGAAGTAAAACTCACGCACACACACTCTCGACATAAATGAAAACACACGCATACTGCAGGAAAGTAAAACACACGTACTGTACTTGAAAAAAGTAAAACAATGCGCCATTTAAATCTTAACAAGTAGGCGGAAATAAATGCGCACACATAAAAAATGAGAAAAACTAAGTTATCTAAAAATTAAAACAACTACATTTCTACCGTAGAATGCGGTAGAAATACATAAAAAGCTAAAATAAAAATTAAACGAGCGAAAAGTTTTGCAAATAAACGCAAAATGGAAGTGCTCGAAAAAATAAAATAACAACTTATCCATTCTTATAATGCTATAAAAATTCCTAAAAAGTGGAAGAAAAGTTAAAAGCATGAAAATTTTTACAAAAATAATAAAAAGGCTAAGTAAGAAAAATCAAAAACCTTTTTTATAACCATTTTTATAGTTTTATAAGGATGGATATGAAAGTGCAGAAAAATCCTAACACTAAACTAAACTAAGTAAACAAAATATTGAAAACATTAAAGTAAAGAACTATACTCATACACACACTGATGCGTGTAATTCGGCAAGCGCACCGGTCGCACAAGTAATAAAGTTTTGGGAATAAATCCCCGAGTGTCGGTCTCTTGAGTAATGCAATTAGCATAGAACGGCAACAGTACCGAGAATATCATTATGAGAGTTATAAATAGAACAAAAAGAAATAGAGGACTAGGGAGATTGTGGATGTTTGATCTACTGAACTAGTAAAAGCTATGGGGGTCGAAGGCACCGCTTCGCAAGGTGAAGTGGGTTTGTCGGCCGCGATGCCGAACTTCAGTTGGGCGAGTGGAAGGGAAGCTAATGGATTGCAGTGTTCTTGTGTGGAGTGCAATTGGACAAGACACGGGAATGAAGTGGATGTGGAGTGAGCGAGGCACATTCACAGACAAAACTCACAAGCATAAGAAGATACTAACATTCCATTAACTATAAAATAAACTTGATGTTCAGGGATGGAAATGTTCATTACACTGCTCAAAACATTCATAACACAGAGGCAGGGGAAGAGGAATAAACCAAAAGAGATTGAAGATCCACCGCGGGTCATGGCCGGAGTAGCGAGTTGTCAATCTGCTTCCGGGCTCAGTCCAAGGAGGCTTCCGGTACCAACGATCTGTCACCTTGAAGGCCTTTAAGTCCATTCTCTAGGTTATCTACTTCACCAACTCTGCAGGAAAGCTTGGAGTTGAAGTCATCAATGGCCGAGGGCTTCGCCGGAGTGTTGAAAAGCTTCGGAGTAGTTGGAAATGGCTTCTCGACGAAGGTGGAAGTGATGGAGCAGCTGGAGAAGTGAAATGGTGATTCCCGTACACTCTCTGATCGCAACAAATGACAGGCGTTGACCTAAAACACGGAGCAGGGCCTTATATACGGAGGTAGCAGAAGCAGTGCGCACGATAAGTGGCGCACGACCAGTGGTCGTGCGCACTCTAGGTCGATGATCGTGTGGCTTTTCCAAATAAACCTGCAACCTGGACAAGAAGCATCAGCATATATGCGCACGAGTAGTGGCGCACGACCAGTGGTCGTGCGCACTATGGCCAGTGCTCGTGCGATTACCGAGACAGGGTTATGAAAAATGGGGTGTAATGCGCACGAACAGTTGCGCATGACCAGTGGTCGTGCGCAGTAAGTCTAGTGGTCGTGCGCAGTATTCCTGCATCGTCGGAGTCTCCCGAGCAGTTCCGGAGCACGCACACGACCACTATACCAGCAGGAGGGGCAGATAGGCCACCAGAACGTGCACACCACATCCCCGAGATAGGGCTAAAGAATAACAACAAAATAGAAACACAGAAAGCAAATAGAAGAGGGCCTACAGTGCACTTAATCGTGAAATAGGTACATAAGCACAAATAAGCAATAAAGGCTCTCAAGTGTAGTGCTAAGACGATAAAACTAGCCCAGATGAGTCCAAAAATTAGTGTAAACTGTGGACTCATCACACCCCCAGACTTAACCATTTGCACGTCCCGAGCAAATCATTACTCCGTGGACTCGAAGATAGCTAACTGGCGCAGAAATTTCAAAAAGAAGTAAGACGAGAAATCAAATATATCATGGGTATAGAAGATATAATAGAAAAACTTTTTAATTATACAACGTAGTTTAAACTGTTCGACAGACGTAAAGAAATATTGTAATTGCTCAAAATTAGAATTCTGGAGAATCTTGCGATCATGTGGAGGAAGAAAGTAGGCAGGCCACTAAGGTGAGCATTGACAAAGTTCGGGACTCAG
Source organism: Platanthera guangdongensis (assembly GCA_039583875.1). NCBI lineage: Eukaryota > Viridiplantae > Streptophyta > Magnoliopsida > Asparagales > Orchidaceae > Platanthera > Platanthera guangdongensis. The sequence goes on along the minus strand of CM077152.1, from coordinate 165,348,051 downwards.
GATCACCTCCAAAGGAATCCACCAATGTCGGGGACCATACGCTTGCACGTTGACACTCTCTCCATGGCGCGGGTTAGACTCAAGCGTGAATCAGTAGGACTTGTAGGAGGAAATATGGCTTAGGAGACGGCTTGGTAGTCAAAGATAAATATGAAGGCTCCATGCAACCAACGCGAGCGAAAACAACCCAAACCAAAACAGCCACTTAGAAATGAATGGGGCACACGCCCCCAGACTTAGCTTAAAATCCGGGTGTGAACACGGCTGAACCCGACCAAATTCAATAAAGAGGATGGGGATCGAAATCTCAAAGGAATTCTTTCAGATATTTTTTTTTCTCCTTTGCGCAAATCAGATTTTTATTTTCGTAAATTGTTGTTTTCTTTTCTGCGCTAGCAATCCCCAAACAGAGCAATCAAAATGGGAATAAATTCAGCACCCACAAAAAGAATGTCCACTTATCACAACATCGGCAAAACAGTAAATACAAATCAGCTCAAGCATTTGATTACGAAGGTGGGTTTAGCTTCAGGCCTTGGTGAAAGTGAGTGGATCTGGATCAAAGGAAGGGTAGGCACAAATTTGGCATGCAATGGTTAACAGGTAGGAATGGCTAAACAAGGCTCAAACTAGCCAAAATGAAGGCCTATGTCATGCTTACGCTGAACTAACCGTGCACCAATGCTTCGAGAGTAGCTTAGGGCAAGTTCTTAGCCATCGAGAAAGATGATCCTTCCCCCCAACTCGAGCAATACGAGTCTAGTGGCGGCTACACACATTCCTACACTATCATTCAATTATCCCAGATTCAGATTTTGAGCAGTACAAACAATATTTACGTGTGCAGAAAAGAATAAATCTACGAGCATAAAGAAAAATTAGTTCTATCCTAACTCTACACAAACCATGAGTATTCGATTAGGAGCACTGCATGAGTTTCGAACTACTCAATCCTGAAATCCTAAGCCAGTACCACTATTTTAAAGTTTACACAAAAGCAATAAACTTGACTCGGGTTGTGCGCGTGGGTAAGAGCGCACTCGTGTGGGTGATTCAGTGTGTGCAACATAAAGCAAGAAATAAGTAAACAATAAACTGGAATGCAATAGAAAGTGTGGTGTAGTGACCACAGGCATACTCCCCCCCCCCCCCCCCCCCCAGACTTAAAGTTGACAACGAGTAAAAATAAGCATTCCAAATAGGATAAATAGCTAGGGTAGGAAGTACCTATGCTCAAAATTGAGCATACCAGTCGTGCAATGAGATGTCCAAGTGCGGCCAAGTTGCCGCGCCTCAAATATTCCTGCACCTGCGATTAAAGGATGTCAGCCAAACAAAATATGGACACATATATATATGAAGAAATAAACAGAACTCAAAACACAGCATAGGACCAAACGGTCCAACTTGGCTTGTCTCCCGAAAGCCCTTTTGTTTACCGTCCTTAAGGTGGACCAAATACCTGTATTAGCAGTTCAAATAGAATATCGATACATAAAAAAAAAAGAAAAGACAACAGTCGGCTCCCAGATGGGCGCTCACAAAAATATAGTAGTTGTCTTGCTTAGAAAATATAAACAAAAGAAAAGAAACAGAAGGCATGGTAGACTAGTTCTGTGATGATGCCATTGTCGATCAAGGAGTGTCGCTATTGCTTTGCGTGGGGTCGGCGAGCTGCAGGCTTTGAGAGTCGCCGGTGGTTGCGCCGCCATCATATAATTTTAACCGGTGCCCATTGACTTTGAAATTGTCGCCGCTTTTCCAGACTATTTCGATGGCGCCAAAAGGGGAGACTCCGATCACTGTGAAAGGGCCGCTCCACCGCAATTTGAGTTTGCCGGGAAATAAGCGGAGGCGGGAATTGTACAGCAGGACTTGGTCGCCTGGTTGGAAGTCTTTGGGGATGATGTGACGGTCATGCCATTTTTTTGTTCTTTCTTTGTATATCCGCGCATTTTCGTATGCAAAATGCCGGAGCTCCTCTAATTCGTTCAGTTGAGTGCGGCGCTTATCGGCTGCGGCTTCGATGTCCATGTTTAGCAATTTGGTTGCCCATAGCGCTTTGTGTTCCAGCTCGACTGGTAAGTGGCAAGCTTTCCGTAGACGAGTTGAAAAGTGGTCATACCGATAGGGGTATTGAAGGCGGTTCTGTACGCCCATAAGGCGCCGTCGACCTTTTTGGCCCACTCTTTTCGGTTGGAATGGATGGATTTTTCGATGATTCTTTTGAGCTCACGATTGGAGACCTCGACTTGCCCATAGGTTTGGGGATGGTAGGCAAGAGAGATTTTGTGGTGTACTCCAAATTTCTTCATGAGTTGTAAGAACGACTTGTTGCAAAAATGGCTCCCGCCGTCGCTGATGATGGTGCGCGGGTCGCCGAATTGAGAGAAAATGTTCTTGTGTATGAAATTCAAAACGGTGCGGGCATCATTTGCTGCGACAGCCTCGACTTCGACCCATTTGGAAACATAGTCTACTGCGACAATAATATTGAGTTTTCCATGCGACATTGGGAAGGGTCCCATGAAGTCAATTCCCCAAACGTCGAATGGTTCGCAGACAAGCATATTGTTGAGAGGCATTTCATCCCTCTTGGAGATATTCCCTGTCCTTTGGCATTCATTGCATTTTGCGACGTAAGCTTGTGTGTCTCTAAAAAGGGTTGGCCAAAATAGGCCACATTGCAGTATCTTGCGTGCTGTTCGGGTGGCGCCGAAATGACCGCCGGCCTCCCGATCGTGGCAGTATGTTAAGACGGATTGAAATTCGGTCTCGGGTACACAATGCCGGATGATGCTATCGTTGCAAGTACGGAATAGTAACGGGTCTTCCCAGAAATAATATTTGGCGTCGGACAGTAGTTTTCGCTTTTGCTGCGATGACAGTTGAGGGGAGACAGATTTGCAAGCGAGGTAGTTGGCCATATCTGCGTACCATGGGATTGTCGGAGTGAGCGAACAGATGGTGAATAAGTTTTCGTCCGGGAAGCAGTCGGCAATCTCGTTGCGGTTGCAGATGGGTACAACTCCTGCGGTGTTGCTCTCCAATCTTGATAGGTGATCGGCGATGACGTTTTCGACCCCTTTCTTATCTCAGATCTCGATGTAATATTCCTGTAGAAGAAGAATCCAACGGATTAGTCGGGGCTTGGCGTCTTTTTTTTGAATAAATACCTTAGTGCGGCATGGTCAGTGTACACAATGACCTTAGATAACACTAGGTATGAATGGAATTTTTCGAAAGCGAAGATCACTGCCAATATCTCCTTTTCCGTAGTGGTATAGTTCAGTTGAGCATCGTTGAGAGTCCGTATGGCGTAGGAGATAGTATGAAATATTTTGTTTTTCCTTTGACCGAGCACTGCTCCGACTGCAACATCGCTTGCATCGCACATGACTTCGAAAGGCAAAGTCCAATCTGGTGCCACCAAGATTGGAGCGGAGATGAGTCGATCTTTGAGAGTCTCGAAGGCCTGCATACATTTTTTTTCGTAGTCAAACGGGATGTCCTTGGCCAGCAAATTTGTGAGGGGCTTGGATATGGAGGATAAATCACTGATGAATCATCTGTAGAAACCGGCATGTCCCAAGAAGCTGCGGATCACCTTGGCGGAAGATGGAGGAGGAAGATTTTTTATGATACTGACTTTTGCTTGGTCGACTTCGAGCCCCCTGTGAGAGACTTTGTGGCCTAAGACAATGCCTTCGCAAACCATGAAATGGCATTTTTCCCAATTCAAGACAAGGTTTGTATCCTCACAACGCTTCAGAGCTTTGTCTAGATTCACAAGGAAGGAATCGAAGCTGTTACCGAAAAGGGAAAAATCGTCCATGAATACTTCGAGAAAGTCTCCAATCATGTCACCGAAGATGGCAATCACGCATCGCTGGAAGGTTGCTGGGCCGTTGCACAATTCGAATGGCATTCTCCTGAATGCAAAGGTGCCGGAAGGGCATGTAAATGTCGTTTTGTCTTGGTCATTGGGGTCAACTGTGATTTGATTGTATCCTGAGTACCCGTCGAGGAAACAATAGTATTCCTAACCGGCCAATTTTTCCAGCATTTGGTCGATGAAGGGTAGCGGGAAATGATCTTTGCGGGTGGCCTCATTCAGTTTCCGGTAGTCTATGCAGACTCTCCACCCGGTGACCACGCGGGTGGGTAATAATTCATTCTTTTCGTTGGCCACCACCGTAATCCCGCCCGTTTTGGGCACCACTTGCACTGGGCTGACCCATTTGTTGTCGCTGATGGGGTAAATTATACCCGCATCAAGCAATTTTATTACTTCGGCCTGTACCACTTCATGCATCTTGGGGTTCAGGCGCCTTTGAGGTTGTGCCAACGGCTTGTATTGATCTTCAAGCAGAATCTTGTGCATGCAAAACGCCGGGCTGATAACTTTTATGTCGGCTAATGAACGTCCAAACACATTTTTGTATTTCTTTAAGACATTAACCAAGGCGAGTTCGTTGTCGACGGAGAGAGATGCAGAGATAATGACTGGGCACGCTGTGCCTTCCTCTAAGAAAGCGTATTTCAGGGATTCAGGCAGTGTCTTCAGAGTTGTGGCAGTGGTGGTGACGGTAGATGTGATGAAAGGTTCTTTGGTTGGATGCGGGGTTCTCGGGAAATTAGTGGCATCCTCCTCTTCCCACACTGGCTCGCCTGGGTCAAGAATCATTTTGCTGTACAAGTTCGGTTCGTCGATCAAATCGGCTTCGTCACAATTAGTGATTCTGAGATGTTGGGAAGGTTCGTGGACGTTGAAAGAAATCGTTTCGTCCCCCAGGCTTAGGGTGAGCTATCCTTGGTCAACATTGATAATGGCACGGGCCGTGGCAAGGAAGGGTCGTCCTAGTATTATAGGCACTTTGGGATCGGCCATCATGTCAAGAATGACGAAATCTGCTGGGAAGGCGAGGTTGTTGACCATGACAGTAAGATCTTCGATTATTCCGGCCGGTTGTTTTACCGATCTGTCAGCTAATTGCAACCTCAGGTGGGTTGTCTGTAGAATCCCAACTCCTAGCTCGCAGAAGACGGAGATCGGCATTAGATTTATTGAATCTCCCAAATCACATAATGCGCGTCCGAATCGGTGGAGGCCAATTCTGCAAGGAATGGTAAAACTACCCGGATCTCTTCGTTTGGTTGGGGAATAGTTGGCGAGGAGAGTTGAGCATTCTTCAGTGAGATTGATCGTTTTCAGTCCTTCTAAAGATTTACGTCATGTGATGAGTTTCTTTAGGAAATTGGAATATCCTGGGATCTGAGTGATAGCTTCTGTCAGAGGTACACTTATTTGCACTCCTTTCATGATCTCGAGGAATTTATGAAATTGTTTTTCAGCCTTTTCGTTTTGCGGTCGGTGGGGAAATGGCGGCTTCCCGACGTTCTTCATAGATTGTAGTACTGCCATGGGTTCTTGTGCGGTAGGTGAGGATGGGGGTTCCTTTATCAAATCGACGATGGGCTCGCGGAGTGATTGTGTGGGAGGGTCAGGAGGCGAGGCCCTCTCTAGGCTTTTTCCGCTTCTCAATCTCATAGTATGTACCGTTTCCTTTTTCTGATTGATTGAACATAGTAACGTTTCCGTGAGAATCCCTATGGCGGTTTGTAGGCGCTGAATGGTGGTGGCTTGGTCATTGAACATCTCCATCATTTTGCACGCGTAAGAAAAAAATTGCTCTGTCTTTGACGAGAGATTGTGGTCGGTGGCTTCATCAGAGACTACTGAATTTATCTCTACCGGAAAGTCGGGAGAAGGCGGATAGTTCCAATGCCTACTAGTTTGGGCAATATTGTCTATAACTTCCCAGTCATCCTCACTGGATTTGTTAAACAGGGTTCCACCAGCTGCGATGTCAAGTAATGGCCGGAATCTGTCTGCGATGCCGAAGTAGAAAGTTTGGATTAGGAGGATGTCTGACATTTCCACTCTGCAGCATTCCCTTCGCAGAGACTGGAAACGCTCCCATGTATCGAACAAGGTCTCTTCATTTCTTTGGGTGAAGGTGATTAGCTCCTTGTAATTGTCTATTGCTAGCATCGGTTGTCGGAATTTGGCCAAAAATTTCCTTTCGAGTTGTTTCCAGGATGAGGATATTCCCTTCCGAATATCTTGATACCATCTCTTTGCTTCGTCTTTCATGGAGAAGGAGAAGAGTCGGATCCTCTGCTGCTCGTTGTTGACAGCATTTGGCGTACAAGTGTTGTAAATTTCTAAGAACCGCTGCACGTGGCATAGTGCATCTATTTTTCCGTCTCCGCTGAATTGATAGTTTTCGATGATGTATTCGATGAGGTCAGGCGAGATCTCGAAACTGTTATTTCCCGTTTCTTCTCGGTATGTGAGGTTGATAAGGCTTGCTTTATAAGTCTGCTGCTGAATTGTAGTCATTGAGAGAGGCTTGAATGAAAAAGCGGTAGTAAGCTACTAGATCTATTGTGCCTCGACCCTGCATTCACTGTGGCAAACACTACACACTAGAAGGAAACAGCAGTCAAAACAAAACAATACTAACTCTTATAACAATATTGTAAGTCATCCGAAGTCTCTCTACAGTTGTATTCCCCGGCAACGGCGCCAAAAACTTGATGTGTGTAATTCGGCAAGCGCACCGGTCGCACAAGTAATAAAGTTTTGGGAATAAATCCCCGAGTGTCGGTCTCTTGAGGAATGCAATTAGCGTAGAACGGAAACAGTACCGAGAATAATGTTATGAGAGTTATAAATAGAACAAAAAGGAAATAGCGGACTAGGGAGATTGTGGATGTTTGATCTACTGAACTAGTAAAAGCTATGCGGGTCGAAGGCACCGCTTCGCAAGGTGAAGTGGGTTTGTCGGCCGCCATGCCGAACTTCAGTTGGGCGAGTGGAAGGGAAGCTAATGGATTGTAGTGTTCTTGTGTGGAGTGCAATCGGACAAGACACGGGAATGAAGTGGATGTGGAGTGAGCGAGGCACATTCACAGACAAAACTCACAAGCATAAGAAGATACTAACATTCCATTAACTATAAAATAAACTTGATGTTCAGGGATGGAAATGTTCATTACACTGCTCAAAACATTCATAACACAGAGGAAGGGGAAGAGGAATAAACCAAAAGAGATTGAAGATCCACCGCGGGTCGTGGCCGGAGTAGCGAGTTGTCAATCCGCTTCCGGGCTCAGACCAAGGAGGCTTCCGGTACCAACGATCTGTCACCTCGAAGGCCTTTAAGTCTGTTCTCTAGGTTATCTACTTCACCAACTGTGCAGGAAAGCTTGGAGTTGAAGTCATCAATGGCCGAGGGCTTCGCCGGAGTGTTGAAATGCTTCGGAGTAGTTGGAAATGGCTTCCCGACGAAGGTGGAAGTGATGGAGCAGCTGGAGAAGTGAAATGGCGATTCCCGCGCACTCTCCGATCACAGCAAATGACAGGCGTTGACCTAAAATACGGAGCAGGGCCTTATATACAGAGGCAGCAGAAGCAGTGCGCACGATCAGTGGCGTACGACCAGTGGTCATGCGCACTGTAGGTCGATGATCGTGCGGCTTTTCCAAATAAACCTGCAACCTGGACAAGAAGCATCAACATATATGCGCACGGGCAGTGGCGCACGACTAGTGCTCATGCGCACTACAGCCGGTGCTCGTGCGATTACCGAGATAGGGTTATGAAAAAGGGGGTATAATGCGCACGACCAGTGGTCGTGCGCAGTAAGTCCAGTGGTCGTGCGCAGTATTCCTGCATCGTCGGAGTCTCCCGAGCAGTTTCGGAGCACGCACACGACCATTGTACCAGCAGGAGGAGCAGATAGGCCACCAGAACGTGCACACCACATCCCCGAGATAGGGCTAAAGAATAACAACAAAATAGAAACACAGAAAGCACACAGAAGCGGGCCTACAGTGCACTTAATCGTGAAATAGGTACATAAGCACAAATAAGCAATAAAGGCTCTCAAGTGTAGTGCTAAGACGATAAAACTAGCCCAGATGAGTCCAAAAATTAGTGTAAAATATGGACTCATCACACACACACACATTTAAAAGAACGAAAAAAAAGCTTAAAACAAAGAGAAAAACAAGTAAACAAAAAAAGATTGCTTAAGAGATGAAACATAGATGAAGTCCATAATCATGTAAGGTAGAACATCTACAAATTTATTACTAAAAAAAGGATTACAAAGCTAAGAGAGAGGGGGAAAATTTCCCTTATATAGACTTGAGATGCATCTATGCAGCATAACTCCTAAGCAAAATGGTCCAAAAGGAGAAAAGAAACTCTTACAGCAAGCTGGTATTTATAGAGAAAAAAAATCAAAGTACACGCCCCCTAACACGGGCGTGTAGGGGGGGGGGTGTCAGCACTGTACAAAATGTGGCCGTCGAATTGACGGGACAGTGGACTTCGGGCTGGACACGTGTCGATCATGCAGCAGTCGCGCCCCAAGTCACGGTCATGATGTTGGGTGTGTCGGTTGGTGTCGACACTTGACAAACGTCGAGCGGAAAGTGTCGATTTGAAAAATCGCCGAGCTACTGGAGAATCGTCGACCGTGAGTTTGTCGAGCTGAAATCGTTGAGCTGCTGGAGAATCGTCGAGCGCGAGATCGTCGAACGGAAAGTCGACCTGAAAAATCGTCGAGCTACTAAAGAATCGTCGAACGGAAAGTCGAGCTGAAATCGTCAATCAGAAATCGTCGATCGGAAATTTCGCTTTAAAAATCGCTGATTCCACGGGTTTGACGAATCACGGTCTGGTCACGGGCGTGACCAATAAGTCACGGACGTGACTTGGCAATTTTTTACAGATTTTTATTTTTTTCCTGAAAAATAAAATAAAACAAGTTAGTAAAATATTTACAAAAATAGGAGCATTTTATTGAATAAAAACAAGTAAAAATAACAAAAATAAATGAAAACGGCTTAAGTAATGTATATAAAAATAAGTATATTTACAATTCATCACTATGTAATTCGATTTTCTACCTCTCTCTCTCTTTTATTTTTAACTTTGCAATCACCTTTTATTATTAATGCAAATGTAGTTTTTTCTACCCATTGCATAGTTTTGAACTTCATCTATGTGCCCACCCTAAGCAATCTCATTTTTATTTTGTTTTATCCATTTTTTCCGTTCTTTTTAATACGTGTGTGTGTGTGTGTGTGTGTGTGTGTGTGTGTGTGTACGAGAATAGTTTTCATGTTTTTATACTTAGTTATTTTTACTTAGTTTTGTTAGACTTAGTATTTTTATTGCCTTTTATGCATTCCAATAAATCCGTAAAAGCACTTTCAAAGTGATTTTTATTTTTCACGAACTTTGATTTCGTGTTTAGTTTGTAAAACTTTTCGTTCTTTTTCTTTATTTGCACTTTTTAGCGCTTTTACGGAGTTATAGGAATGAATATATAGTCGTTTAAATTTTTCGAGCACTTTGATTTTCATTTTAAACTTTTGTCCGTTTTATTTTTATGTCTTCATTTTATTCATTTCTACCGCATTTTAGCGGTAGAAATTTATTTGTTTTAATTTTTCGAGCACTTTCATTTTGCATTCATTTGCAAATCTTTTCGCCCTTTTAATTTTTATTTCTGTTTTTTATGCATTTCTATCGCATTGTAGTGGTAGAAATGCAATCGTTTTAATTTTCCAGTAACTTTATTTTTTTGTCTTTTTTGTACATGTGCGTGCGTGTATGAGATAGATTTTACCGCTTTATTCCATTCATGTAGAGTGTGCGTGTGCGCATTAATTTCCGTCTACTTGTTAAGAGTTAAATGGCGCATTGTTTTAATTCTGTAGAGTGTGAGAGTGTGTTTCAATTCAAGTAGAGTTTGTAGAGTATTTTCATTTCTGTTGCGAGGGTTTGTATTTCATTTCAAGTAGAGTGAGTGTGTGAGTTTTTAATTTCTATTGTGTGTGTATGTTTAATTTCATGTCGAGTCTGTGAGTGTATGCATTTATTTTCTCCAACTCGTTTGAGTAGGACCTGCTTTAATTTTCCGCCGACTCATTTGAGTAGGATTTGCGTGCGTGTGTTTTAATTTCAGTAGAGTGCGTGCGCTGGTGCATTTATTTTCTAATACTCGTTTAAGTAGGACTTGCTTTATTTTGTCTCACCCACTCATTTGAGCCGGGACTTGTATTTTACTGCTTTCATTTACCCCCTACTCATTCGAGTACAGATCACACTTTCCTGCTTTATTTTACTGCTTTCCATTTACAGCTTTCATTTTCTGCTTTATTTTATTGCTTTCATCGCAAGCCTTCCCCATTCCGATGAGTGGCTAACCGCTCTTAGCCCTCCGTATCGAAGAGTATTGGGACAGATAAAATAACTTTAAATAATGAAAGGTCCTGTTTTTCTAAATTATTAAATTAACTTAAGGTTTGACTCGGGTTTACGACGCGTATAACCACATATCGATGTGTAGGCTCTTTTTTCGTTGTCCATACGCCAGCTAGCCGAGAGGCCATGCGTATGGACTGATCGCCCCTGGGTAAAGGGAGTTCTGCACTAACCCTCGAGAGAGTAGCCGCGCAAACTCTACTGGATTGGGTTCCCCACCCAATAGCGGGGTTCTTAGCGTAATGCAGACATTAAGAGGAATCCTTCGTCGGACGAGAACCCGGTCAAATGGTCTTAATGTTCAGGTTAGCGATATTCCTATAGCTGGGTGAGCTCATTTTAGTGGAACCTCCACGACCAAGTCTCCTCCTTAATTAATTTGAAACTTAGGATCTCTTTTTATTAAAAGTTTATTTTAGTTCAAATTCAATTCGATGCGGTTGTGCTAAGCTTTTCATTGGCACAATCTTTTATGCTTTCATTTTCTATCATTTTTTATTTAATATATTTAACAATTATCCTGACAAGATTAAATTATCGGTAAAATAATAGTCCCCTCTAGGGAAGAGTAGAAATAATCAACCCGACCCCAAGAACTATACGACCTCGATATTCCACACCGGAATATCCTATACTACACACGATAGTTGCACTTGCTTCCTTTCGTTAAAACTCGATCTAAACTCTTTTTATACTTAATAAATGTGCGCGTCCCGTCCTTACAAAATAAAATATATAAACTGCTCTTTTGATAAATAAAAACCCGCGGGGCGCCGCGAGTTTCAACAATCACTTAGGATGGTCTGCGTTTAGTAAAAACTGCAGAAATCTTAATATCGTATAAAGTGAATCTAGGTAGTTGGGATATTATTGTATTGATCTGGTAAGGGAAATTAGATTATCATCGAGAGTCGTGATGAGGAGTGAGAGGTTTGACTAGTGTTAAGTGGTGCTTAGGGTTGACGAAACATCGTCTTCCCCGTAGAAAGAGAAAGAGTCAAAATACACCCGGGTAAGATCCAGTACAAAATTAAAGGGATTGGGAGTTAGTTAACAACCAATAATAGTAAGTTACTTGCGAAAGGGAACGATGAGCTTCAGCTACCATCATAGTTCCTAGTGCCCTTGAGAGCCCTTTACGGGGAATACCTTGGGCAATCCTGGGCTAACCTAAACCGTAAGTAAAATTAATGTTTAAAAGAGCAATTAGAATAAGTAGGGATTCACAATTCACACACCCCGGTAGATCGGGAGGTTGGTTAGGTTAGTTTGATTAGCCATCCAGACGGTAGGTTCAGAATGTAGATGTAATAGACGGGATAGTTCGGGGAGCCGGTGGCTCAGAAGGATTTGGATTCAAAAAATAATGTGGTGGGTCTTCGGTATTGGATGGTCATTCACACCGACGTCGATACATTGACTCGGCAGTGTGGGAAACTTGGCCAGGGAATGTCTAGTGGATATGGCCAGCATAGTACGCGGAGACTCTAGGTTGTGTCCTTCTAGAGGCGTACATAAGGGCTAGGCCTGGTAGTGTGGATACCCGCCTAGGAGTGGGGGGCCCGACCCACTGTCTCTGTTTACCACTATGATGGTTCCTGGGTTTGAAGCTAGCTGCCCAAATAGGGGGAACTAAAGGTCTGTATACATAGAGTCGTGTGTGTGAGTTGCACTTGCATGAATCATGACATAGCATATCACTATACTAATATTTGCACACAAACGACACCCCAATGTATAAATTGGTATGAGACTTTTTATACAATTGGAGCATTGCAGAAGACCCCTTAATTTATAAGTTTGTATGGACATTCATATAAGTTATGGTTACTTACTACTTAGAATGTTTTTTCAACCTGTCATGCTTTACTCTACTTGTTTACTTTACTGCTTACTATTGTAGAACTGCTAGTTTGTACTTTTCTTCCTTAACTGTGTATACATTATAAATTAACTGCAATATTAGTTCCACCGTCACCTGCTTTGCTTACTCTCCACTTTCATATCTTACGTTTCCTCCTCCCCACTCAGTGCCTAGGAGCCATGGGGGAGGGGTAGGGGATGATAGGACTTAGTCTTTATGACTAATGGTTTTTGGACAACATCATTATAGGGGCTCCGGATGGGAGACAGAGAGCAGCAGCAGGGGACACAGCACTAGCGGAGTACGGTGCTCATTGAGGTGGGCCAGTCTAGTACCGGAGCACCAGTGACCAGCTCCGTGAGTGATTAGTCTTTCTTATAGCTTCCGTAAGGGATTGTAGTGAGGATCTAACAAACCGGGCTTAAGCCCATTTATATTCCATTTGTAATGTTCTATTGCAATACTCTCTCTCTTCTATACTTATGGACTTGTTGTGGTTTCTCAATTATATTTGATGTTTGTGGACTCAATTATATTTCAGTTTATGATTACTGCTCTCTCTTTGATGATCGAAAAGGCCGACAGAATCGGCACTTTGTAGTGTCGGCCATTCCGAGTGTCGGTGCCACCACAAAATGGCGATTCTGGGCATAAGACCCCGGGGGTTTTGAAAAAAAAGGGGGTCTTACAATTTATATTTAATGTTTGTGATGCGTTCTTATAACCATCTAATGCTTATTTATTTTTGAATGATGGAGATTGAGTTGTGTATCCTATATAAGGCCTTGTGGTTGAAGCTTTTAGTTAGTTAATGTGAAATTGAAAACCAAAAATCCTTTGAGAACTTTCCTCCTCCACCTTGGCAAGTTTCAATCACCTCTCACCTTCTATTTCTCCAAGCCGCCACCCTCCTCTTTCCATCTCTCCAAGCCGCCGGCCCCTCTCTCTCTCTCCCATCTCCCTCCAAACTACCAGCCAATCTCCAAGCCGCCACCCTCCTCTCCCTCCAATACTGTCGGCCACCTCCTACACCACTTCAAGGCATCATATCCCCCCAACCCAAGCAGCCCTCCTCTCTTACCTCCTCTCTCCAAACCGCCAGCCTCTCTCATCTCCCCATTAGGGTTCGGCCAACTCCAAGCCGCCACACCTCTTCTTCCGCCTTGGAAGATTTTGGCAAGCCACCCCCTTGATAATATTCGGCCACCACCTTTCCTCTCTCCTCCTTCAATTTATTTGCCAATCAAGGTATCTCCCTCTCCTATGGTTTTTGCAAAGGAAAACGGCTTGCATCTTCATCGTCCGGTGCCGATCTGTGTATTTGGGTGGAAATAGACCCTACCACCATCGTTGTGTGATTCTTCCATTCATCTTGTGGATGGATTTCTTGGGATTGGGTAACGTTTTCTAAACCTCCTCTTGTGACATTCTTCTCTTTATTTGTGAGAGTTGGTGGATTAGAAGGCTAGTGTTTAGTCCAGATTTTTGTTGAAAATAGTGCCTTAATAAAATCTGAATTTCAAGCATTATATATATATCCGAATATTTTCGTATAAATTGGATCGGGTAGATCTCGTGAACACTAGTAGAGATCATGTTCTTTAACCCTTGATTTCTCCTTGAGTTCAAGTGATTTGGCCTTCCTCTTATAAATTAATTTGGGATTGATTTTGAACTTTGTTGAAATCGCTATTTTAGTCCAGATTTTCTCTTATTGTGTTTGTGATTGCTCGCGGAAAATATTAAATTGATTCGCTAATTGTCTGGATCGTGTAGGTCTATTCGCTTGAGCGAACATTGGAACAAAGCCCATGTTTAATCTATTAAAAGGGGTAGCGACCCTTTACGTTGGGCGTTGTTAATTTTGTGCCACTAATTTGTTGAGTTCAACAGTCATGTATTTAGGGAGATATTGCACGCTACGGATCCTAGTTAATTGTCCGAACCAAAGAAAGCATAATATTTATCCCGTCGGAACTATTACCATACATCAATTTGATATCAGAGGGAGTTTTGTGTCAATTTCCTAATTGTCACCTTCCACCTTTTCTTAGAACGCCAACACACACTGGCACGATCCATTGTCCAAATTAATAAAATAAATTTTAATTTTGGGTCTGCAAATAGCGGTCTAAAACTTTTTTTTGTGCAAAAAAAATCAAAATTTTTTTAATTATCTCCTATTTATTTTCATCAAGAAATAAAAAAAACTTTTTATTACTCTAGCTATTAAGCGGGAACAAATTCATCTGTTATAATTTTATTGGGTCAGAATCACTGTTATTTGTATGTGCACAAGATCCCGTTAGGTTTTTTTGTACTATCCCAACTAGATATGGTCCATGATATTTATGTTTCCCGATTAGACTATTTGTATGCTAGAGTTATGGCTAATCAAAACCCAGCCTTGCCTACATACCAGAGGAATACAAACCGTCCCCACACTAGAAGAAAGGCACCCACTTATGACGGTAATTGGAATTCTCAAATCTTTAGGGACTGGCTTAAGGGCATGGAAATTTATTTTGATTATCACGATTGGGACGACCACCATAAGGTTGTCGTTGCCCGAGAGCGGTTAGTAGGTCAAGCACAGCTGTTTTGGCTAAACGAAGAGCGTCGGGTGTGTGGTTATCAATATCCTTGGCCGCAAATGTGTTGCCTTCTCACTTATCAATTTTACCCCTCCTACCTCCGTACTAATTGCACCACAGCCGTGAGCGAGTATTATTATGGTACTAGAACCGTATCTTCTTATAGGAGTGACCATATGCCTCAGGCTAGATCCTTTCCCCACAAGGGTATAACTACCCAAAGTGTGCCTCTATCCACCTTTACGGAAAATAAGCAGTTTATGCCCTATATTCTGGACTAAAAAGATGTTACAACTAGGGTTTTGGCTCCTTTAGCTTCGACGTCTCAGCATCCTAAGATTGTGTATGATGACCATGAGGATTCTGATGTAGATGTGGTATCTTTTGATTCTGAGGATGACCAGCTAGATGAGAGTATTCCATCATGTACGATAGTGCCCAACAATTCTCGTGATTCTGACCTTGATGGGATACCTAATGATTTGGAAGATGATGTATTGGATGATGGTATTCCGATCTGTGAGATTATCGCATTGCCTATTACATTCTCTGCTCGTGTTCTGTCTGATCACCCTATTATTTAGTGCCCTCTCCAGGCTATGCTCCCCGTCATGATAGAGCCTACGATATTACCAGCTGAGATTATATCCGAGTCATCCGAGGAGCCTGAGAGTGAGGATGTCCCTATTGTTGTTGTGGATGATTTACCTTGTGAGGGAAGGTTATTTTTCGATGAAATTAGCGCCGGGAACCTGAAATCTACTTCTTTGATGTTATCATCATTGCCTGAAGCTCAATATGAATTAGAAATTTTGTCGGGTTCGATTTTGCCCATTTCTAAGACCTTTAATGATTCTTATTTGGATGATGTATTTAGTGTGTTGGCAGAATTTCCTAGGGAGGGAATTGTACTTTTGGATGTCGTTATTGATGTAGACCCGGATGAGCGTCCTTTGATGTTGTCCATGTTGGATGAAATTCAAGATGATTTTGATTCTCTCCCGGGTTTTATTTTATCGACTCTCCCTCCTGATCTGTTGACTCGACTGGTGGACCTTTTAGGATACGAGTTTGGTAAGCCTGATCTGAGATGTTTTATTATGTTGACCTTGCTATCCATACATTGGACATGTCTCATCGTACATGTTTTAGTGAGTTGTTAAATTTTGTAGTCAGTCTTTTTACCGCACCTCATAGATCTGACTACGCTTCACCATTGACTGTTAATTTTTCTGCATGTCCATCTACGGTTCTGTCCTCAATTTTGATCGATTCTGATTCCACGGTGACTGTGCCCTTAGATTTACTATTACCATGCCATATTTATTCCTCCAATCCGGTGGCACATACTTTCCCTCGGCCTATTTACGACCTCCGCTTACATGTATCTAGGACGTCAGCTAGCCATTTTAATTTAAGTCACATGCACTTCCACTCCCTTCCGAGACCATCCTACGCTAGAGGTGGTGATTTGTGTTTAGTTTGGTCAATCCCCGAGCGGATGTCTACTGGCTCCGTCAATAATTTAATATGTAGCAATGCTGATGTAACACCCCCATCCGTCGCATGGCATATAACAGAAGGTTCAGCTGGAACCCGACGCCCTATACCACAGACAGTCGGAAGGGTTACCAAATGAATATTCAAACTATCCAATTAAGACTACTCATCCTACACAGAGCATTCTAGCGGAAGCTTTTAAAATTGAAAGAACCCAAATCTTAAATCCAATAAATATGAATGTCCACGACCACAACCACAGGAATGAACCCAAATACACTGAAAAGTTACATGGCCTTATGGCCTTACAAATGTTCACTTAATAAAAGATGTCTTACATATATCGCCTCGCAGGCCGGCCACACATGATAAAAATAAAAACAACTATTCCACGGCCTTCTAGGGCCAGCACAGCAACATGAGCTCCTGCCCGCTACTTGGCACTCGGCTCCACAGCACCTACAAGCACATACCACCGTACAGTGGAAAACAAAGCAACGGTCAGCTAAAAGCCGACCAAATTATAACGACCCCGCCCCTAACTCGGGACGGCGGTGCTCTTTCCCTGCATATCGTTAGCCCAATAAAATAATAAAGCGCAACTATACTACGTCACAGGTGTAGGCTCGCACGGCCAAACACCCTGTGCACTCAGGGCACATTAACGGTGAATCCTGACATATAAGTGTCTTCACCACCATCCCAAAGATGGCAACCAAGTGACCATTTAGCCTTTCTGACCACCGTGTAAGGCTCCCGACTATGCCAACGACCAGTCCCCGTCTTCGGGTATCTATCACCGAACCACATAGCCTAGGTCCGATTCCACTTGCCCGTTGCTCACGCTACCTAGTCAATTTAAGTCCTACGCACGGGCCAAGCTTCTCTCGGATCCCAAAATTTTCCAAACAATCACATAACACAGTTATGTTCAAGGCCGATTCCCAGACCACCAAGTTAGCAGAACACATTTTCGCTCAGTTTTTCGGGTGCGCCTTGAAGCTAACCTCCATGGATCCTTGCTGCAATCTACCGCGTAGAATCCGAAAAACTCAAAGCACGAAGTCTTCTCCGGCCAAAACATATCAAATGCAACATCACCGATCCAGATGATACACGTCCGGGTAGGCATCACACACAATGCCTATGCCCGTACTTACGATTCCAGACTCTATATGCAACACAAGGGGTACTATTCACATCAACCCCAAGGAACACCACGCACTCACCGCACACTCATGGGAGCGGGATTCCCTATGCAGAAAGAAAGAGCTTCAAACGCTCAAGTTGAGAATCGTTACCCTTGTAGTCCGTTTTGGCGCCATGGAAAAACTACGCGGACAGAAATCTTCGCAACGACCTTCCCTCCACGGATCCGCTATCAGATTTCGAAACGGTGCTCTGGTGCTCCGCCGGCGGCCGGAATTCTCCTTCTTCTTCCTCCTCTCTCTAACACCTTGGAAAGAGAAAGCCTTGGAGAGAAATGAGGGATTAACTCCCCTATTCCCGGCCTTAACAGAGCAGGAAATCATTTGGACCGTTGGATCTTAATTAAAGAAAACGAACAGCTCAGATCCATTCAAAAATCTCCAGACCTGGGCCGAACACGGCTTGTCATACGGCCGTGTCCCAGGCCGTGTGCCTCGATCCAGGCACGATCGTCGACCACAGAAACGACACACGGGCAGAGACACGCCCATGTCTCACCTGACACGGCCGTGTCGGGACTCACGACATGCCCGTGTCGTGGGCGTGTCACCCATAACTGCCACGGCAAGGACATGACCCAAAAGAATACAGTTAGGGACACGGGTAGGCACAGGCCCGTGTCAAATGACACACCCGTGTCATCCAGCTGTGTTCCTGGCCGTGTACTTCTCGGTATGAACATGACCAAAAACACCTGCCAGACACGGCCTTGGACACGCCCGTGTCCTAGGTCGTGTACCCCTATACAGGCACCAAAATTCACTTTTTACGCGACCGACTCAAATAGAATTTCCGGGGCGTTACAAATCTCCCCAACTTAAGGAATTTCGTCCTGAAATTAAGTAAAGGTACACAAATCTAAATAATACCTGAGTGGAATAACTCGGGGTATTCCTCCAACATGTCTTGCTCTCGCTCCCAAGAAAGCTCCTCATGTCCGCAATTATCCCATCGGACTTTAACCATATGGATATCCTTATTGCGGAGTCGCTTGACTTCAACATCTTCAATACGTACTGGCTTGACCCTTGTGGTCAACTCATAATCAACTGGTACTTGATTATCCGCAATGATCTGCGAAGGCTCTTGCACTGCCTTATGCAACACCGACACGTGGAACACGTCATGCAGCCCACTCAATTACGCCGACAGCTTCAATCAATACGCCGCCTCGCCAACATGCTCCAGGATTTTAAATGGTCCGGGGTATGTCGGACTCAACTTCTTCCAGCGTCGAACCCGCGATACACCCTTAAACGGTTTGATTTTTAGATACACCATGTCGCCAACATTGAACTCCACATTCCTATGCTTGGCGTTATAGTACTTTGTCTGCCTGTCCTGAGCGATCTTCAACCTTTCCTGAATTGTCTGTATCATTGAAGTGGCGTCTTCCACCGCTTGACGTCTGTATAACTTCGATTCGCCTGCCTCCAACCAAGACAACGATGTTCGACACTTCCTCCCGTACAAGGCTTCGAAAGGCGCCATTCCAATACTTGCCTGAAAGCTGTTGTTGTACGCAAACTCCACCATGTACAAGTGATCTTCCCACTGCTTTCCAAAATCTAGGACGCACATGCGAAGCATGTCTTCATCGTTCGGTTGACCCTTTCGGTTTGGCCATCCGTCTGCGGGTGAAAGGCTGTACTGAACTTTAGCTTAGTACCCAACAGACTATGCACCAACCTCCAATCTTTCGACGTGAAGCGTCCATCTCGATCATTAACAATACTGCGGGGCACACCATGTTATCGAACAATATTCTCCACATAGAGTTTGGCTAACTTTTCCACCGGATCTTCCTTCCTGACCGGGATAAAGTGTGACACTTTTGTCAACCTATCTACGACCACCCAAATGGCGTCGTTTCCCTTCTGCGACTTCGGCAAACCGTGTACAAAATCTATAGATATGTCGTCAAACTTCCATTCTGTGATAGGAAGGGATTTCAAGAAACCTCCGGGCTTCTGGCATTCCGCCTTCACCAATGCACATGCACGACACTTTGCCACATAAAGTGTTACATCCTTCTTCAATCCCGGCCACCAGAATAATTTCTTCATGTCTCTATACATCTTCGTGCTTCCCGGGTGGATTGAGTACTTGGTATGATGAGCCTCATACATCAATTCCTCCCGAAGTCTATCCGCACTAGGAACACATAGGCGACCGTCCTTCCTTAGCAACCCATCCTCAACAGCAAACTGGGAATTTGACCCATCCAAAGATTCTTCCAAGATATGTTTCATGTTGTTATCCTGAACCCAAGCTCGCCGAACTCTATCCGCTAGGTCAGACTGCACCTCTATCCGAAACAGTTTCGCCTCGACACTAGACTGTTTGTCGACTCAACATATCACCAATGCCTCCAACTGTTGGACCGATCTCTCATCATGTACCGATAACCAGTTGGCTTGTGCGGGAATCTTACGACTCATCGAATCCGCCACTGCATTTCCCTTCACAGGCACATAATGTATCTTGAAGGTGTAGTCCCCTAAGAACTCCATCCACCTCCGCTGCCTCATGTTCAGATCCCTTTGGTCCAACATGTACTTCAAGATCTTATGATCGGTGTAAATATAGACCTTCACACCATACAGGTATTGCCTCCAAAGCTTTAGAGCAAATATCACGGCCGCTATCTCTAAGTCGTGGACCGGATAATTCCTCTCATGAACCTTCAGTTGTCGTGAACCATAGGCTATCACTCTCCCATGCTGTAGCAGAACACAACCCAAAGCACTGCCCGAGGCATCACTATAGATCTCGAACCCTTTGGTTCCATATGGCGAACATAAAATAGGCGACGTGGTCAACCGCCTCTTCAACTCTTCAAAAGCCTGTTCGCACTCCGGAGACCACACAAACTTTTTATCCTTCCTTGTCAACGTCGTAAGTGGTAGCGCTATCCGTGAGAAGTTCTCTACGAAGCGCCTGTAGTAGCCAGCAAGCCCTAGAAAACTCCGGACCTCTGCCACTGAAGTCAAAGCAGACCACTCCCGTATCGTCACTATCTTTGCCGGATCCACCGCTACCCCTTCTCCACTGACAACATGACCAAGGAATGCTATCGGGGATAACCAGAATTCACACTTGGAGAACTTAGCATACAACTGATTCCTCCTCAACGTCTCCAACACCATGTGTAGATGATTGTAGTGATCCTCCTTGCATCGCGAGTACACCAGGCTATCATCAATGAATATTATCACGAAACGATCCAGGTACTCTCTGAACGTCCTGTTCATCAGATCCATAAACACGGATGGTGTATTCGTCAACCCAAACGGCATGACCGTGAACTCGTAATGCCCAAACCGCGTACTGAATGCTGTCTTCGGGATGTCGCTCTCCCTTATCCTCAACTGGTAGTGTCCGGATTTCAGATCTAACTTGGAATATACAGTTGACCCAACCTACTGATCAAACAGATCGTCAATCCTCAGAATCGGATACTTATTCTTCTCCGTAAGCTTGTTCAATTCCCGGTAACTGATACAAAGCCGCAAGCTCCCATCTTTCTTCTTAACAAAGAGAATTGGTGCGCTCCAAGGCGACGAACTTGGACGTGCATAACCTTGTTCTAGCAACTATTGCAGTTGCACCTTCAACCATGCCATCTCTTTTGGCGCTATCCGATATGGAGAGCATGACACCAGTTTGGCACCCGGTACCAGCTGAATGGTAAAATCAATCTCCCGCAAAGGAGGGGCTCCTGGGGGATCATCTGGGAACACATCAGGATACTCAGACACAACTTGGATGGCGTCCAAACGAGGCTTAGGCGTCGAAGTCTGCACTAATGTGACAAACAGCTCTGCCCCAGACTGAGCTGCCTTGATCTCCTGAAGGGCTGACATCAAGATCTTACCCGACCCCTTCATGCCCGCGAAAGTTGCCTCATGACTAGCTCTCAACTAACCCACTATCAACTTCGATCAACGTATGCCTGCTGCTCCGAGAGCCTGACCATACTAAAGATCACGTTGAACTCTCCTAGCGGTAGTAGCAACGCTTGCAAATCATACCTTTGACTCACACTCCAGACCTAAATGCAACAGATTCTATCTGCGCGCATTGAGTACTACTGGTCAACAACACATCCATTATGTCTTTTGCCATCGGAAGATGTACTCCGACACGCGATACAATTCCTTTGGGCAAATGGAGACGTGAAGCACCCTTTAACGAACGGTGCTCCCGCCGGATAAACGAAATTTAGAACAAAGCTTAACACAAGTGGTTCTAGGCTAACATGTACAAAGGCAACAAGTGTCTAAAGCTAAATGCTAGAATTTTTAAACCTTACCTAACACCACGACCGTGTGCTTTCTGGCCTCTTGCTGACCCAGCCTGTACACACTAGGCTTCCTCTCGGACATAAAGCGTTCATTCCAACAGCTACGAGCAAAATGCCCCACTTTTTCGCAGATATAGCAAGCTCCTGGAACTTGACTTGTGGTTGCCCCCAACGCACCAGACGAAGGGGCTGAGTTTGAAGTCTTCAGCTTCTTGTTCCATCTGCGGACATCCGACTTTGAACTTGGCCCTTTGAACTGTGGTTTCTTAGTACTAGAGTCCTCACCTGCTCCTAACATAGCTTCCTTAATCTTCTGAGCACCATCCAAACATTCTCGGGCAAAGTGCCCTTTCTTGCCACAAGTATGACAGTTGAAAGTAACCTTCCTAGTCGATGATCTACCCTTCTGCTTCAGCATTCTACGAGATGCACCCCTCATAGGACTTGCAGGGTTCGATAACCTACTCACTGGTATCTGGTGAAGTTTCCCCATATCTACTTCCAAAGATCTAGCCGACTCCACCAAGGTTCAAAATCCCAATAATTTTGGTCCTAGCAGTAGGATTGGCAGCTCACCACGCAGCCCATTAAAGAATCTATCAACTATAGACTGTTCGTTCTCCAATTCAAATCATGGGTAGCGGCTTATGAAAAGGAACGCTTGCAAATACTCATCGACTGAGTGCGTACCCTGCACTAAGGACATGTTCAACTGCTGGCCTGCTGACCTTCTTAAAGTCCTTTGATCCAACAAACCACTCGACATTGAAGTCATCACAGGGACAAAGGGTTGCACATTGCTTCCCTGTTGTGCACTAGTCACGGCGAGCACCACTTCAACGATTCTTCTTATGGTTTCAAACGATGGAGGGGTCTCAAGCACGTCGCTAGGTGCACTATAATCCTCAGAAACCAGACGTTCTGTCGGCTCTGCGCCACTCCCGGTCACCTATAGTCGTACAAAATACCAATAAGTGACTAAACAAAATTGCAAAAAGCAACTATAGGAACACGCAGGTTCCTCAAAACAAGTGTATTTTTCATTCCTAAGTGGACATTCATGGGTTCTTTTTGATGTTATAACGATGACGCACACATGTGCTCACCACCCCTTAAAAGAATTCACCCATGAATTCATTTAAGCCTAACCGTAACCAGAAGTCTGATACCAAATTATAACACCCCCATCCGTCGCATGGCATATAACAGAAGGTCCAGCTGGAACCCGACGCCATATACTACAGACAGTCGGAAGGGTTTCCAAATGAATATTCAAACTATCCAATTAAGACTACTCGTCCTACACAGAGCATTCTAGCGGAAGCTTTTAAAATTGAAAGAACCCAAATCTTAAATCCAATAAATATGAATGTCCACGACCACAACCACAGGAATGAACCCAAATACACTAAAAAGGTGCATGGCCTTATGGCCTTACAAATGTTCACTTAATAAAACATGTCTTACATACATCGGCTCGCAGTCCGGCCACACATGATAAAAATAAAAACAACTATTCTACGGCCTTCTAGGGCCAGCACAACAACATGGGCCCCAGCCCGCTATTTGGAACTCGGCTCCGCAGCACCTGCAAGCACATACCACCGCACGGTAGAAAACAAAGCAACGGTCAGCTAAAAGCCGACCAAATTATAACGACCCCGCCCTTAACTCGGGACGGCGATGCTCTTTCCCTGCATATCGTTAGCCCAATAAAATAATAAAGCGCAAACTATACTACGCCACAGGTGTAGGCTCGCACGGCCAAACACCCCGTGCACTCAGGGCACATTAACGTGAATCCCTGACATAATCAGTGTCTTCACCACCATCCCAAGATGGCAACCAAGTGAGCATTTAGCCTTTCTGACCACCGTCTAAGGCTCCCGACTATGCCAACGGCCAGTCCCCGTCTTCGGTCTCTCGCACCGAACAAACAAGCCTAGGTCCGATTCCACTTGCTCGTTGCTTCACGCCGCCTAGTCAATTTAACTCCTATGCGCGGGGCCAAGATTCTCTCGGAT